>CM059819.1:88503190-88610116 GCA_030435695.1 Brachymystax lenok tsinlingensis
GTAATCCCTTTCTCAGGTTTAGAAGAAGTGGCATCAATACCATTATACTCAGATTTTTACCTCAACATAGTGGGAATTACACATAGAAACAATAGCCTAAATCAAGGTTAATTCTTTCTGGGAGATTTGCGATCTTTCCCCCACAGCATCTTTCCCCCACGCGTTTCCATGGCGTTTCCATTGTTATGGTCGGGTTCCATTGACCTCTTTACCGCATTTGTGTGTTAGTCAGTTAGCAGACGCTCTTATCCAGAGCGACCGACAGGAGCAAAAAGGGTGAGAGCAAGAGAGGGTGAGAGAGAGAGCGAGAGAGGGTGAGAGAGAGAGAGAGAGGGTGAGAGCGAGAGAGAGATAGAGAGAGAGAGAGAGAGAGGGTGAGAGCGAGAGCGAGAGAGGGTGAGAGAGAGAGCGAGAGAGGGTGAGTGAGAGAGAGAGAGAGAGAGAGAGAGAGAGAGAGAGAGAGAGAGAGAGAGAGAGAGAGAGAGAGAGAGAGAGAGAGAGAGAGAGAGAGAGAGAGAGACACCAGAGTAGTATATGTACAGCATTGGGCAACGGATCAAAACAAACCAATGTCCGTCCTCTAAAGCTGTGAGAGCAGATGGCTGGCTCCTCTCCTAACGATGAGATGAGATGCTAGTTGAGTTAGAGTAATGATGAGCTGCAGGCTGGTTGGTTCTGGCTAGTTCAAAGACTTGAAACTGGAATCACAGATGGAAGATTCTGTTTGATCACACCTCTTAAACAGGGCCGGATTACCGAATGACATGCCCCGGGGAACACGACCCCCTGGAGGTAGCCTGGCCCTGCTCTTAAAGCCTCTCTCTCTCTCCGGTTAAAATTAAAAAGCATATTCATATGCATAAGAAACTAAGACCAAACACTTGATAACATTTATCTGAGATCGATTCTAACTGAGTGAATCAAGAGATTCAAGACTTAATGAAGACCTGAGTGGTCGAAGCGTTGTCAAAAAGTTAGCCAGACGACTCACACTAAAACGTTCCCCTGGTCTGTCGTTTGCCATTTGCTTCTGTTTTAGAAATGTTTTGCAACAGAATTTACATAATGAATACACCCCTGGTCACATGGAAGCATATCATTCAGTTTGCAGTTTGTCTCTTTTCAGCATTCATAGATTCTCTTTTTTTTAAATAACTGTTCACCGACGTTGGATGTGCTCTGTGTAATCTTCAAACCAAAGCTTTTCAGAAGGCATTACATTCGTTCGGCCATAAATCTCCTGCCTTCATGTAGCTTAGTCTTGGTTTGACTGGAGATGTGTTGGGAGTGTTTAATTCACTGTGACTGGAAGCTTGTCTCTGTGTTGCATGGCGGTGTTAAATTCCCCAGTCAGCCATGTCTGAGGTGTGTGTGTGTGTGTGTGTGTGGCGGCTAACTTTACCCATGCCCTTACGTATCAACATCTGATCAGAATACAGAAGTCATACTGACGTTCTACAGTCAAACGCAACCCGTCACTCGCATTAACATCTGCTAACCCATGTGTAATGTGACCAATACGATGTGATTTGATTTGAACACGTCATTCAACAGATACTGAATGTCTGGATGTACAGAATTAGAACACATAGTAGGCTCGTCTAATACACTACCACCATAGTACACTACTGTCACACCCTGATCTGTTTCACCTGTCTTTGTGATTGTCTCCGCCCCCGTCCTGGTGTCGCCCGTTTCCCCATTATCCCCTGGGTATTTATACCTGTGTTCTCTGTTTGTCTGTTGCCTGTTCGTCTTGTGTGTCAAGTCAACCAGCGTTTTTGTGTCTCAGCTCCTGCTTTCCCAGTCTCTGATTTTCCCAGTCTCCCTCCTGGTTTTGACCTTTGCTTGTCCTGACTCTGAGCCTGCCTGCCGTCCGGTACCGTTGCCCCACCTCCCCTGCCTGCCTTGACCTGTCTATTGACATTCTGGACCCAGCCCTCATCGCCAACTTCCACCGCCAGCACCCCAGTCAACCAGGTATGCGCCCAGGTAAAACGTCAGAGTGTGTGCTGACCAGCTGGCTAGCGTCTTCTCGGACATCTTCAACCTGTCCTTTCCCCAGGCTGTAGTCCCCACTTGCTTTAAGGAGACCACAAAACAGGGTACAAACAGCACCACAAAACAGGGTACAAACATTATTGGCACAGACAACAGCACAAAGGGCAAGAAGGTAGAGACAACAATACATCACGCAAAGCAGACACAACTGTCAGTAAGAGTGTCCATGATTGAGTCTTTGAATGAAGAGATGGAGATAAAACTGTCCAGTTTGAGTGTTTGTTGCAGCTCGTTCCAGTCGCTAGCTGCAGTGAACTGAACAGAGGAGTGACCCAGGGATGTGTGTGCTTTGGGGACCTTTAACAGAATGTGACGGGTAGAATGGGGGTTGAATGTGGAGGATGAGGGCTGCAGTAGATATCTCATATAGGGGGGAGTGAGGCCTAAGAGGGTTTTATAAATAAGCATCAACCAGTGGGTCTTGTGATGGGAACAGTATACGGAGATGACCAGTTGAGCTAACGTAGTCTAATGCAATTAGCATGAGGTTGTAAGTAACAAGAACATTTCCCAGGACATAGACATATCTGATATTGGCAGAAAGCTTAAATTCTCGAATTTACAGTAGCTGTTACAGTGAAATAATATGCTATTGTTTGAGGAGAGTGCACAATTCTGAACATGAACAGTTATTAATAAACAAATTAGGCACATTTGGGCAGTCTTGATCCAAAATTTTGAACAGAAATGCAATGGTTCATTGGATGAGTCTAAAACTTTGCACATACACTGCTGCCATCTAGTGTCCAAAATCTAAATTGCAGCTGGGCTGGAATAATACATGATGGCTTTTCTCTTGCATTTCAAAGATGATGGTACAAAAAAAATACAAAAGAACAGTTTCTTTTTCTTTGTATTATCTTCTACCAGATCTATTCTGTTATTTTCTCCTACATTCATTTAACATTCCACAAACTTCAAAATGTTTCCTTTCAAATTGTACCAAGAATATGCATATCCTTGCCTCAGAGCCTGAGCTACAGGCAGTTAGACTTGGGTATGTCATTTTAGGCGAAAATTGAAGAAAAGGGGTGGATCCTTAAGAGGTTTAATTAATATTACTCAGTTCCTTTGGCCTTGATACCTCATGATTGAGTATTGCTCTTTTCAAGTAGACTGTGATTTTTCTGTGGTCTGATAGGGATGTCAGTGGGCTGACTGTGAACTCTCTGAGAGACTCTGGGTTGAGGTCAGTGATAAAGTAGTCTACAGTACTACTGCATGAGATGAGCTGTAGGTGTACCTACCATAGGAGTCCCCTTGATGCCTACCATTGACTATGTCACCTACCCAGCTTGCGACAGAGATGCAGGAGTTGTGACCCCTTTTTGTTGTCTAAGTTGTGTCTAGGGGGGGGCATATGGGGGAGGGAATGTTGTCACCTCCAGGTAGGTGTTTGTCCCCCTGTGTGCTGAGAGTGTCAGGTTCTTGTCCAGTTCTGGTATTTAGGTCGCCACAGACTAGTACATGTCACTGGGCCTGGAAATGATTGATTTCCCTCTCCTGTCTCTCTCTCTCTCTGCCTCTCTCTCTCTCTCTCTCTCTCTCTCTCTCTCTCTCTCTCTCTCTCTCTCTCTCTGCCTCTTTCTCCCTCTCTCTCATTTTCTCTACCTTTTCCCTCCCTCTCTTTCTGCCTTTATACCTCTGTCTCTCTCACGCTCTCTCTTTTCTCTCTCGTCTATTTACCTCTCTCTCACTCCATGGCTGCATGCTGTTGATATTGGCCCAGGCATGTAGAGGGCTTGGAATGTAGAGGGCTTGTCGATCGCCTTGATCCGCTATGCCCTCCGCACCCCACACCTCACCTCCTCCCCACCCAGGGCTTTCACCATCCGACCCTGTGGAGACCATCCCCCTGAGGCTCACCCGGAGGCGCCCCCAAACCACCCCCACCCCCACCCCCACCCACATTCCCACGCCAACACACACACACACACACCATCTTCAGAGGCCTCTATATACAGTATTCTGGCAAACCAGCCTTGTATGAACAGCTATAGAGGAGTCTCTGTTTTACCCTCCCTTCTCCCCTGTCCCCTCTCCCCCTGCTTCCCTCTCTAAGCTTCCTTGCTTCTCTCTTCCCTTTTTCCCTCTTCCCTCTCTCCCCTCTTCCCTGTCTCCTGCTCCCTGCTTCCCTCTCCCCTCTTCCCTGCTTCCCTCTCCCCTCTTCCCTGCTTCCCTCTCCCCTATCCCCTGCTTCCCTATCCCCTCCTCCCTGCTTCCCTGTCCCCTCTCCCCTGCTTCCCTATCCCCTCCTCCCTGCTTCCCTGTCCCCTCTTCCCTGCTTCCCTCTCCCCTCTCCCCTGCTTCCCTCTCCCCTCTTCCCTGCTTCCCTCTTCCCTGTCCCCTCTCCCCTGCTTCCCTATCCCCTCCTCCCTGCTTCCCTGTCCCCTCTTCCCTGCTTCCCTCTCCCCTGCTTCCCTCTCCCCTCTTCCCTGCTTCACTCTCCTCTCTTCCCTGCTTCCCTCTCCCCTCTTCCCTGCTTCCCTCTCCCCTGTTCCCTGCTTCCCTCTCTCCCCGTCTCCTGCTCCCTGCTTCCCTCTCCCCTGCTTCACTCTCCTCTCTTCCCTGCTTCCATCTCCCCTCTTCCCTGCTTCCCTCTCCCCTGTTCCCTGCTTCCCTCTCCCATCTCCACTCACCCTGCCATCCTGCTTCCATCTCCCCTCTTTGCTACATCCTGCTTCCATCTTCCCACTTCACTGCTTCTCTCTTCCCTCCTTCCCATCTCCCCTCTCTCCTCTTTCCTGCTTCCCTGTCCCTTCTTCTCTGCTTCACTCTTTCCCTTTCCCTGCTTCCCTCTCCCCTCTTCCCTGCTTCCATCTACCTTCCCTGCTTCCCTCTCCCCTCTTCCTGCATGACTGCTTCACTCTCCCCTGCTTCTCTACTTCCCTCTCTCCTGCTTCCTTCTCACCTCTCACCTCTCCCCTAGTACCTGCTTCCCTTCTCCCCACTTTACTGCTTCCCTCTCCCCTCTCCCCTATTCCTTGCTTCCCTCTCCTGCTTCTCTCTTCCCTCCCTCCCCCTCCCTCCCTCCCTCCCTAAGAACACATGCTGTGCACCTTCCAAGTCGATGAGGAAGGAAGGCCCGTGGCGATGTTTGACTGAGCTGAGGATAGGGATGATGTCACTCCACGTACCAACGAGTCTTATCGTTTAAGCAATAAGGCATGAGAACCTGGGTATTATCGTGTGATAACTCTCAACTAAAGGGCTGTTCTTAGGCCCAAGTCAAAGCTTGCTTAGCTGATGCTATAACGATGATGCACAGCTCAAATACTCTGCTGAAATGCTGATTAAGGTATTAACCAGGTGTTTTAATCAGCATAGGCTTACTTCGATTATGAGCTTACGCCGATTAAGATATGCAGAGTAAGGTGTTAACTTGACTCTTGCCATACTCGGCCCACTGCCATTGAATTGAATTGTTAGTGTGCATGTAAACATACTCATTGATTGAGGATGGTCAGGGTGGTTGTAGTGTTTTTGATAGGATGGTCTGAGTGGTCGTAGTGTTTGAAGGATGGTCTGGGTGGTCGTAGTGTTTGATAGGATGGTCTGGGTGGTCGTAGGGTTTGATAGGATGGTCTGGGTGGTCATAGTGTTTCATAGGATGGTCTGGGTGGTCGTAGTGTTTGATTGGGTGGTCGTAGTGTTTCATATGATGGTCTGGGTGGTCGTAGTGTTTGATAGGATGGTCTGGGTGGTCGTAGTATTTCATAGGATAGTCTGGGTGGTCGTAGTGTTTGATAGGATGGTCTGGGTGGTCGTAGTATTTCATGGGATGGTCTGGGTGGTCGTGGGATGGGGAGCACTGTGTGTGGGCTACAGCGCAAAGGGCGCGGGGTGTCAATTACCCAGAGCTACTGACTGATTGTGGTCTAACAACAGGACGGCGGTGACGTACATCAACAGGTAGGAGGGGACGGCCCCTCCTAAACCAGGCCCGTTATCTGCTAGTATGGAGCAGTGCTCATTTCCTGTTGCTAAGTGCAACGTATCTTCCCGGATCTCTCAATGTGGAATTTGACGGCCTTCATGACTCGTGACCGTACACGGTCACTACAACAACCCTAGATATGATCCCCTGGAAAGTAGATCCGCAACCACATTGAGAGATCCGGGAAGATACCTAATTACCGTGACTAAACATTGAGAGAGTAGCCCACACTGTTTAGTCACGGTAATTAGGTATCTTCCCGGATCTCTCAATGTGGTTGCGGATCTACTTTCCAGGGGGGGATCATATCTAGGGCTGTTGTAGTGACCGTATTACGGTCACGAGTCATGAAGGCCGTCAAATTCCACGTGACTGTTTAGTCACGGTAATTAGGCTTCTCCAAGCTCTGATGCTACTGATGGTCATTAGTAACCTACCAAACTTGCTAACTGCCTGGTCCTCAGCACTCTATTGTCCCTCTAATCACTCTGACATCAATGCAAAGGTATTCGAAAATCTGATCAAACACTTCGTGAGAGCCCATGAGCTCATGTTTGCGCAACATTTCAATAGGCTATGACATTTTGTGAGAAAACAGAGTGATCAGCTTTCGATAGGCTAGGCCTACTATATTTATTTTTCAACTTTCCTAATATTAAGTATAGCCTACCTGGCTGGCATGAAAATAAACCACGGGCAAAAGTGTCCTCCATTCGCTATTTAAGAGCATAGATGACATTTGTTTTTTCCCGCTGCCCCTGTTTCGATACAAGAATAGTCTGAGGGGTGACAATATTAGCCTATCACTTGTGAATTATATATTATCCCTTGTGAATGATGCCCAGCGTAAGAAACAATGCCGTTTTCTTTCAGAATCCTAGTCACACACCTCATGTAGCCTAGCCCATAGGCCTATATGTTTTAATAAGGTTTGTATCACAACTAAAGTGGCCAAATAACATGCAGCCTCAGAATGTATTAAAAATCAAAACATATAGCCCAACGTTTGTAGAACAACTAAAGTTACATAAATAACTCAGAATTAAGCATATAGGAGGACCTGTGTCTTTGTTAACCGCACAACACAGAATAGCCGCATGTGCGCACTCCCTCAAATCGTTTGGAGAAAATATCCTTTCTATTTTATTAAGCTTTGTTCAATTGTATTCTTCACACTATAAAATAATGCCACGCAATTCTAAGCAAATCTCGTCTGCATATATTAACTAGTGCAGCCCACAGCCATTTGGGCATAGCCAGATCAAGACCTAAGATAAGGACTCAAGAGTATGCTATTCTGTTCTTCTGAAATAGACTAGGTTTTCTTCATATCATGCTTCTTTAGACCTGTCTAAAATAAGTAAGGGATTTATTGTGAAGGTGTAGGCTATATTACATGGATGTATTAGACTTATCGGGTATGAAGGGAAGACCCAGATGCAGACCACGTTGACTAAACAATAGTTTAATGTTCCAACATGGGGCAGGCAATAGACAGGTCAAGACAGGCAGGGGTCAGAAAACCAGAGGTCGGGCAACGGTAGTTATTTGCTTGACAATCACCGGCTGACAAAATTTCTTGACCGCCACAAACCTAGTTCTCTATGGAGAGGAGACTGCACCCCTCAGTGGTTGCCCAGATATGGGACCGGTTTGGCAGGGCCGACGTAGATCTTCACGCATCTTGAGAAAATGCACATTGTCGTCTGTTCTTCTCAACGAGGGATCTGGGCGCTCCTGATTCAGGCCACCATGGAGAGGGTCCGTCAGAAGGGTCTGTTGTTGATTCTGGTGGCTCCCCGTTGGCCCAGACAACCCTGGTTCCCGGAGATCGTCCGCTTTGTGTCCAGCTTTTTGTTTCGCTAATCCAGCTAAGGGTAGGGTCTTTCTTATTGGATTAGATTTTCTTACTGGCGTAGGATGGCAAAGGACCAGGGTTGCCTAGAGGTGTGCGTTCTCACTCCACTAGGTGCGTGGCGACTCCTTGGGCGTTGTTCAGGGGCGTGATGCTTGGTGATATCTGTGCTGCAGCGAGTTGGGGTTCGCCACATACCTCCCAGTGTGGCTCATAGTGTTGTTGTGGCTGGCTCCGGGAGTGGGTGCGATGCAGCGTGCACATTTATCCTCGTTACCACAGTTCCCCGTGGGTGTAATCCTTGGGCTGCCGTAAGCAGCGCGTGAGTACACAGTTTCCAGGTTGCTGCTGGTTTCCTGTGAGTTTGAGCCTCAGGTTGCCATGGTTCATTGATTCTGGTCTGGGACGGCCCCTCCCACTTTACCAAGTCACGACAGGTGTTCTGTTGTTTTGGACTTGCAGTTCCGTGTACAAGTTCTGACATTTCAGGCTCGCAAGGTAGGTATCGTTCTTGGAACTGTGGGCTCTATGGACTTGGGCTGCGGAGCCAGCGTGTCAGTGAGCGTGTACAAGTGGCAGCAGGTTCATGTCGGGTAGGTATTAGGCAAAAAGGGGGATTCTGTAATCCGTTTTTGAAGCCGGTGGAACCTGTGTGTGCTTGGGCTAGTTTGATACCGTCTGAGCCAGTTTGAAGCTTGATTTTATGTCGTCAGGGAGTTTGGGCTTGCTGAAGAGTGGTACTGAATTGAAGAAATGAATGCGAGCCCCTGTATTACAGCCAAGAAGGTGGGGCTTCGCAGGGCGGGCTAGGCATCCATTGGCCCGTTGGCCAAGTGAATATGATTGGTTGTTGACTCCCCATAGGGTGGTTCTAGGTCTACTGCTGGTCTAAGGCACCGTTGGCTTTCATAGGATGGTTCTAGTCCTACTGCTGGTCTAGGGGACCATTTGGTTTTCATAGGATGGTTCTAGTCCTACTGCTGGTCTAGGGGACCGTTTGGTTTTCATAGGATGGTTCTAGTCCTACTGCTGGTCTAGGGGACCGTTTGGTTTTCATAGGATGGTTCTACGCCTACTGCTGGTGTAGGGGACCGTTTGGTTTTCATAGGATGGTTCTACGCCTACTGCAGTACATCTGATCTCCTATCACGTTCAACACAACTACCTCATATGACTGAAGTCAGAAGGAAGACATCTTGGATGCTGAATGCCGTTTTAAAGCCAAATATTACCAGTTATTTCAACTCACTAAATATACCCCTTCATTTGGAATGTAATCCTTTGACAACTACAGACAGAAATCAAGTGATGTGCTTCTGTATTTAGGTTCATTGTTCAAAAAGGAAATGTTGATGGAAGCTGTTGATGGAAATGTTGATGGAACTCATCAAAAAGCCCATTTTGCAGTGGAGAGGACTTTGTTGAAAAACCAAAGTTGTGAGGAAGAGAGGGGGAGGTAGAGAACTGTAGTGTTTTCTAACACATTCAAGTGTTCGTTAAACTGGCCTCTCCCGCTGGACCAATAAACAGAGGAAATAACCCAGGAGATGTCCCAAACGACACACTGTTTCCCATGGGCCCTGGTCAAAAGCAGTACGCTATATATGGAGGAATAGGGTGCCATTTGGGACACAATCCTGATGCCTAGCGTGTGAGAGCTGGAGATGGCAGAGATGAAGGAAACAATGGGAGAATCTACTCAACTCTTGATTGAAGTGGTAGAGTTTACATCAATGTCCATGCACTTCCTATTTGTCGCTTCTTGATTAGGAAGCAGATCTGAGAACGATCATTTAAACTGGGAAGGAAGTCAATCCCTCCAGGGGATGTTATGACATCACAACCTGGTTTCACATCATGACTCAGAGGTAAATCAAATCAAATCAAATTTTATTTGTCACATACACATGGTTAGCAGATGTTAATGCGAGTGTAGCGAAATGCTTGTGCTTCTAGTTCCACCATGCAGTAGTATCTAACAAGTAATCTAACAAATTACAAATAACTACCTTATACACACACAAGAGTAAAGGAATGAATACGAGTATGTACATATAAATATATGGATGAGCGATGGCTGACCGGCATAGGCAAGATGCAGTAGATGGTATGGAGTACAGTATATACACATATATATGAGATGAGTAATGTAGGATATGTAAACATTATATAAAATGGCATTGTTTAAAGTGGCTAGTGATACATTATTTCATCCAATTATAATTATTAAAGTGGCTAGAGATTTGGGTCGATGACCTAACTGCATAGGCAAGATACAGTAGATGGTTTAGAGTACAGTGTATACATTTGATATGAGTATGTCGGATATGTAAACATTATATACAAAATTGTTTAAAGTGGCTAGTGATACATTTGTTACATCCAATTCCTATGTATAAAGTGGCTAGAGATTTAAGTCAGTATGTTGGCAGCAGCCACTCAATGTTAGTGATGGCTGTTTAACAGTCTGATGGCCTTGAGGTAGAAGCTGTTTTTCAGTCTCTCGGTCCCAGCTTTGATGCACCTGTACTGACCTCGCCTTCTGGATGATAGCGGGGTGAACAGGCAGTGGCTCGGGTGGTTGTTGTCCTTGATGATCTTTTTGGCCTTTCTGTGACATCGGTGGTGTAGGTGTCCTGGAGGGCAGGTAGTTTAACCCCGTGATCGTTGTGCAGTCCTCACTACCCTCTGGAGAGCCTTACGGTTGTGGGCGGAGCAGTTGCCGCACCAGGCGGTGATACAGCCCGACAGGATGCTCTCGATTGTGCATCTGTAAAAGTTTGTGAGTGATTTTGGTGACAAGCCAAATTTCTTCAGCCTCCTGAGGTTGAAGAGGCGCTATTGCGCCTTTCTTTACCACGCTGTCTGTGTGGGTGGACCAATTCAGTTTGTCCGTGATGTGTACTGAGGAACTTAAAACTTTCCACCTTCTCCACTACTGTCCCCTCGATGTGGATAGGGTGCTCCTCTCCTGTTTCCTGAAGTCCACGATCATCTCCTTTGTTTTGTTGACATTGAGTGAGAGGTTATTTTCCTGACACCACACTCCGAGGGCCCTCACCTCCTCTCTGTAGGCCGCCTCGCCGTTGTTGGTAATCGCCTACCACTGTAGTGTCGCCAGCAAACTTGATGATTGAGTTGGATGCGTGCTTGGCCCGCAGTCATGGGTAAACAGGGAGTACAGGAGAGGGCTGAGCGCACCCTTGTGGGGCCCCAGTGTTGAGGATCAGCGGGTGGAGATGTTGTTTCCTACCCTCACCACCTGGGACCCGGCCGTCCAGGAAGTCCAGGACCCAGTTGCACAGGGCTGGGTGAGACCCAGGGTCTCGAGCTTAATGACGAGCTTGGAGGGAACTATGGTGTTAAATGCTGAGCTGTAGTCGATGAACAGCATTCTTACATAAGTATTCCTCTTGTCCAGATGGGTTAGGGCAGTATGCAGTGTGATTGCGATTAGCTGCGTCTGTGGACCTATTGGGACGGTAAGCAAATTGGAGTGGGTCCAGGGTGTCTGGCAGGATGGAGGTGATATGATCCTTGACTAATCTCTCAAAGCACTTCATGATGACGGAAGTGAGTGCTACGGGCGATAGTCATTTAGCTCAGTCACCTTAGCTTTCTGGGAACAGGAACAATGGTGGCCCTCTTGAAGCATGTGAACAGCAGACTGGGATAGGGACTGATTGAATATGTCCGTAAACACACCAGCCAGCTGGTTCAAGTGCATGCTCTGAGGACACGGCCAGGGATGCCATCTGGGCCGGCAGCCTTGGCGAGGGTTAACACATTTAAATGTTTTTCACATTGGCTGGCGTGTGAAGGTGACACCGCAGGTTTTGGTAGAAGCGGGCCGTGTCGGTGGCACTGTATTGTCCTCAAAGCGAGCAAAGAAGTTGTTTAGTTTGTCTGGGAGCAGGACGTCATGGTCGCGACGGGGCTGGTTTCTTTTTGTAGTCCGTGATTGACTGTAGACCCTGCCACATTCCTCTTGTGTCTGAGCCATTGAATTGTGACTCTACTTTGTCTCTATATTGACGCTTAGCTTGTTTGATTGCCTTGCGGAGGAGTAGCTGCACTGTTTGTATTCAGTCATGTTTCGGTAGCCTTTACCTGGTTAAAAGCAGTGGTTCGCTTTCAGTTTTGGCGCCGAATGCTGCCATCAATCCATGGTTTCTGGTTGGGGAAGGTTTGATATTTGCTATGGGTACAACATCACCAATGCATTTGCTAATAAACTCGCTCACCCGAATCAGCGATACATCAATGTTGTTGTCAGATGCTATCGGAACATATCCCAGTCCACGTGCTCGGCAATCTTGCAGCATGGAATCAGATTGGTCGGACCAGCGTTGAACAGACCTGAGAACGGGCGTTCCTGTTTTAGTTTTCTGTTTGTAGGCTGGGAGCAACAAAATGGAGTCATGGTCAGACTTGCCGAAAGGAGGGCGGAGAATAGCCTTGTATGCATCACGGAAGTTGGAATAACAGTGGTCCAGGATTTTACCAGCCCGGGTACATTCGATATGCTGGTAAAATTTCGGGAGAACCTTGTTCTTAAATTAGCCTTATTAAAATCCCCAGCCACAATAAATGCAGCCTCAGGATATGTGGTTTCCAGTTTACATAGAGTCCGATGAATTTCTTTCAGTGCCGTCGATGTATCAGCTTGAGGGGGATGTACACGGCTGTGATTATAATCGAAGAGAATTCTCTTGGTAGATAATGCGGTCTGCATTTGATTGTAAGGAATTCTATGTCAGGTGAATGGACTTGAGTTCCTGTATGTTGTTATGATCACACCACGTCTCAAGTTAATCATAAGACACACACCGCCCTTCTTCTTACCAGAGAGATGTTTGTTTCTGTGGCGCGATGCGTGGAGAAACCAGGTGGCTATGCCGACTCTGATAACGTGTCCTGAGTGAGCCATGTTTCCGTGAAGCAAAGAACGTTGCAGTCTCGAATGTCTCTCTGAAAGGCAACCCTCGATCGGATTTCGTCTACTTTGTTGTCAAGAGACTGTACATTGGCGATTAAAATACTCGGGAGAGGTGCACGATGCGCCCGTCGTAGCTTGACCAAAAGACGGGCGCGTTTCCCTCTTCTCCGGCGCCGCCGTTGTTTTGAGTAGCCAAGAATACTGTTAAATGCTTTACGGACTACGTCTAAGTCTGGCCGGGCAGGTTGGTGTGTTGGCTTGTAAGGTAACCTGTCACATCTCCCTTCCAAGAGTCTGGACCACTCAGAGCCATTCATAGCACTCAAGAATTATTCAAGGCAAAAGGTGCGCTGGACATTGAATGTTGGTGTACCGTTATAAAGACGTTCAAAGAAGTGTTGATGAAATCCAGGGCTGTGAAATTATTATATCTTTATTTCAACAAGGAACACAGAACGAGACAAAGGTCTCTTTTACAGCTGGGCCCTGCGTATACATGTTTTACACATACAGTTTAGATACAAGGATTAAGAAACTACACAAGACAAATAAAAACAAAATGATCACAGATAACACAACAAAATACAGCAGATTGTTAAATTTACACATACCTAGGCTATTCCCCTAACAGCACAAGAACTTGTCAAAGTCACCATTATTAGTCAGTTGTACAACCGAATGCCTTCCACCGAAATGTGTCTTCCGCATTTAACCCAACCCCTCTGAATCAGAGAGGTGCGGGGGCCTGCCTTAATCGACTTCCACGTCTTCGGCGCCCGGGGAACAGTGGGTTAACTGCCTTGTTCAAGGGCAGAACAACAGATTTTTTTTTCCCTTGTCAGCTCGGGGATTCGAACTTGCAACCCTCCGGTTACAAGTCCAACGCTCTAACCACTAGGCTACCTGCCGCCCCACTTGCATTACTCCAAGCAGTTACAAGCAATACAACAATACACATCCTCCAATACATGTTTAAAATGGGCGACAAGAGTCTCAAGTTGAAGTTTAGTCTGCAGGCTATTCCATAGGCAAGGAGCGTAACAGGACGAGGCAGCCATACCCAACTCTGTGGAGATCGCAGGGGCCTCAAGTGTAATCCATGCTTGAGACCTGGTTTTAGGAATTATAATTCTAATGTTGATGAGTGATGATAAATAAGAAGGTAGTTTATTCAGAAGTGCTTTATAGACAAACACGAGAGCATGTTGTTCTCGTCTCATGGACAGCGAAGTCCAACCCACATGTTGATATAAAACACAGTGGTGAGTTCTGTAGTTTGCACCCGTAATAAAACTCGGTGCGCAATGATGAGTAGCATCCAGCGGTTTAAGTGTGGATGCCGTAGCAGGCATGTAGATAATATCCCCATTATCTATAACAGACATAAAAGTAGCTTGCACAATTTGTCTTCTACTTGTGGAGAACAAACATGTTCTGTTTCTATCGAGGAAGCCTAGCTTGATTTTTTTTTGCTGTTTACAAAGTTCGTCAACATGCATTTTAAAAGACAGTTTATCATCCAACCATATCTCTAAGTATTTATATGCAGAGACCTGATTAATTCGAGAGCCAGCTAAGCTCGTAAGTGCAAGTGTATTTTCAACCAATTTTTTTTTTGACTTATTAAAAATCATAAAATGTGTTTTTCTTTGCATTTAAAACAAGTTTCAACTGTAAAAAAAAGACCCTTGTAATATCTTAAAATCTGTCTCCAGCTGCGATAATGCTTGGTCAGCCGTTGAAGCAATAGAGTACATGACAGTGTCAACAGCATATAGATACATTTTACACTTTCTTACCTCATCACCTATATTGTTTATGTAGAGAGTGAACAGTAATGGACCAAGTATAGAACCTTGTGGGACCCCTTTAACCGACTCCAATGGCTCCGACTGGATGCCGTCGACTCTAACAGCCTGACTTCTATCCTTTAGATAGTCATGAAACCAACGACAGGCATCCGATCCCAGTCCTATTGACGACAGCTTATCCAAAAGTATCACATGGTCTACAGTGTCAAAAGCTTTAGACAAATCTATGAACAAGGCGGCACAGTACTTTCTATTATCTAGGGCATTAGTAATATCATTTACAACACGTACAGTGGTTGCAGTGGTACTGTGTTTAGGGTCTGAAGCCAGATTGATTGCTAGAAAGAGTATTGTCAACAGTTAAAATGATTGTAGTTGCCTATTCACCAATGACTGTTTTAGCCAAACAGAAGAGCTTAGAGATGGGCCGATATTTATCCAATTCACTACCATCACCTCCCTTGAGGAGTGGTAAAACAAAATGTTTTCCAAGCTTTAGGTATTTTTCCTACGACTAATGTTTGATTGAAGATATGCATCACTGCACTAGCAATGATAGGTGCCGCACACTTGAGTAAATATGGATCCAGATTGTCAGCGCCTAACGATTTCTTAGAATCTATAGCAGATAGTGCAGATAAGACCTCATCTTCGGTGACTTTTTGGAAATTAATGAAAAACCGGCTTACTGTTTTCCACATCAGCGGAAGGTTGAGGGAGTGAAACAATAGATCATGTTGGGCCATTTTTTCTTTCAAAAAGGAAAAGGGCAAAAAATAACGTGCTAATTGGTAAAGGTATTATAGTGTCACGATCTTCAGAAGGGACAGACCAAGGCGCAGCGAGGTATCCAGTATACAGCTTTTATTTACGAACGTAACTGGGACAAAAACAACAAAACAAACGAAGATCGTAACGTTGAACATAACATGCAACACAAACAAAGCTATGAACAAACAATAACGTGCAAAATCCGATAGAAAAAACCCCCAAACATATATATGGTTCCCAATTAGAGGTAACGACACACAGCTGCCTCTAATTGGAACCATTACCCCAACATAGATATACAACACCTAGAACAAAAAAAAAACTACACCAAAAACGAAACTAAACACGCCAGCCTAAAAACTCTGGCCTGGACGTGACATATAGTAGTAGTTAAAAACATCACACATTTCAGTTCAGTCACTGACGATCCCAGATTCCGATGTAATTTGCTTCGGGGAAGGGACGTCGAGGAGTTTCCTCGTTTAAGTGAGTTAACGGTTTTCCAGAATTTAGCGCGATCCACAGCAGACTCTGTCATAGCGGCCCATGTATTTCTCAATTGCCTAAAAAGCAGCCAATCGGCTGTTTCACCAATTTTCCCTCGCCGAGGCCCATGCTTGATTATTTAGCAGGATTTTCAAATCAGAGGAGAACCAAGGATTAGTTCGATTTTTTTTTTATATACCCTAAGTCGCTTTAACGGGGCGTGCTTATCAGCCGTGGAGGTAAAAATGGATGAAAAGAAAGAAAACGCTGAAACTGGGTCCAGATTACGGATAAAAGCTCTGACTAATAAAGGTCATGGATAAAGGCTTGCTCTGAGAAGTCTTTATAGTTTCTCTTTAGAATTATATGGGGATCAGGGTTCTTTAGCCGAGTATCTCTGATACATGCAATAAGACAGTGGTCACTGATGTCATTTGCAAATAACCCACTAGCTGTATATTTTTTAGGTGTTTTTTTTTAAGATGAGGTCTATTCATGTAGTTTTTTTTCAGGGTATTTTGGATTAGGACGGGTAGGGTAGAGTTATTAGTTGTGTAAGATTTAGTTAGTTGCAAATGTCTTTTAATTTAAGCGATGCTGGCGTCAGCCAGTCCAGATTGAGATCTCCGATTGATAAATAATTCAGAGTTTGCATAATTAGACATTAACTCAAAACAAGCTGAGGGTGGGCGATAGAGCAGATACCGGAGCTGAGGGTGGGCGATAGAGCAGATACCGGAGCTGAGGGTGGGCGATAGAGCAGATACCGGAGCTGAGGGTGGGCGATAGAGCAGATACCGGAGCTGATGGTGGGCGATAGAGCGGATACCGGAGCTGAGGGTGGGCGATAGAGCGGATACCGGAGCTGATGGTGGGCGATAGAGCAGATACCGGAGCTGAGGGTGGGCGATAGAGCAGATACCGGAGCTGAGGGTGGGCGATAGAGCAGATACCGGAGCTGAGGGTGGGCGATAGAGCAGATACCGGAGCTGAGGGTGGGCGATAGAGCAGATACCGGAGCTGAGGGTGGGCGATAGAGCAGATACCGGAGCTGAGGGTGGGCGATAGAGCAGATACCGGAGCTGAGGGTGGGCGGTAGAGCAGATACCGGAGCTGAGGGTGGGCGATAGAGCAGATACCGGAGCTGAGGGTGGGCGATAGCAGATACCGGAGCTGAGGGTGGGCGATAGAGCAGATACCGGAGCTGAGGGTGGGCGGTAGAGCAGATACCGGAGCTGAGGGTGGGCGATAGCTAGCTTAGTGCATTATGACCAAGGACCGCATTTAGAACTAAGCATTCATACTGTTTCGGAACAGAAGTTGAAATGGACACAGTGACATCTAGGTTGCGTTTAACATATAAGGCAATACCTCCACCTCTACCCACTCTGTCTGCTCTGTAGACATTATACCCAGCTAACAGAACATGTGAGTCTGGAACAGAGACCCAGAGCCAGGATTCAGATACAATCAATATGTCAGCATGTGATTGTGAGACCAGTATTTTAATCAAATCTAACTTTTGGATCAAGCTTCTAGCATTCAAATGAATAATTCCTAGGCCACTATTTCGAGAGCTCATATCGGATGGATGCATTCAAGGTAATATTAGATGAGCGACGCTTCCTCGTGTAGCTACTGACAGGCCTGAGTTGGATGGAGACGAGATTACTTCTAACAATACCCCTCTGCCTGTACGAGGAAGTGGCAACACGCTACCTTGACAATAGTGTAACAATAACATAAAGTCCATCATAAGTTTCATCAGCACCTGTAGAGCTATTTAAAGCTGTGGAGGGGGAGCAAGGAGTACAGTCTGATGGGGAATCGATTCAAATCAAATTTATTCATAAAGCCCCCCTTACATCAGCTGATGTCACAGAGTGCTGTACAGAAACCCAGCCTAAAACCCCAAACAGCAAGCAATGCAGGTGTAAAAGCACGGTGGCTAGGAACAACTCCCTAGAAAGGCCAGAACCTAGGAAGAAACCTAGAGAGGAACCAGGCTGTGATGGGTAGCCAGTCCTCTTCTGGCTGTGCCGGGTGCAGATTATAACAGAATATGGACAAGATTTTAAAATGTTCATAAAACAGGCAGAACAGTTGAAACTGGAGAAGCAGCACGGCCAGGTGGACTCGGGACATCAAGGAGTCATCAGGCCAGGTATTCAGGATCAGGATTCAGAGTATCAACCCCCATGGCCATATATGGTCAGTTCTCACATGCTCTGTGTGAGACTATAGTGAGAGGTTTGAGGAGAGAATGCTTGTACCATACCTATTCAGATGTAATCCATCCCAGAGAAATACATTCGGTCGATGTAGGAGATCTGTAAAATTGTCCACATATTCTATGTTTATTGAGCAACAATAACCTTTAAGCCAGATGTGTAGCTGGCGTATACGACTGAAATTATTATCCGTAGAGCGTGGAGACGGGAGTGGACCTGAAATAATGCATTGCTTACCTGATTGAAGTAGAGTATGAATCAGTGATTTAAAGTCCTTTTTAAGTTGCTCAGATTCCTGTAGTTCATTTGACCGAACAAAAGTGATTTATTAATGCAGTCGAAACGACCACAATATTTTAACCGCGAACCTTGTCTAACCGGGACGCCTGAGGGACTGAACTGTCCTCTGTCTGGTTCTCCTGTCTGTTTTCAGTCCAGTCACTTTTACAGCCTGCATCAGGGTTAGAGGGAGAGTCATTTTCAGTTATCCACATTACAGCCCGCATCAGGGTTAGAGGGAGAGTCATATTCATCGGCCCTGGGGTGCCATTTGGGACTCAACCATAGTAACCACATCAGGGGGACGAATGACAGGAAGGCCTTGAGCTTTAAGCCTGGTTCAAAACAATGGTCTGACACACAGAGTTTAAGCCTTTAAGCCTTTGTAGCATGTGAGTGTGTGAGAGAGAGAGAGAGAGAGAGAGAGAGAGAGAGAGAGAGAGAGCGAGAGAGTTTTGTTGAACCTTTAATTAACTAGGTCGATTAAATCAAGATCAAATTTCCTACAGCCTGTCATGGAGTTGAGTGGTAGGCCACGACGCCAGTTTCCCTAAGTACTGTTGGGTTTCCAGGCGGTTAACGTTTCAGCGCTCAACATTACAACACAGACCACTTCCCGTAACCGTCGAAAGCACCTTACCTTTTTTATTTACAGTACTCGGGACCAGCGTTCCCCGCCGGGAGCCATCGACAACTCTCTACAGTTGAGTATACTTACTGAATTGAATTCTCACAATGTCCGTTTGGCTCAAACAACTGTTTGTTTCCAGCTATAACATTTTGGTGCTTATACACTTCCCTTCCCGTTACAGCGTTGTACTGACTTACTTAGGCCCATCCTCAAGGCCGCACGGCATGAGACTGACTAAAGTTCATGCTATGCCGTGAGGATGCTGCGTGGTTGCTAGGGGACGGTAACTGTTTGTAAAGCAGTCCTGTTAGAGAGTGACCACTGGAGCTGTTGAACAGTATTGTGTCTGATGTCCTTTCCCAGGCTGCTCTCTGTTCCTGTCTGTGTACTCCGGAAACGTGTCCCACGTTACACACTATTACCTACATAGTGAACTACTTTTGACCAGGGCCCAAAGGGGAATAGGATGCCATTTGGGACGCGGGCTGGCTCCCACATTGTGCCAAAAATGGATGACAAAACCAGACATGGAGAAACGGGAAATGTGGTCTTCAAAGGTTTAGACGTTGTCGTGACCAAAACAACCAATATTTTTCTACGCAACCATTAAAGGATTTTGACTAGATGGAACACAGCTATGGAGAGAAGTGACATTTCATAGCAGGCTAGGAGAACTTATGCAGCAGGTTAGGAGAACTTATGCAGCTGGTTAGGAGAACTTATGCAGCAGGTTAGGAGAACTTATGCAGCAGGTTAGGAGAACTTATGCAGCAGGTTAGGAGAACTTATGCAGCAGGTTGGGGGATCTTATGCAGCAGGTTAGGAGAATTTATGCAGCAGGTTAGGAGAATTTATGCAGCAGGTTAGGAGAACTTATGCAGCAGGTTAGGAGAACTTATGCAGCAGGTTGGGGATCTTATGCAGCAGGTTAGGAGAACTTATGCAGCAGGTTAGGAGAACTTATGCAGCAGGTTAGGAGAACTTATGCAGCAGGTTAGGAGAACTTATGCAGCAGGTTGGGGGATCTTATGCAGCAGGTTAGGAGAACTTATGCAGCAGGTTAGGAGAATTTATGCAGCAGGTTAGGAGAACTTATGCAGCAGGTTAGGAGAACTTATGCAGCAGGTTGGGGGATCTTATGCAGCAGGTTAGGAGAACTTATGCAGCAGGTTAGGAGAATTTATGCAGCAGGTTAGGAGAATTTATGCAGCAGGTTAGGAGAACTTATGCAGCAGGTTAGGAGAACTTATGCAGCATGTTAGGGGATCTTATGCAGCAGGCTAGGAGAACCCATGCAGCAGGTTAGGAGAACTTATGCAGCAGGCTAGGAGAACTTATGCAGCAGGTTGGGGAACTTATGCAGCAGGTTAGGAGAACTTATGCAGCAGGTTAGGAGAACTTATGCAGCAGGTTAGGAGAACTTATGCAGCAGGCTAGGAGAACTTATGCAGCAGGTTAGGAGAACTTTATGCAGCAGGTTAGGAGAACTTATGCAGCAGGTTAGGAGAATTTATGCAGCAGGTTAGGAGAACTTATGCAGCAGGTTAGGAGAATTTATGCAGCAGGTTAGGAGAACTTATGCAGCAGGTTAGGAGAACTTATGCAGCAGGTTAGGAGAACTTATGCAGCAGGTTAGAATAACTTATGCAGCAGGTTAGGAGAATTTATGCAGCAGGTTAGGAGAATTTATGCAGCAGGCTAGGAGAATTTATGCAGCAGGTTAGGAGAATTTATGCAGCAGGTTAGGAGAACTTATGCAGCAGGCTAGGAGAATTTATGCAGCAGGTTAGAAGAACTTATGCAGCAGGTTAGGAGAATTTATGCAGCAGGTTAGGAGAATTTATGCAGCAGGTTAGGAGAATTTATGCAGCAGGTTAGGAGAATTTATGCAGCAGGCTAGGAGAATTTATGCAGCAGGTTAGGAGAATTTATGCAGCAGGTTAGGAGAACTTATGCAGCAGGCTAGGAGAATTTATGCAGCAGGTTAGAAGAACTTATGCAGCAGGTTAGGAGAATTTATGCAGCAGGTTAGGAGAACTTATGCAGCAGGTTAGGAGAATTTATGCAGCTGGTTAGGAGAACTTATGCAGCAGGTTAGAAGAACTTATGCAGCAGGTTAGGAGAACTTATGCAGCAGGCTAGGAGAATTTATGCAGCAGGTTAGAAGAACTTATGCAGCAGGTTAGGAGAACTTATGCAGCAGGTTGGGAGAACTTATGCAGCAGGTTAGGAGAACTTATGCAGCAGGTTAGGAGAACTTATGCAGCAGGCTAGGAGAACTTATGCAGCAGGTTAGAAGAACTTATGCAGCAGGTTAGAAGAACTTATGCAGCAGGTTAGGAGAACTTATGCAGCAGGTTAGGAGAACTTATGCAGCTGGTTAGGAGAACTTATGCAGCAGGTTAGAAGAACTTATGCAGCAGGTTAGAAGAACTTATGCAGCAGGTTAGGAGAACTTATGCAGCAGGTTAGGAGAACTTATGCAGCAGGTTAGGAGAACTTATGCAGCAGGTTAGGAGAACTTATGCAGCAGGCTAGGAGAATTTATGCAGCAGGTTAGAAGAACTTATGCAGCAGGTTAGGAGAACTTATGCAGCAGGTTGGGGGAACTTATGCAGCAGGTTAGGAGAACTTATGCAGCAGGTTAGGAGAACTTATGCAGCAGGCTAGGAGAACTTATGCAGCAGGTTAGAAGAACTTATGCAGCAGGTTAGAAGAACTTATGCAGCAGGTTAGGAGAACTTATGCAGCAGGTTAGGAGAACTTATGCAGCTGGTTAGGAGAACTTATGCAGCAGGTTAGAAGAACTTATGCAGCAGGTTAGAAGAACTTATGCAGCAGGTTAGGAGAACTTATGCAGCAGGTTAGGAGAACTTATGCAGCAGGTTAGGAGAACTTATGCAGCAGGTTAGGAGAACTTATGCAGCAGGTTAGGAGAACTTATGCAGCAGGTTAGAAGAACTTATGCAGCAGGTTAGGAGAACTTATGCAGCAGGCTAGGAGAACTTATGCTGCAGGTTAGGAGAACTTATGCAGCAGGTTAGGAGAACTTATGCAGCTAGTTAGGAGAATTTATGCAGCAGGTTAGGAGAACTTATGCAGCTGGTTAGGAGAACTTATGCAGCAGGTTAGAAGAACTTATGCAGCAGGTTAGAAGAACTTATGCAGCAGGTTAGGAGAACTTATGCAGCAGGTTAGGAGAACTTATGCAGCAGGTTAGAAGAACTTATGCAGCAGGTTAGGAGAACTTATGCAGCAGGCTAGGAGAACTTATGCAGCAGGTTGGGGGAATTTATGCAGCTGGTTAGGAGAACTTATGCAGCAGGTTAGGAGAACTTATGCAGCAGATTAGGAGAACTTATGCAGCAGGTTAGAAGAACTTATGCAGCAGGTTAGGAGAACTTATGCAGCAGGCTAGGAGAATTTATGCAGCAGGTTAGGAGAATTTATGCAGCTGGTTAGGAGAACTTATGCAGCAGGTTAGAAGAACTTATGCAGCAGGTTAGGAGAACTTATGCAGCAGGCTAGGAGAATTTATGCAGCAGGTTAGAAGAACTTATGCAGCAGGTTAGGAGAACTTATGCAGCAGGTTAGGAGAATTTATGCAGCTGGTTAGGAGAACTTATGCAGCAGGTTAGGAGAATTTATGCAGCAGGTTAGAAGAACTTATGCAGCAGGTTAGGAGAATTTATGCAGCAGGTTAGGAGAATTTATGCAGCAGGTTAGGAGAACTTATGCAGCAGGTTAGGAGAATTTATGCAGCTGGTTAGGAGAACTTATGCAGCAGGTTAGAAGAACTTATGCAGCAGGTTAGGAGAACTTATGCAGCAGGCTAGGAGAATTTATGCAGCAGGTTAGAAGAACTTATGCAGCAGGTTAGGAGAACTTATGCAGCAGGTTGGGGGAACTTATGCAGCTAGTTAGGAGAACTTATGCTGCAGGTTAGGAGAACTTATGCAGCAGGTTAGGAGAACTTATGCAGCAGGTTAGGAGAACTTATGCAGCAGGTTAGAAGAACTTATGCAGCAGGTTAGGAGAACTTATGCAGCAGGCTAGGAGAACTTATGCAGCAGGTTAGAAGAACTTATGCAGCAGGTTAGGAGAACTTATGCAGCAGGCTAGGAGAACTTATGCAGCAGGTTAGAAGAACTTATGCAGCAGGTTAGGAGAACTTATGCAGCAGGCTAGGAGAACTTATGCAGCAGGTTAGGAGAACTTATGCAGCAGGTTAGGAGAACTTATGCGGCAGGCTAGGAGAACTTATGCAGCAGGTTGGGGGAACTTATGCAGCTAGTTAGGAGAACCTATGCTGCAGGTTAGGAGAACTTATGCAGCAGGTTAGGGAACTTATGCAGCAGGTTAGGAGAACTTATGCAGCAGGTTAGGAGAATTTATGTAGCAGGTTAGGAGAACTTATGCGGCAGGCTAGGAGAACTTATGCAGCAGGTTGGGGGAATTTATGCAGCAGGTTAGGAGAACTTATGCAGCAGGTTAGGAGAACTTATGCAGCAGGTTAGGAGAATTTATGCAGCAGGTTAGAAGAACTTATGCAGCAGGCTAGGAGAACTTATGCAGCAGGCTAGGAGAACTTATGCAGCAGGCTAGGAGAACTTATGCAGCAGGTTAGGAGAATTTATGCAGCAGGTTAGAAGAACTTATGCAGCAGGCTAGGAGAACTTATGCAGCAGGCTAGGAGAACTTATGCAGCAGGTTAGGAGAACTTATGCAGCAGGTTAGGAGAACTTATGCAGCAGGTTAGGAGAACTTATGCAGCAGGTTAGGAGAACTTATGCAGCAGGTTAGGAGAACTTATGCAGCAGGTTAGGAGAACTTATGCAGCAGGTTAGGAGAACTTATGCAGCAGGTTAGGAGAACTTATGCAGCAGGTTAGGAGAACTTATGCAGCAGGTTAGGAGAACTTATGCAGCAGATTAGGAGAACTTATGCAGCAGGTTAGAAGAACTTATGCAGCAGGTTAGGAGAACTTATGCAGCAGGCTAGGAGAATTTATGCAGCAGGTTAGGAGAATTTATGCAGCTGGTTAGGAGAACTTATGCAGCAGGTTAGAAGAACTTATGCAGCAGGTTAGGAGAACTTATGCAGCAGGCTAGGAGAACTTATGCAGCAGGTTAGGATAACTTATGCAGCAGGTTAGGAGAACTTATGCAGCAGGTTAGGAGAACTTATGCAGCAGGCTAGGAGAACTTATGCAGCAGGTTGGGAGAATGAAGTTAGGGGAGAGTGGTAAGTTGAGCCATATTTACATTCAGCATCACTCCATCAAGGGAGCTATAGAATTCTTTCTAACAAAGATATCTACATAAAGTTCAGGATGTTGTGTATCCATGGAAATAATCAGAATGCATGTAAAACATTATAGTTTTGAAAAACATAGCTTGTCCTTGTCACAATTGGGGTAGGTTGTGCATAGGGACAGGGCAAGATGAGCTGCTTACAAATGTCTGTACTCAATGAAATATTACCATTTCCTGTAAAAACCATGTCTATCTTTATGTCCCAAACACAAGTCAGCTCAATCACAATATCGTTTTTTGGGGGTCTTTTAATCATTTTAAGGATATTTGAACACCAGTTTAAAACCTAACAACCAAGGCCCTTCTCCCCCGATTGCTCAGTCATGTCGGGCGGCCAGCCCTAGGAAGTGTCATGCGGAGCGGAACAGGTGAACTCTGATGAGGACACTGGGATGAGGTAACCAAGGTTTTTATTGAAACACAGGGGGGGGACGATGGGGTGAAGGCCAGGGGAAGCTCGGTGCGGAGGCTGACGCTGGAGCGAGTGGAGTTGGGACTGGGGTAAGCAGGTCCGGAGAGGAATCCAAGGACGCAGTGGAGTGTGGGGGTCCAGGACAGAGTAGCAGGACTGAAGAGACGTGGGACTGGAGACAGGGGCCTGAAGTCAGAGTGGGAATAACTGTAGCGGAGAGGAAAACAGCGTAAGGCAAGGGAAAACAGGCATAACGTGAAAACAGGATCTAAGCGGGAACAAACGGCTAAATGCAGACTGACTGAGCAGAGGTTACGATCTGGCAGCGTGGAAGTGGCAGGGCTGATATGGAACAGGTTGCAGCTGGTGGGGATCTGCTCTGCCTCCAGCACACCTGTCTCCGCCCACACAATCACACACACACACACACACACACACACACACACACACACACACACACACACACACACACACACACACACACACACACACACACACACACACACACACACACACACACACACACACACACACAGAGGAAGAGGGAGAGGGCACTGCGGGAGTGACGGTAGGTCAGAGAGACACAGGATGAGGGGTGGCAGGAGCAGATGTAACAGGAAGAGTCTTGGTGGTTCCAAACTTCTTCCATTTAACAACGATGGAGGCCCACTGTGTTCTTGGGGACCTTCAATGCTGCAGAAATTTGTTGGTACACTTCCCCAGATCTGTGCCTCGACACAATCCTGTCTCGGAGCTCTACGGACAATTCCTTCGACCTCATGGCTTTGGTTTTTGCTCTGACACGGCACTGTCAACATTGCAAATAATTTCTAAAAACCTGTTTTCACTTTGTCTTTATGGTGTATTGCGGAGAAAAGGAAGGGGTCTGAATACTTTCCTAATATACTGTATGTGCGCTATTGCCCCTGGTTTGTTGATCTGTCTGTGTCAAAACTACAGTCAGATTTTATAAAGCCGAGCTTCACAGAAATAATAATACACCCGAGTTTCACAATCATCCAAGTGCTGCTTGTTTGAATATGGTCTCTTGTGCTGCTGTGGTACCCAGGTAGCCACACGCTGCGTATCAATGTCTTAACCACCTTTCCACGTTCCTAGCTGCCCACACTTTACACAGGTTAACACTGCCACTTTGAAGTCTGAAATTAGGAGTTGGCGCAATTGAAATGCGGAATTATTGGGCCAAGTTGACCTTGGGTTATGAAATATGTTATTTTGTGGCATTGTTCGCATCTGTGTATAGTGGTTGTACTCACAACTTTGCTTAGAATGGGTCTAGTAAGGTTCTGAATGTTTTCATGCCGTGACAGGATCCCTGCAACGCAGCCAAATCCTGTTACTTACCATCAGACAAGGATATCTCTCAATGCTTACTGACTTTGGTTACATTATTACAAGTATTAAATGCCTTAAAATGTGCTTTGTTGTTAGTAAACGAATGAACAACAAACCTTTGGATGGAACAGACATGATTTTAATCAAGATATGATTTATACTTGAAAGGGTTTTGGAAAAGCGATTAGACTAGAAGTTTAAAAATAGACTAGCATATTCATATCTCAACTATCTCAAATATGGATGGCACCATGAAATGACCTTCCATGAACCACAGTCACACAGGGAGGAATCATCACATCAGTAAGGCGTTCGTTCAGAACAGCTGGTCTTTTTCTCTGGTGTATTCCATTAGCCCAAAACAAGAAGAGTTGGGCTAATGGGAACATGTCATGGGAACATCTGTGGGCAACTCTCTCTAACGCTCAGGGAACTTTTAAGCAACTTACCGTTTTAGCTCGGGCTAATGGACAGTGTCTTTCTGTAGGAGGGAGAGGAGGTGGGGAGAAGAGGGAGAGGAGAGGGGAGAGGAGGTGAGGAGAGGGGAGGAGGTGAGGAGAGGAGGGAGAGGAGAGGGGAGAGGAGGTGAGGAGAGGGGAGGAGGTAGGGAGAGGAGGGAGAGGGGAGAGGAGGGAGAGGAGGTGGGGAGAAGAGGGAGAGGAGAGGGGAGAGGAGGTGAGGAGAGGAGGAGGTGGGGAGAGGAGGTAGGGAGAGGAGGGAGAAGAGTAGGGAGGAGAGGGGAGGAGGTAGGGAGAGGAGGGAGAGGTGAGGGGAGAGGAGGTGGGGAGGAGGGAGGAGAGGAGGGAGGAGAGGAGGTAGGGAGAGGAGGTGGTGAGAGGAGGTAGGGAGAGGGGAGAGAGGTGGGGGGAGGAGGTGGGGAGAAGAGGGAGAGGAGAGGGGAGAGGAGGTGAGGAGAGGAGGAGGTGGGGAGAGGAGGTAGGGAGAGGAGGGAGAAGAGTAGGGAGGAGAGGGGAGGAGGTAGGGAGAGGAGAGAGAGGTGAGGGAGAGGAGGTGGGGAGAGGAGGGAGGAGAGGAGGGAGGAGAGGAGGGAGGAGAGGAGGTAGGGAGAGGAGGTGGTGAGAGGAGGTAGGGAGAGGGGAGAGGTGGGGGAGGAGGTGGGGAGAGGAGGTGGGGGGAGGAGGTGGTGAGAGGAGGTCGGGAGAGGGGAGAGGTGGGGGGAGGAGGTGGGGAGAGGAGCTGTTAGGCCGGTTGTTGACTGTGTCTCTCTCACTAGGCTAGGGCTCTGTGAAGTTAGTACCATCATCCCTCTCAGTTGGGACATGTTAACAGATGGGGAGAAGGTACTCCATACTCCAGGCAGGGGTTTCCATCAAAGCCAATCAGACACATGGCTAATGTCAATACACTGAAACAACACAGGGTGAAATGTCAAGGAGGGGACCTTGGTTTATAACCGGTTTATAAGCAGTAAGCTTTTTTTTCATCAAAATGGAGTCATATATCCTCAAGAAGGAGTATCTGTTAGTATTCATTCATGGAGTCCTTTGTGTTCTTGTTGGCTGACCGGCTGCATTGTAGTAGTATGTTTAAGATTTATAACAATGACAGTGTTATTCATTTTGGCTACCGCCGTCCTTATCCTCCACAAGAGGATAATGTCCCAGTACCAGTCCCTGCCATCTCCAAGTGGGTTGCCATGTCCCAGCAGGTTGCCATGTCCCAGCAGGCTGCCATGTCCCAGCAGGCTGCCATGTCCCAGTAGACTGCCATGTCCCAGCAGGCGGCCATGTCCCAGCAGGCTGCCATGTCCCAGCAGGCTGCCATGTCCCAGTAGACTGCCATGTCCCAGCAGGCGGCCATGTCCCAGCAGGCTGCCATGTCCCAGCAGGCTGCCATGTCCCAGCAGGCTGACATGTCCCAGCAGGCTGACATGTCCCAGTAGACTGCCATGTCCCAGCAGGCTGCCATGTCCCAGCAGGCTGCCATGTCCCAGCAGGCTGCCATGTCCCAGCAGGTTGCCATGTCCCAGCAGGCTGCCATGTCCCAGTAGACTGCCATGTCCCAGCAGGCTGCCATGTCCCAGTGAGCTGCCATGTCCCAGCGGGCTGCCATGTCCCAGTAGACTACCACGTCCCAGCAGTCTGCCACGTCCCAGTGAGCTGCCATGTCCCAGCAGGCTGCCATGTCCCAGTAGGCTGCCATGTCCCAGCAGGCTGCCATGTCCCAGCAGGCTGCCATGTCCCAGTAGACTGCCATGTCCCAGCAGGCTGCCATGTCCCAGTAGCCTGCCATGTCCCAGCAGGCTGCCATGTCCCAGTAGACTGCCATGTCCCAGCAGGCTGCCATGTCCCAGTGAGCTGCCATGTCCCAGCAGGCTGCCATGTCCCAGCAGGCTGCCATGTCCCAGTAGACTGCCATGTCCCAGCAGGCTGCCATGTCCCAGCAGGCTGCCATGTCCCAGTGAGCTGCCATGTCCCAGCAGGCTGCCATGTCCCAGTAGACTACCACGTCCCAGCAGTCTGCCACGTCCCAGTGAGCTGCCATGTCCCAGCAGGCTGCCATGTCCCAGTAGACTACCACGTCCCAGCAGTCTGCCACGTCCCAGTGAGCTGCCATGTCCCAGCAGGCTGCCATGTCCCAGCAGGCTGCCATGTCCCAGTGGAATGTTGCATCTCTTAACACTTTCTCTAATAATCAGCAGTCAGTGCTCAGTCGGCTGCGCTGGGCGTGCCAAGTCCCGGTTCCATCCATCTCCGCAGCATTTATTGAACTGTCCCCCAGCATGTCTAACTAAGCCCTGGGACAATGCGGCGGCAGGCTCTCCAGCATTTTAATGCTATTTTTCATGGATTCCATCAATGTTGTTAAAAAAAGAGAAACATCCCCTCCTGTTTTTGTGATTCAATTAGTGTTTTCAGAGGAAGCAGTGGGAAGGCTTCTGGGAAAGGAAAGTTTTGCTTACAGAATTATTACACCAGCCAGTCACCGCATAAAGGAATGGACCAGGTCATCACAACAGGCCTGTCAAGCATAGCTCCAACATAGAGATCTCCTTGTAACAACATGACCCACCTAGCTGTCCAGCACTAGTCTATAACCCACCTAGCATGTCCAGCACTAGTCTATAACCCACCTAGCTGTCCAGCACTAGTCTATAACCCACCTAGCTGTCCAGCACTAGTCTATAACCCACCTAGCTGTCCAGCACTAGTCTATAACCCACCTAGCATGTCCAGCACTAGTCTATAACCCACCTAGCTGTCCAGCACTAGTCTATAACCCACCTAGCATGTCCAGCACTAGTCTATAACCCACCTAGCATGTCCAGCACTAGTCTATAACCCACGTAGCTCCCCAGCACTAGTCTATAACCCACCTAGCTGTCCAGCACTAGTCTATAACCCACCTAGCTCCCCAGCACTAGTCTATAACCCACCTAGCTGTCCAGCACTAGTCTATAACCCAACTAGCTGTCCAGCACTAGTCTATAACCCACCTAGCTGTCCAGCACTAGTCTATAACCCACCTAGCTGTCCAGCACTAGTCTATAACCCACCTAGCCGTCCAGCACTAGTCTATAACCCACCTAGCTTCCCAGCACTAGTCTATAACCCACCTAGCTGTCCAGCACTAGTCTATAACCCACCTAGCTGTCCAGCACTAGTCTATAACCCACCTAGCTGTCCAGCACTAGTCTATAACCCACCTAGCTGTCCAGCACTAGTCTATAACCCACCTAGCCCCCCAGCACTAGTCTATAACCCACCTAGCTTCCCAGCACTAGTCTATAACCCACCTAGCTGTCCAGCACTAGTCTATAACCCACCTAGCTTCCCAGCACTAGTCTATAACCCACCTAGCTGTCCAGCACTAGTCTATAACCCACCTAGCTGTCCAGCACTAGTCTATAACCCACCTAGCTGTCCAGCACTAGTCTATAACCCACCTAGCTGTCCAGCACTAGTCTATAACCCACCTAGCTGTCCAGCACTAGTCTTTAACCCACCTAGCCGTCCAGCACTAGTCTATAACCCACCTAGCTGTCCAGCACTAGTCTATAACCCACCTAGCATGTCCAGCACTAGTCTATAACCCACCTAGCCGTCCAGCACTAGTCTATAACCCACCTAGCTGTCCAGCACTAGTCTATAACCCACCTAGCTGTCCAGCACTAGTCTATAACCCACCTAGCTGTCCAGCACTAGTCTATAACCCACCTAGCCCCCCAGCACTAGTCTATAACCCACCCAGCTTCCCAGCACCAGTCTATAACCCACCTAGCTGTCCAGCACCAGGTCTATAACCCACCCAGCTGTCCCAGCACTAGTCTATAACCCACCTAGCTGTCCAGCACTAGTCTATAACCCACCTAGCTGTCCAGCACTAGTCTATAACCCACCTAGCTGTCCAGCACTAGTCTATAACCCACCTAGCTGTCCAGCACTAGTCTATAACCCACCTAGCTGTCCAGCACCAGTCTATAACCCACCCAGCTGTCCAGCACTAGTCTATAACCCACCTAGCCCCCAGCACTAGTCTATAACCCACCTAGCATGTCCAGCACTAGTCTATAACCCACCCAGCTGTCCAGCACCAGTCTATAACCCACCTAGCTGTCCAGCACTAGTCTATAACCCACCTAGCTGTCCAGCACTAGTCTATAACCCACCTAGCTGTCCAGCACTAGTCTACAACCCACCTAGCATGTCCAGCACTAGTCTATAACCCACCTAGCTCCCCAGCACTAGTCTATAACCCACCTAGCTGTCCAGCACTAGTCTATAACCCACCTAGCACCCCAGCACTAGTCTATAACCCACCTAGCTGTCCAGCACTAGTCTATAACCCACCTAGCATGTCCAGCACTAGTCTATAACCCACCTAGCTGTCCAGCACTAGTCTATAACCCACCTAGCTGTCCAGCACTAGTCTATAACCCACCTAGCATGTCCAGCACTAGTCTATAACCCACCTAGCATGTCCAGCACTAGTCTATAACCCACCTAGCACCCCAGCACTAGTCTATAACCCACCCACCTGCTGATGAAAGTGTCCTGTTTTTCGTCCCGGAGCACTGTCCACCTCTTTCTGGAAGATCATGAGGCAGTCACGCCCTGATCTGTTTCCCCTGTCCTTGTGCTTGTCTCCACCCGCCGTCAGGTGTCACCCATCGTCCCCTGTGTATTCATACCTGTGTTCTCTTTCTGTTTATTGCCAGTTCGTCTTGTTCGTTTAAGCTTACCAGCATTTTTCCTGTCAGCTCCTATCGTTTCCCATCTTCTCTTTGCTCGTCCTCCCGGTTCTGACCTTTGCCTGTCCTGACCCTGTACCCCCCCCGCCTGACCTCTCTGCCTGACCCTGAGCCTGACCTCTCTGCCTGACCCTGTACCCGCCCGCCTGACCTCTCTGCCTGACCCTGAGCCGCCCGCCTGACCTCTCTGCCTGACCCTGTACCCACCCGCCTGACCTCTCTGCCTGACCCTGAGCCTGACCTCTCTGCCTGACCCTGTACCCGCCCGCCTGACCTCTCTGCCTGACCCTGAGCCGCCCGCCTGACCTCTCTGCCTGACCCTGTGCCCACCCGCCTGACCTCTCTGCCTGACCCTGTCCTCTCTGCCTGACCCTGTACCCGCCCGCCTGACCTCTCTGCCTGACCCTGAGCCTGCCTGCCATCCTGTACCTTGGTTCCACCTCTGGATTTTCGATCCCTGCCTGCCTTGACCTGTCTTTGCCTGCCCCTGTTTCTACAATAAACAGTGTTTACTTCGCCAGTCAGCATCTGGGTCTTACCTTGATTCCTGATAGAGGCGTTGTATTGTCACCAAGGACATCCATTAGGGCTGGAGGGATTCAACTCTTACCCTTCCAAATCCGGAGCCCGGCTGGTTTTCTGTTCTACCTGATAATGAATTGCACTCACCTGGTGTTTCCAGGTCTACATCATGAAAAAAAGCAGTGGAATTGGCTTTGAGGTCCAGAGTTGAATTTGAGGGCATTAGGGGATGATCTGACTAAGGTCAGTGTGGGCTTCACTACGGCACCTCACACAACAAACCACCGTTACCGCCCTAGTCCCACTGTAAACAACTCAACTACCGGGTTAGTTCGTAAAGACAAAAATTACCCTTTTACTACCCATGTTGATGTAAACACAAGATTGTTTCTAACTAATAATTTCTCCCAGGTGGAGGTAGTCAGGATGATTAACAGAGTGCTGGAGAGTCTGGAGGGAATTTTGAAATGCAAACCTCATGCATCTGGAACAGATCTGCACTACTGTTTAATCAGTCGGTCCTGGTCTGATGTATCCATCGGAGCAAGGAAGGTTTGCAACGCAACACTAATGAGCCTAACAGGGGTTATAGAGACACACTCAGGGGTTGAGATAAGACCAGGTATCTCTTTTTTGCAGCAGCGCATGTACCCACCATGTCAACCCGCGACTCATCTGTGTGTGTAACTCAACAGTTCTGTAATGACCGTCCACTACCACAGGTCTCTCTCTCCTTCCTATAGAGGTCACACAGGTCTCTCTCTCCTACCTATAGAGGTCACACAGGTCTCTCTCTCCTACCTATAGAGGTGACACAGGTCTCTCTCCTATCTATAGAGGTCACACAGGTCTCTCTCTCCTACGTATAGAGGTCACACAGGTCTCTCTCTCCTACCTATAGAGGTGACACAGGTCTCTCTCTCCTATCTATAGAGGTGACACAGGTCTCTCTCTCCTACCTATAGAGGTGACACAGGTCTCTCTCTCCTACCTATAGAGGTCACACAGGTCTCTCTCTCCTACCTATAGAGGTCACACAGGTCTCTCTCTCCTATCTATAGAGGTCACACAGGTCTCTCTCTCCTACATATAGAGGTGACACAGGTCTCTCTTTCCTACCTATAGAGGTCACACAGGTCTCTCTCCTACATATAGAGGTCACACAGGTCTCTCTCCTACCTATAGAGGTCACACAGGTCTCTCTCCTATCTATAGAGGTCACACAGGTCTCTCTCTCCTACGTATAGAGGTCACACAGGTCTCTCTCTCCTACCTATAGAGGTGACACAGGTCTCTCTCTCCTATCTATAGAGGTGACACAGGTCTCTCTCTCCTACCTATAGAGGTGACACAGGTCTCTCTCTCCTACCTATAGAGGTCACACAGGTCTCTCTCTCCTACCTATAGAGGTCACACAGGTCTCTCTCTCCTACATATAGAGGTCACACAGGTCTCTCTCTCCTACCTATAGAGGTCACACAGGTCTCTCTCCTACCTATAGAGGTCACACAGGTCTCTCTCTTCTACGTATAGAGGTCACACAGGTCTCTCTCCTACCTATAGAGGTCACGGAGGTCTCTCTCTCCTACCTATAGAGGTCACACAGGTCTCGCCCCTACGTATAGAGGTCACACAGGTCTCTCTCCTACGTATAGAGGTCACGGAGGTAGAAATAGAAAAGCGGTGATTGAACCCAATGCTTCCAAGGCTCTATTCCGTTATCACTTCAGGCGTCAGCGTCCCCTCTGCTTTCACTGGAAGGGAGCTGAACAAACTGAATGAATCGACACTACTTCTGATCCTCTCCACTGCTCTAGACAGTTCACAGCTGATCGTTATTCTTGTTGTCTGAGTAACAACATAATGTACCGTAACGCTGGCAATTGGCAGTAATCCGTATTCTGGTCAGGCTCCGTAGACGGGCACATCGCGCACCGCTCCCGAGTATACTACTTGCAAATGTCCAGTCTCTGGACAACAAGGTAGATGAAATCCGAGCAAGGGTTGCCTTCCAGAGAGACATCAGCGACTGCAACGTTCTTTGCTTCATGGAAGCATGGCTCACTCGAGATACGAGTCAGTACAGCCACATGGTTTCTTCACGCATCGCGCCGACAGAAACAAACGTCTATCTGGTAAGAAGAAGGGCTGGGGTGTGTGTCTTATGATTAACGAGACGTGGTGTGATCATAACAACATACAGGAACTCAAGTCCTTTTGTTCACCTGACATAGAATTCCTTACAATCAAATGCCGACCGCATTATCTACCTTTGATTATCTACCTTCGATTATAATCACATCCGTGTATATCCCCCCTCAAGCTGACACATCGACGGCACTGAAAGAAATTCATTGAAATTGTTAGATTACTTGTTAGATACTACTGCATGGTCGGAACTAGAAGCACAAGCATTTGATCCCCTGCTGATTTTGTACGTTTGCCCACTGACAAAGAAATTATCAGTCTATAATTTTAATGGTAGGTTTATTTGAACAGTGAGAGACAGAATAACAACAAACAAATCCAGAAAAACGTAAGTGAAAAATTATATAAAATGATTTGCATTTTAATGAGGGAAATAAGAATTTGACCCCTCTGCAAAACATGACTTAGTACTTGGTGGCAAAACCCTTGTTGGCAATCAGAGGTCAGACGTTTCTTGTAGTTGGCCACCAGGTTAGCACACATCTCAGGAGGGATTTTGTCCCACTCCTCTTTGCAGATCTTCTCCAAGTCATTAAGGTTTCGAGGCTGACGTTTGGCAACTCGAACCTTCAGCTCCCTCCACAGATTGTCTATGGGATTAAGGTCTGGAGACTGGCTAGGCCACTCCAGGACCTTAATATGCTTCTTCTTGAGCCACTCCTTTGTTGCCTTGGCCGTGTGCTTTGGGTCATTGTCATGTTGGAATACCCATCAACGACCCAATTTCAATCCCTTGGCTGAGGGAAGGAGGTTCTCACCCAAGATTTGACGGTACATGGCCCCGTCCATCGTCCCTTTGATGCGGTGAAGTTGTCCTGTCCCCTTAGCAGAAAAACACCCCCAAAGCATAATGTTTCCACCTCCATGTTTAACGGTGGGGATGGTGTTCTTAGGGTCATAGGCAGCATTCCTCCTCCTCCAAACACGGCGAGTTGAGTTGATGCCAAAGAGCTCAATTTTGGTCACATTTGACCACAACACTTTCACCCAGTTGACCTCTGAATCATTCAGATGTTCATTGGCAAACTTCAGACGGGCATGTACAGTGGGGCAAAAAAGTATTTAGTCAGCCACCAATTGTGCAAGTTCTCTCACTTAAAAAGATGAGAGAGGCCTGTAATTTTCATCATAGGTACACTTCAACTATGACAGACAAAATGAGGGAAAAAAATCCAGAAAATCACATTGTAGGATTTTTAATGAATTTATTTGCAAATTATGGTGGAAAATAAGTATTTGGTCACATACAAACAAGCAAGATTTCTGGCTCTCACAGACCTGTAACTTCTTCTTTAAGAGGCTCCTCTGTCCTCCACTCGTTATCTGTATTAATGGCACCTGTTTGAACTTGTTATCAGTATAAAAGACACCTGTCCACAACCTCAAACAGTCACACTCCAAACTCCACTATGGCCAAGACCAAAGAGCTGTCAAAGGACACCAGAAACAAAATTGTAGACCTGCACCAGGTTGGGAAGACTGAATCTGCAATAGGTAAGCAGCTTGGTTTGAAGAAATCAACTGTGGGAGCAATTATTAGGAAATGGAAGACATACAAGACCACTGATAATCTTCCTCGATCTGGGGCTCCACGCAAGATCTCACCCCGTGGGGTCAAAATGATCACAAGAACGGTGAGCAAAACTCCCAGAACCACACGGGGACCTAGTGAATGACCTGCAGAGAGCTGGGACCAAAGTAACAAAGCCTACCATCAGTAACACACTACGCCGCCAGGACTCAAATCCTGCAGTGCCAGACGTGTCCCCCTGCTTAAGCCAGTACATGTTCAGGCCCATCTGAAGTTTGCTAGAGAGCATTTGGATGATCCAGATGAGGATTGGGAGAATGTCATATGATCAGATGAAACCAAAATAGAACTTTTTGGTAAAAACTCAACTCGTCGTGTTTGGAGGACAAAGAATGCTGAGTTGCATCCAAAGAACACCATACCTACTGTGAAGCATGGGGGTGGAAACATCATGCTTTGGGGCTGTTTTTCTGCAAAGGGACCAGGACGACTGATCCGTGTAAAGGAAAGAATGAATGGGGCCATGTATCGTGAGATTTTGAGTGAAAACCTCCTTCCATCAGCAAGGGCATTGAAGATGAAACGTGGCTGGGTCTTTCAGCATGACAATGATCCCAAACACACCGCCCGGGCAACGAAGGAGTGGCTTCAGAAGAAGCATTTCAAGGTCCTGGAGTGGCCTAGCCAGTCTCCAGATCTCAACCCCATAGAAAATCTTTGGAGGGAGTTGAAAGTCTGTGTTGCCCAGCGACAGCCCCAAAACATCACTGCTCTAGAGGAGATCTGCATGGAGGAATGGGCCAAAATACCAGCAACAGTGTGTGAAAACCTTGTGAAGACTTACAGAAAACGTTTGACCTCTGTCATTCCCAACAAAGGGTATATAACAAAGTATTGAGATAAACTTTTGTTATTGACCAAATACTTATTTTCCACCATAATTTGCAAATAAATAAATTAAAAATCCTACAATGTGATTTTCTGGATTTCTTTTTCTCATTTCGTCTGTCATAGTTGAAGTGTACCTATGATGAAAATTACAGGCCTCTCTCATTTTTTTAAGTTGGAGAACTTGCACAATTGGTGGCTGACTAAATACTTTTTTGCCCCACTGTATATGTGCTTTCTTGAGCAGGGGGACCTTGCGGGCGCTGCAGGATTTCAGTCCTTCACGGCGTAGTGTGTTACCAATTGTTTTCTTGGTGACTATGGTCCCAGCTGCCTTGAGATCATTGACAAGATCCTCCCGTGTAGTTCTGGGCTGATTACTCACTGTTCTCATGATCATTGCAACTCCACGAGGTGAAATCTGGCATGGAGCCCCAGGCCGAGGGAGATTTGCAGTTATTTTGTGTTTCTTCCATTTGCAAATAATCACACCAACTGTTGTCACCTTCTCACCAAGCTGCTTGGCGATGGTCTTGTAGCCCATTCCAGCCTTGTGTAGGTCTACAATCTTGTCCCTGACATCCTTGGAGAGTTCTTTGGTCTTGGCCATGGTGGAGAGTTTGGAATCTGATTGATTGATTGTTTCTGTGGACAGGTGTCTTTTATACAAGTAACAAGCTGAGATTAGGAGCACTCCCTTTAAGAGTGTGCTCCTAATCTCAGCTCGTTACCTCTATAAAATACACCTGGGAGCCAGAAATATTTCTGATTGAGAGGGGATCAAATACTTATTTCCCTCATTAAAATGCAAATCATTTAATAAAAATTTTCTCAAGCGTTTTTCTGGATATTTTTGTAGTTATTCTGTCTCTCACTGATCAAATAAACCTACCATTAAAATTATAGACTGATCATTTCTTTGTCAGTTGGCAAACGTAAAAAATCAGTTTATCTAATAGGATCTGTTAGGGCAAAGGCTTCCTCTCCTTGTTTTCTAGTCTAATAGGATCTGTTAGGGCAAAGCCTTCCTCTCCTTGTTTTCTTATCTGATAGGATCTGTTACCGCAAAGCCTTCCTCTCCTTGTTTTCTTATCTAAAGTCAAAGTCAAAGTCACCATTATTAGTCAGTTGTACAAAGAATGCCTTCCTCTACTTGTTTCTTCTTTATCTGAATCAGAGATCTGTTAATCGACATCCAAGCCTTCAGGAACAGTGGGTTAACTGCCTTGTTCAGGGCAGAACGACAGATTTTTTCCTTGTCAGCTCGGGGATTTGAACTTGCAACCCTCCGGTTACAAGTCCAACGCTCTAACCACTAGACTACCTGCCGCCCCTGAACAGGATCTGTTAGGGCAAAGCCTTCCTCTACTTGTTTTCTTATCTGATAGGATCTGTTAGGGCAAAGCCTTCCTCTCCTTGTTTTCTTATCTAATAGGATCTGTTAGGGCAAAGCCTTCCTCTCCTTGTTTTCTTATCTAATAGGATCTGTTAGGGCAAAGCCTTCCTCTACTTGTTTTCTTATCTGATAGGATCTGTTAGGGCAAAGCCTTCCTCTCCTTGTTTTCTAGTCTAATAGGATCTGTTAGGGCAAAGCCTTCCTCTCCTTGTTTTCTTATCTAATAGGATCTGTTAGGGCAAAGCCTTCCTCTCCTTGTTTTCTTATCTAATAGGATCTGTTAGGGCAAAGCCTTCCTCTCCTTGTTTTCTTATCTAATAGGATCTGTTAGGGCAAAGCCTTCCTCTCCTTGTTTTCTTATCTAATAGGATCTGTTAGGGCAAAGCCTTCCTCTCCTTGTTTTCTTATCTAATAGGATCTGTTAGGCAAAGCCTTCCTCTCCTTGTTTTCTTATCTAATAGGATCTGTTATAAAGCCTTCCTCTCCTTGTTTTCTTATCTGATAGGATCTGTTAGGGCAAAGCCTTCCTCTCCTTGTTTTCTAGTCTAATAGGATCTGTTAGGACAAAGCCTTCCTCACCAGACGGTATTGACATGTCTGTCAGACAGGCCGACTGAGCACGGAGCAAGTGGGTGAAAACACTTGCTACTTGAAAACAGAATTCAAGACACGTTTTAATTATATGTGAAGTACAGCTTGTTATTGTTACACCGTTTTTTACAGTGTTATTTTATCTTTATTAAATTTCATTGCAGATGAAACTAACCTTAAACATCAGTGGTAACCGGTGTCAAATGGCTAGCTAGTTAGCGGTGCGCGCTAGTAGCTTTTTCCAATCGGTGACATCACTCTCTCTGAGACCTTGAAGTAGTCGTTTCCCTTGCGCTGCAAAGGGCCGCAACTTTTGTGGAGCGAAAGGTAAACGATGCTTCGCGGGAGGCAGATGTTGATGTGTTCAGAGGGTCCCTGGTTGGAGCTCAGGTTGGGGAGAGAGGGCTACGGAGGCTGTTACATCAACATAGCTTTTACCATGGTTTACCATACTTACTATGGTATTACTACAGTATTTGTACTCCACTGGATGCTAGAATAGAAGGACCTCATTTGTAGAGATATATATGATGTCAGACTTGCAGTCAGTCTGCAATAGGGCTGCTGGCCTTAGGTAATACATAATTTCCTTACAATGTGTCGGAATGACGACGTCCTCATAGAAACAGGACTCTTCTATTGTCGTAAACCAAGTCTCATCTCCTCTCCATCCTCATCAGTTCCAGCTAGACATGAACTCGTGTTTTACCAAACTTCAACAAAACCTGATGTCTGTGGTGAGACTATTTACACGGGACGATGTTCAGAAAAAATTTCATATTAATTGTCACATTTAATAACACGTAAATATTTGAAGAATTGGACCAGTTGAAGAAAAATGTATGTACATGGCTTTGACTATAACCAAAGAGAATTCTCTTGGGTGGTAATATAGTCGGCATTTGATTGTGAGGTATTCTAGGTAGAGAAGGACTTGAGTTTTTGAACGTTATCACAATCACACCGAGTTAATCAATAAACACGATGTACTGAGAACCCAGCTGGCTGTATGGACAAGGATAGTATATCCGGAGAGCCATGATTTTGTGAAACAAAGTATACTACAGTATCTGATTGCTCTCTGGATGGAAATCCTCGACCTGAGCTAGTTTGCTTTATTGTCCAGGGACTGAACATTACCGAGTAATATACTCAGAAGCGGTGGATGGTGTGCACGCCTCCTGTCTGTCGGCGCAATCATGTCTGTTGGAATATGGAATATGAGGTGAAACACTTGGAACACTTTGGAATATGAGGTGAAACACTTGGAAGATCTTGGAATTTGAGGTGAAGAACTTGGAACACCTTGGGGCTACAGATGACAAACAAACCCTTCCATTTAGGACTTATTTTATTGTTAACTGCTAAGAGAACATATTCCTATATCTATCCTACCCTGCCTGGAGAGCCTTTGTTCAGTGATTGTTTGACAATCAGATGAAAAAAAATCATGACTGGTTGTGTTTATGCCACATTAAAAAGGCACAGGCGACGTGTCCATAAGGCAAGGGGAAGCTAAGCTAAAGTAAATTACATGATGTATGCTAATTAGCTTACTCTTGTCTATATTGTACAGAAATAAATACAAATCATTCAAAATAGGCTACTAAACCAGAAAGCAACAGAGGATCAACCAAGATCTCAGCGATCACTGCCTCATTGCCTGCATCCGTAATGGGTTTGCGGTCAAACGTCCACCCCTCATCACTGTCAAATGCTCCCTAAAACACTTCAGCGAGCAGGCCTTCCTAATCGACCTGGCCCTGGTATTCTGGAAGGATATTGACCTTATCCCGTCAGTAGAGGATGCCTGGTTGTTCTTTAAAAGTGCCTTCCTCACCATCTTAAATAAGCATGCCCCATTCAAGAAATGTAGAACCAGGAACAGATATAGCCCTTGGTTCTCTCCAGACCTGACTGCCCTTGACCAGCACAAAAACATCCTGTGGCGTTCTGCATTAGCATCGAACAGCCCCCCGTGATATGCAACTTTTCAGGGAAGTCAGGAACCAATATATTTCAAGCATAAATTTGCCTCCTGTAACACAAACTCAAAAAAGTTCTGCGACACTGAAAAGTCTATGGAGAATTAGAGCACCTCCTCCCAGCTGCCCACTGGACTGAGGATAGGAAACGCTGTCACCACCGATAAACCCACAATAATTGAAAATTTCAATAAGCATTTTTCTACGGCTGGCCATGCTTTCCACCTGGCTACCCCTACCCCAGTCAACAGCCCTGCACCCCCCCTCAGTAACTCGCCAAAGCCTCCCCCATTTCTCCCTAAAATTATCTGCTGAAATTGTTGAAACCCCTATTACTAGCCTGTTCAACCTCTCTTTCGTGACGTCTGAGATGTCCAAAGACTGGAAAGCAGCTGCGGTCATCCCCCTCTTCAAAGGGGGGAGACACTCTAGACCCAAACTGCTACAGACCTATATCCATCCTACCCTGCCTTTCTAAGGTCTTTGAAAGCCAAGTTAACAAACAAATTACCCACCATTTCGAATCCTACTGTACCTTCTCCGCTATGCAATCTGGTTTCAGGGCTGGTCATGGGTGCACCCCAGCCACGGTCAAGGTCCTAAATGACATCATAACCGCCATCGATAAGAGACATTACTGTGCAGCCGTTTTCATTGATCTGGCCAAGGCTTTCGACTCTGTCAATCACCACATCCTTATCGGCAGACTCGACAGCCTTGGTTTGTCTAATGACTGCCTCGCATGGTTCACCAATTACTTCTCCGATAGAGTTCAGTGTGTCAAATCGGAGGGCCTGTTGTCTGGGCCTCTGGCAGCCTCTATGGGGGGTGCCACAGGGTTCAATTCTTGGGCCAACTCTCTTCTCTGTATACATCAATGATGTCGCTCTTGCTGCAGGTGAGTCTCTGATTCACCTCTACGCAGACGACACCATTCTGTATACTTCTGGCCCCTCTTTGGACACTGTGTTAACTAACCTCCAGACGAGCTTCAATGCCATACAACTCTCCTTCCGTGGCCTACAACTGCTCTTAAACGCAAGTAAAACTAAATGCATACTCTTCAACCGATCGCTGCCCGCACCTGTCCCCCCCCGTCCAATATCACTACTCTGGACGGTTCTGTCTTAGATTATGTGGACAACTACAAATACCTAGGTGTCTGGTTAGACTGTAAACTCTCCTTCCAGACTCACATTAAACATCTCCAATCTAAAATTAAATCTAGAATTGGCTTCCTATTTCACAACAAAGCGTCCTTCACTCATGCTGCCAAACATACCCTCGTAAAACTGACCATCCTACCGATCCTCGACTTCGGTGATGTCATTTACAAAATAGCCTCCAATAATCTACTCAACGAATTGGCTGCAGTCTATCACAGTGACATCCGTTTTGTTACCAAAGCCCCATATACCACCCACCACTGCGACCTGTACGCTCTTGTTGGCTGGCCCTCGCTTTACACTCGTTGCCAATCCCACTGGCTCCAGGTCATCTACAAGTCCCTGCTCGGTAAAGCCCTGCCTTATCTTAGCTCACTGGTCACCTTAGCAGCACCAACCTGTAGCACGCGCTCTAGCAGGTATATCTCACTGGTCACACCCAAAGCCAATTCCTCCTTTGGCCGACTCTCCTTCCAGTTCTCTGCTGCCAATGACTGGAACGAACTACAAAAATCTCTGAAACTGGAGACACTTATCTCCCTCACCAGCTTTAAGCACCAGCTGTCAGAGCAGTTCACAGACCCCTGCACCTGTTTATAGCCCATCTGTAAATAGCCCAACCAACTACCTCATCCCTTACCGTATTTATTTATTTATCTTGTTCCTTTGCACCCCTGTGTTTTCTACATTGCACATTCATCTACTGCACATCTACCATTCCAGTGTTTAAATGCTAAATTGTAATTACTTTGCCACCATGGCCTATTTATTGCCTTACCTTCCTTATCCTAACTCATTTGCACTCTTTGTATATAGATTTGTTTTTTCCTACTGTATTATTGACTGTATGTTTGTTTTACTCCATGTGTAACTCTGTGTTGTTGTATGTGTCGAACTGCCTTGCTTTATCTTGGCCAGGTCGCAGTTGTAAATGAGAACTTGTTCTCAACTTGCCTACCTGGTTAAATAAAGGTGAAATAAATAAATAAATAAATAAATAATAATCATTAACTTCTTTAAAAAAATACTGTTTTAAATCGCATCCTACAGTCGGGAAGGGCCCTCAATTTGGGCAGCTATCGCTGAAAATTCCAAATCGTTGATTGTTAAGTTGAGACTGTCAGTGAAAAGCAAGGAGACACAGCCCGGGCATTTCGCTAAATTAAATATGCAATCGCGGAAAAACTGTTTGGAAAGCAAATGGCAAAAAAATATGACTTTGAAAATACTCCAATCTGTCTTTTAGTAATCCAAATGTTGAACTTATTGACACTGGCAGAGAACATCCCCCCCATATCCCCGGTGAGTATTCACTGTCTTCATCATTGGGTCAGTGCCACTTTTGTTTGTTTTTTGGACATTGTTTTTATTGATTTGTTTGACAGTGTCAGCAGAGTACCCTGTAAAAACAAATGTGTACACTTACTTCGGTGTCCCGTACTGGTAATAAATTACATTTACTTTCACCCCTGCTCTTGGAGCTGAGACAGAGATTGATCCTCTCAATCATGTGAGACACATTTGACAGAAGTACTGAACTTAAAAAAAATTCTATAGCACTGAGCTGTTTTTTTATTTTATTTTTTATTTATTTTTAAAAGTACAGAAGTTTCGGTATACCGTGCACCACTACTGTAGAATACAAATCAAATGTTATTTGTCACATACACATGGTTAGCAGATGTTAATGCGAGTGTAGCGAAAATGCTTGTGCTTCTAGTTCCGACCATGCAGTAGTATCCAACAAGTAATCTAACAATTACACAACAACTACCTTATACACACAAGTGTAAAGGATTGAATACGAGTATGTACATATAAATATATGGATGAGCGATGGTTGACCGGCGTAGGCAAGATGCAGTAGATGGTATATAGTACAGTATATACATGTGAGATGAGTAGTGTAGGATATGTAAACATTATATAAACGGCATTGTTTAAAGTGGCTAGCGATACATTTATTACATCCACTTTTTAATCATTAAAGTGGCTAGAGATTTGGGTCGATGGCCGAACGGCATAGGCAAGATGCAGTAGATGGTATAGAGTACAGTGTATACATTTGATATGAGTAATGTCGGATACGTAAACATTATATACAAAATTGTTAAGGTGGCTAGTGATACATTTGTTACATCCAATTTTCTAATATTTAAAGTGGCTAAAGTTTTAAGTCAGTATGTTGGCAGCAGCCACTCAATGTTAGTGATGGATGTTTAACAGTCTGATGGCCTTGAGATAGAAGCTGTTTTTCAGTCTCTTGGTCCCAGCTTGGATGCACCTGTACTGACCTCGCCTTCTGGATGATAGCGGGGTGAACAGGCAGTGGCTCGGGTGGTTGTTGTCCTTGATGATCTTTTTGGCCTTCCTGTGACAACGGGTGGTGTAGGTGTCCAGGAGGGCAGGTAGTTTGCCCCCGGTGATGCGTTGTGCTCTCTGGAGAGCCTTACGGTTGTGGGCGGAGCAGTTGCCGTACCAGGCGGTGATACAGCCCGACAGGATGCTCTCGATTGTGCATCTGTAGAAGTGTGTGAGTGTTTTTGGTGTCAAGCCAAATTTCTTCAGCCTCCTGAGGTTGAAGAGGCGCTGTTGCGCCTTCTTCACAACACTGTCTGTGTGGGTGGACCATTTCAGTTTGGCCTTGATGTGTACGCCGAGGAACTTAAAACTTTCCACCTTCTCCACTACTGTCCCGTCGATGTGGATAGGGGGGTGCTCCCTCTGCTGTTTCCTGAAGTCCACGATCATCTCCTGTAGTATCCCACAATCATGTATAGTACTTACTATAGAACATAGAAAGACAATAAAACAAGAAACACTATAGTAAATATTACAGTAATGTCCGTAAAAAAAAAACACTACAGAAATTGGTATAGTATATTATAGTTTTTACTATAGTAATACTACAGTATTAATAATATAGTAAACTTTACTACAGTACACTACAGTCATGTAAACAACAACACTACAGTAAATAGTATGCTATATAAATATAGTAATACTACATTATTTAGAACATAGTATACTATAGTATTTTTGGGGATATACCACATTTTAGGTTGTGATCTGTGTTATTCTGATGTTACAACCCATGTACCTGTATTATTCTGTCATTATTAGTATTATAATTATTATTATTACTACTATTATTATAATTATTATTATTACTATTATATTTATTATTATTATTATTATTATTATCCTATTATTTTTTATTACAATTATTATTATTATTACTATTACTATTATTATTGTCCTATTGTTATTATTATCATTATTATTACTATTATTATTATTATTATTATTATTATTATTATTATCCTATTGTTATTACTATTATTATTATTATTACTATTATTATTATTATTATTATTGTTATTATTATTATCCTATTGTTATTATTATTATCCTATTGTTATTATTATTATCCTATTGTTATTACTATTATTATTATTATTATTATTATTATCCTATTGTTATTTTTATTATTATTATCCTATTGTTATTATTATTATTATTATTATCCTATTATTATTAATATTATTATTATTATCCTATTGTTATTATTATCCTATTATTATTATTATTATTATTATCCTATTATTATTATTATTATTATTATCCTATTGTTGTTGTTGTTATTATTATTATTATTATTATTATTATTATTATTATTATTATTATTATTATTATTATTATTATCCTATTATTATTATTATTATTATCCTATTATTATTATTAATATTATTATTATTATCTTATTATTATTATTATCCTATTATTATTATTATTATTATTATCCTATTGTTGTTATTATTATTATTATTATTATTATTATTATCCTATTATCATTATTATTATTATTATTATTATTATTATTATTATTATCCTATTATTATTATCCTATTGTTATTATTATTATAATTACTATTATTATTATCCTATTATTATTATTATCCTATTATTATTATTATTATTATCCTATTATTATCCTATTGTTATTATTATTATAATTACTATTATTATTATCCTATTATTATTATTATTATTATTATTATCCTATTATTATTATTATCATATTATTATTATTATTATCCTATTATTATTATCCTATTATTATTATTATTATTATTATCCTATTATTATTATTATTATTATTATTATCCTTTTTATTATTATTATTATCCTATTATTATTATTATCCTATTATTATTATTATTATTATTATTATTATCCTATTATTATTATTATTATCCTATTATTATTATTATTATTATTATTATCCTATTGTTATTATTATTATAATTACTATTATTATTATCCTATTATTATTATTATTATTATTATTATTATTAATATTATCCTATTATTATTATTATTATTATTATTATCCTATTATTATTATCCTATTGTTATTATTATTATAATTACTATTATTATTATTATCCTATTATTATTATTATCATTATCCTATTATTATTATTATTATTATTATCCTTTATTATTATTATTATTATTATTATTATTATTATCCTATTGTTATTATTATTATTATCCTATTGTTATTATTATTATCCTATTATTATTATTATTATTATTATCCTATTGTTATTATTATAATTACTATTATTATTATCCTATTATTATTATTATTATTATCCTATTGTTATTAATATTATCCTATTATTGTTATTATTATCCCATTGTTATTGTTATTATTATTATTATTATTATTATCCTATTATTATTATTTATATTATTATCCTATTGTTATTATTATTATTTTTATCCTATTGTTATTATTATTATTATAATTATTATTATTATTATTATTATTACTATTATTAACAGTGACAGTGCCAGGGGTCAGAGGTCAGAAGAACAACACACTTAACAACAGACGTCAGACCAGGAAGTCAGAAGGAGGTTGGAACAGACGCATGATGGATTGTATAAGAAGGGAAAGGAAGAGGAAACGAGATGAAGATTCCAGACATGTTGTTTTTCTCTGTTCATTTCCTACCCGGAAACTAAGCCTGGCACTCATCTGATTGGCCAACAGACATGTTGTTTTCTCTGTTCATTTCCTACCCTGATGGGTAACAATGATAACTAACAGACATGTGAACGCTCTCTCGCTTTGTCCCTCTCTGCTCTGACAACCAGGAGATTAACACAGGTTGTTTATCACAGCACGGGAATCATATTGTCACACACTTTTGACAGCAGCATGTGAAAGTAAAGTTCGGTTGTTGAACCAAATGCCACTTTTTAGAGGTTCTATTAATAATGTTGAACGAATGTCCAACGTATGAATTGAAGATTGAAAACCCTTGTGGCAGTATTCTGACAAAGCATTGACCTGCACCAAATAGGGACTTAAAAAAGACCTCTGCTGATCTGGGCAATCTGAGAATAACAAACAAGTCAAAGTCATGACGAAGAGTGTGTTTCTCTAGTGCTCAGAGTTCAACAGTATTCAACAGATCAGCTCTATTACTGATCTGTCTCCTGGGGGGAATCCAGTTCTATGACTGATCTGTGTCTTGGGAAGAATCCAGCTCAATTATTGATCTGTGTCCTGGGGGGAATCCAGCTTAATTATTGATCTGTGTCCTGGGGGGAATCCAGCTCTATTATTGATCTGTGTCCTGGGGGAATCGTAATTGTAATTTTGTACACGTCCACACCAAATGTTGAGATTGGCTACCTGCCAGAGGCGACAGGTATCCTAGTGGTTAGAGCGTTGGACTTGTAACCGGGGGGTTGCAAGTTCAAATCCCTGAGCTGACAAGGTAAAAATCGGTCATTCTGCCCCTGAACAAGGCAGTTAACCCACTGTTCCCCGGGTGCCAAATATGTGGATGTCGATTAAGGCAGCCCCCCGCACCTCTCTGATTCAGAGGGGTTGGGTTAAATGTGGAAGACACATTTCAGTTGAAGGCATTTGGTTGTACAAATGACTAACACTGGTGACTTTGACTTTTGTAATTTTGTACTTGTCCACACCAGATACTGAGATTGTAATTTTGTACACATCCACACCAGATGTTGCAGGCCTTGAGTCTAGACAGTGGATATCTTTGGCTATGTATCTTCATCCCTGTCATCAATATGAGTCCTAGAAAACAACAAGGTTAACAAGGTTCAATATGAAAAAGATAAATAAAGTTATGACTGCAGGACTACGTTAGTGGACAACCCTGAGGTTTCCACAGAAAGAGACATAGCTGAACCCCACAGACAGAGACATAGCTGAACCCCACAGAAAGAGACATAGCTGAACCCCACAGAAAGAGACACAGCTGAACCCCACAGAAAGAGACATAGCTGAACCCCACAGAAAGAGACATAGCTGACCCCCACAGAAAGAGACATAGCTGAACATCACAGAAAGAGAAATAGCTGAACCCCACAGAAAGAGACACAGTTGAACCCCACAGAAAGAGACATAGCTGAACCCCACAGAAAGAGAAATAGCTGAACCCCACAGAAAGAGACACAGTTGACCCCCACAGAAAGAGACATAGCTGAACCCCACAGAAAGAGACATAGCTGAACCCCACAGAAAGAGACACAGTTGACCCCCACAGAAAGAGACATAGCTGACCCCCACAGAAAGAGACATAGCTGAACCCCACAGAAAGAGACATAGCTGAACCCCACAGAAAGAGACATAGCTGACCCCCACAGAAAGAGACACAGCTGAACCCCACAGAAAGAGACATAGCTGAACCACACAGAAAGAGACATAGCTGAACCCCACAGAAAGAGACACAGCTGAACCCACACAGAAAGAGACATAGCTGAACCCCACAGAAAGAGACATAGCTGAACCCCACAGAAAGAGACACAGCTGAACCCCACAGAAAGAGACATAGCTGACCCCCACAGCCTTGTCTTTTACCTGTTTCTCATGTTCCTCTCTCTCTCTCCACACACACACACACACACACACACACACACACACACACACACACACACACACACACACACACACACACACACACACACACACACACACACACACACACAGCCTTTGAAACATTGCATGCCACACAAACTATTAACATGACTAACATGTTCCGAATGTGTGCATGAGACCCCGAAAGAAGTTTGCCGTCTACGTCTTGGCAGAACCAGATGTAGGGAGGGTTATTTTGGAGACTCATTTGTCATCTGCACAGAGAGGGACCATCTGTGGATGGTTGTGAAATAAAGAATGGCCCCTCTGTAGCTTTTATCAGAGTTTCCAAGGTCTGTTTGTCTTAGTGATTCGTCACAGGGCAACATGTACACAAGACGTCAAAACGCCATCTTAATCCATCTCATCAATGTTCCATTACTCGTAGTGGTGTTGGTGACAATCAATGTTAAACAGAATGAATTATTAACCGACACAAAACAACAGTCCTAACAGAACAACACAATACCACACAATAACACAACGCACAATAACACAACGCGAAATAACACATAATATCACACAATAACACAACACACAATAACACACACTAAAACACAATAACACAACACACAATAACACACACTAAAACACAATAACACAACACACAATAACACACACTAAAACACAATAACACAACAGACAATAACACACACTAAAACACAATAACACAACAGACAATAACACACACTAAAACACAATAACACAACAGACAATAACACACACTAAAACACAATAACACAACACACAATAACACACACTAAAACACAATAACACAACAGACAATAACACACACTAAAACACAATAACACAACAGACAATAACACACACTAAAACACAATAACACAACAGACAATAACACACACTAAAACACAATAACACAACAGACAATAACACACATTGACACAACACACAATAACACACAATAACACACAATACCACACAATAACACAACACACAATAACACACAATAACACAACACACCATAACACACAATAACACAACACAATCTACCAAGTCCTTCATGTTAAGGGGGTTATATGAGGAGTGGGACACTTTGGTAGATGGCTGAGTATTTCAATGTTTATTTGATGTTTATTTCAATTAATGAAGGTCTTATCTGAATTGTTAAGATGATAAAAGTTGATGATGTCTTATTCAGTGGATGCTAAGTACCCTTAAAACAACATCAGACCCCATACTTTTGCTAAAGCGTAGCTTTCAGTTGTAGTGGCACACTTTAGTCGATGAAGTGGGACTTGTTATGAAATCATCAATAAGACTTTGTGGAGGCTAATAGATAACACAATCTCTGTTTTCAGAATGTTGTGTTTAATATCCTTCTACTGGCCTCTATCCATGCCATTGGGAAATAGATTTGGGGAAGTTCCAAGCTCTTAGTGAAAATCTAACTAAAGGAATCTGCTCAGAATTTCCATGGCATTACGTTTCTAAGGCAAAACATCAAACATGTTCCACTACACCTGATGTCCCAATACACCTGATGTTCCATGACACCTGATGTTCCAATACACCTGATGTCCCACTACACCTGATGTTCCAATACACCTGATGTCCCACTACACCTGATGTTCCACTACACCTGATGTTCCAATACACCTGATGTCCCACTACACCTGATGTTCCACTGCACCTGATGTCCCACTACGCCTGATGTCCCACTACACCTGAGGTTCCAATACACCTGATGTTCCAATACACCTGATATTCCACTACACCTGATGTTCCACTACACCTAATGTTCCACTACACCTGATGTTCCACTACACCTGATGTCCCACTACACTTGATGTTCCACTACACCTGATGTTCCAATACACCTGATGTTCCACTACACCTGATGTTCCACTACACCTGATGTCCCACTACACCTGATGTCCCACTACACCTGATGTTCCACTACACCTGATGTCCCACTACAGCTGATGTTCCACTACACCTGATGTTCCACTACACCTGATGTCCCACTACACCTGATGTTCCACTACACCTGATGTCCCACTACACCTGATGTCCCACTACACCTGATGTTCCACTACACCTGATGTTCCACTACACCTGATGTCCCACTACACCTGATGTTCCAATACACCTGATGTCTAATACACCTGATGTCCCACTACACCTGATGTTCCACTACACCTGATGTTCCACTACACCTGATGTTCCACTACACCTGATGTTCCATGACACCTGATGTTCCACTACACCTGATGTTCCACTACACCTGATGTCCAACTACACCTGATGTTCCACGACACCTGATGTCCCACTACACCTGATGTTTGACATCACCTGATGTTCCACTACACCTGATGTCCCACTACACCTGATGTCCCACTACACCTGATGTTCCACTACACCTGATGTTCCACTACACCTGATGTTCCACTACACCTGATGTTCCACTACACCTGATGTCCCACTACAGCTGATGTTCCACTACACCTGATGTTCCACTACACCTGATGTTCCATGACACCTGATGTCCCACTACACCTGATGTCCCACTACACCTGATGTTCCATGACACCTGATGTCCCACTACACCTGATGTTCCACTACACCTGATGTCCCACTACACCTGATGTTCCATGACACCTGATGTCCCACTACACCTGATGTTCCATGACACTTGATGTCCCACTACACCTGATGTTCCACTACACCTGATGTCCCACTACACCTGATGTTCCACTACACCTGATGTCCCAATACACCTGATGTTCCAATACACCTGATGTTCCAATACACCTGATGTTCCATGACACCTGATGTCCCACTACACCTGATGTCCCACTACACCTGATGTTCCACTACACCTGATGTTCCATGACACCTGATGTCCCACTACACCTGATGTTCCACTACACCTGATGTTCCACTACACCTGATGTTCCACTACACCTGATGTTCCACTACACCTGATGTCCCACTACACCTCATGTCCCACTACACCTGATGTTCCACTACACCTGATGTTCCAATACACCTGATGTCCCACTACACCTGATGTTCCACTACACCTGATGTTCCACTACATCTGATGTTCCATGACACCTGATGTTCCACTACACCTGATGTTCCAATACACATGATGTTCCACTACACCTGATGTTCCACTACACCTGATGTCCCACTACACCTGATGTTCCACTACACCTGATGTTCCACTACACCTGATGTCCCAATACACCTGATGTTCCAATACACCTGATGTTCCAATACACCTGATGTTCCATGACACCTGATGTCCCACTACAACTGATGTCCCACTACACCTGATGTTCCACTACACCTGATGTTCCATGACACCTGATGTCCCACTACACCTGATGTTCCACTACACCTGATGTTCCACTACACCTGATGTTCCACTACACCTGATGTTCCACTACACCTGATGTCCCACTACACCTCATGTCCCACTACACCTGATGTTCCACTACACCTGATGTTCCACTACACCTGATGTTCCACTACACCTGATGTTCCACTACACCTGATGTTCCACTACACCTGATGTTCCACTACACCTGATGTCCCACTACACCTGATGTCCCACTACACCTGATGTTCCACTACACCTGATGTCCCACTACACCTGATGTTCCACTACACCTGATGTTCCACTACATCTGATGTTCCATGACACCTGATGTTCCACTACATCTGATGTTCCATGACACCTGATGTTCCACTACACCTGATGTTCCACTACACCTGATGTTCCACTACACCTGATGTCCCACTACACCTGATGTTCCACTACACCTGATGCCCCACTACACCTGATGTTCCAATACACCTGATGTTCCACTACACCTGATGTTCCACTACACCTGATGTTCCACTACACCTGATGTTCCATGACACCTGATGTTCCACTACACCTGATGTTCCACTACACCTGATGTTCCACTACACCTGATGTCCAACTACACCTGATGTTTGACATCACCTGATGTTCCACTACACCTGATGTCCCACTACACCTGATGTCCCACTACACCTGATGTTCCACTACACCTGATGTCCCACTACAGCTGATGTTCCACTACACCTGATGTTCCACTACACCTGATGTTCCATGACACCTGATGTCCCACTACACCTGATGTTCCACTACACCTGATGTCCCACTACAGCTGATGTTCCACTACACCTGATGTTCCACTACACCTGATGTTCCATGACACCTGATGTCCCACTACACCTGATGTCCCACTACACCTGATGTTCCATGACACCTGATGTCCCACTACACCTGATGTTCCACTACACCTGATGTCCCACTACACCTGATGTTCCATGACACCTGATGTCCCACTACACCTGATGTTCCATGACACTTGATGTCCCACTACACCTGATGTTCCACTACACCTGATGTCCCACTACACCTGATGTTCCACTACACCTGATGTCCCAATACACCTGATGTTCCAATACACCTGATGTTCCAATACACCTGATGTTCCATGACACCTGATGTCCCACTACAACTGATGTCCCACTACACCTGATGTTCCACTACACCTGATGTTCCATGACACCTGATGTCCCACTACACCTGATGTTCCACTACACCTGATGTTCCACTACACCTGATGTTCCACTACACCTGATGTTCCACTACACCTGATGTCCCACTACACCTGATGTCCCACTACACCTGATGTTCCACTACACCTGATGTTCCATGACAGCTGATGTTCCACTACACCTGATGTCCCACTACACCTGATGTTCCACTACACCTGATGTTCCACTACATCTGATGTTCCATGACACCTGATGTTCCACTACACCTGATGTTCCAATACACATGATGTTCCACTACACCTGATGTTCCACTACACCTGATGTCCCACTACACCTGATGTTCCACTACACCTGATGTTCCACTACACCTGATGTCCCACTACACCTGATGTTCCAATACACCTGATGTTCCAATACACCTGATGTTCCATGACACCTGATGTTCCACTACAACTGATGTTCCACTACACCTGATGTCCCACTACACCTGATGTCCCACTACACCTGATGTTCCAATACACCTGATGTTCCACTACAGCTGATGTTCCACTACACCTGATGTCCCACTACACCTGATATTCCACTACACCTGATGTTCCACTACATCTGATGTTCCACGACACCTGATGTTCCAAGACACCTGATGTTCCACTACACCTGATGTTCCACTACACCTGATGTTCCAATACACCTGATGTTCCACTACACCTGATGTTCCAATACACCTGATGTTCCACTACACCTGATGTTCCACTACACCTGATGTCCCACTACACCTGATGTTCCACTACACCTGATGTCCCACTACACCTGATGTTCCACTACACCTGATGTTCCACTACATCTGATGTTCCTTGACACCTGATGTTCCACTACACCTGATGTTCCAATACACCTGATGTTCCAATACACCTGATGTTCCACTACACCTGATGTCCCAGTACACCTGATGTTCCAATACACCTGATGTTCCACTACACCTGATGTCCCACTACACCTGATGTTCCACTACACCTGATGTTCCACTACACCTGATTGTTCCACTACACCTGATGTTCCACTACACCTGATGTTCCAATACACCTGATTGTTCCACTACACCTGATTTTCCACTACACCTGATGTTCCACTACACCTGATGTCCCAATACAGCTGATTGCTCCAATACACCTGATGTTCCACTACACCTGATGTTCCATGACACCTGATGTCCCACTACACCTGATGTCCCACTACACCTGATGTTCCACTACACCGGATGTTCCATGACACCTGATGTCCCACTACACCTGATGTTCCACTACACCTGATGTTCCACTACACCTGATGTTCCACTACACCTGATTGCCCACTACACCTGATGTTCCATTACACCTGATGTCCCACTACACCTGATGTTCCATGACACCTGATGTCCCACTACACCTGATGTTCCACACATGATGTTCCACTACACCTGATGTCCCACTACACCTGATATTCCACTACAACTGATGTTCCACTACATCTGATGTTCCACTACACCTGATGTTAAACTCCACCTGATGTCCCACTACACCTGATGTTCCAATACACCTGATGTTCCACTACACCTGATGTTCCACTACACCTGATGTCCCACTACACCTGATGTTCCATGACACCTGATGTTCCACTACACCTGATGTTCCAATACACCTGATGTTCCACTACACCTGATGTTCCAATACACCTGATGTTCCACTACACCTGATGTTCCACTACACCTGATGTCCCACTACACCTGATGTTCCACTACACCTGATGTCCCACTACACCTGATGTTCCACTACACCTGATGTTCCACTACATCTGATGTTCCTTGACACCTGATGTTCCACTACACCTGATGTTCCAATACACCTGATGTTCCAATACACCTGATGTTCCACTACACCTGATGTTCCAATACACCTGATGTTCCAATACACCTGATGTTCCACTACACCTGATGTCCCACTACACCTGATGTTCCACTACACCTGATGTTCCACTACACCTGATGTTCCACTACACCTGATGTTCCACTACACCTGATTGTTCCACTACACCTGATGTTCCACTACACCTGATGTTCCACTACACCTGATTGTTCCACTACAGCTGATGTTCCACTACACCTGATGTTCCACTACACCTGATGTCCCAATACACCTGATTGCTCCAAAACACCTGATGTTCCAATACCCTGATGTTCCAATACACCTGATGTTCCACTACACCTGATGTTCCACTACACCTGATGTTCCATGACACCTGATGTCCCACTACACCTGATGTCCCACTACACCTGATGTTCCACTACACCGGATGTTCCATGACACCTGATGTCCCACTACACCTGATGTTCCACTACACCTGATGTTCCATTACACCTGATGTCCCACTACACCTGATGTCCCACTACACCTGATGTTCCATGACACCTGATGTCCCACTACACCTGATGTTCCATGACACCTGATGTCCCACTACACCTGATGTCCCACTACACCTGATGTTCCACTACACCTGATGTTCCACTACACCTGATGTTCCAATACACCTGATGTCCCACTACACCTGATGTTCCACTACACCTGATGTTCCACTACATCTGATGTTCCTTGACACCTGATGTTCCACTACACCTGATGTTCCAATACACCTGATGTTCCAATACACCTGATGTTCCACTACACTTGATGTCCCAGTACACCTGATGTTCCAATACACCTGATGTTCCACTACATCTGATGTCCCACTACCCCTGATGTTCCACTACACCTGATGTTCCACTACACCTGATGTTCCACTACACCTGATGTCCCACTACAGCTGATGTTCCACTACACCTGATGTTCCACTACACCTGATGTCCCACTACACCTGATGTTCCACTACACCTGATGTCCCACTACACCTGATGTCCCACTACACCTGATGTTCCAATACACCTGATGTCCCAATACACCTGATATTCCACTACACCTGATGTCCCACTACACCTGATGTTCCACTACACCTGATGTTCCACTACACCTGATGCCCCACTACACCTGATGTTCCAATACACCTGATGTTCCACTACACCTGATGTTCCACTACACCTGATATTCCACTACACCTGATGTTCCATGACACCTGATGTTCCACTACACCTGATGTTCCACTACACCTGATGTTCCACTACACCTGATGTCCAACTACACCTGATGTTTGACATCACCTGATGTTCCACTACACCTGATGTCCCACTACACCTGATGTCCCACTACACCTGATGTTCCACTACACCTGATGTTCCACTACACCTGATGTTTCACTACATCTGATGTTCCATGACACCTGATGTTCCACTACACCTGATGTTCCAATACACCTGATGTTCCACTACACCTGATGTTCCACTACACCTGATGTCCCACTACAGCTGATGTTCCAATACACTTGATGTTCCACTACACCTGATGTTCCATGACACCTGATGTCCCACTACACCTGATGTCCCACTACACCTGATGTTCCATGACACCTGATGTCCCACTACACCTGATGTTCCACTACACCTGATGTCCCACTACACCTGATGTTCCATGACACCTGATGTCCCACTACACCTGATGTTCCATGACACTTGATGTCCCACTACACCTGATGTTCCACTACACCTGATGTCCCACTACACCTGATGTCCCACTACACCTGATGTTCCACTACACCTGATGTCCCACTACACCTGATGTTCCATGACACCTGATGTCCCACTACACCTGATGTTCCATGACACCTGATGTCCCACTACACCTGATGTTCCAATACACCTGATGTTCCACTACACCTGATGTTCCACTACACCTGATGTCCCACTACAGCTGATGTTCCAATACACTTGATGTTCCACTACACCTGATGTTCCATGACACCTGATGTCCCACTACACCTGATGTCCCACTACACCTGATGTTCCATGACACCTGATGTCCCACTACACCTGATGTTCCACTACACCTGATGTCCCACTACACCTGATGTTCCATGACACCTGATGTCCCACTACACCTGATGTTCCACTACACCTGATGTCCCACTACACTTGATGTTCCAATACACCTGATGTTCCACTAAACCTGATGTCCCACTACACCTGATGTTCCACTACACCTGATGTCCCAATACACCTGATGTTCCAATACACCTGATGTTCCAATACACCTGATGTTCCATGACACCTGATGTCCCACTACAACTGATGTCCCACTACACCTGATGTTCCACTACACCTGATGTTCCATGACACCTGATGTCCCACTACACCTGATGTTCCACTACACCTGATGTTCCACTACACCTGATGTTCCACTACACCTGATGTTCCAATACACCTGATGTCCCACTACACCTGATGTTCCCACTACACCTGATGTTCCACTACACCTGATGTTCCATGACACAGCTGATGTTCCACTACACCTGATGTCCCACTACACCTGATGTTCCACTACACCTGATGTTCCACTACACCTGATGTCCCACTACACCTGATGTTCCACTACACCTGATGTTCCACTACACCTGATGTCCCACTACACCTGATGTTCCAATACACCTGATGTTCCAATACACCTGATGTTCCATGACACCTGATGTTCCACTACAACTGATGTTCCACTACACCTGATGTCCCACTACACCTGATGTCCCACTACACCTGATGTCCCACTACACCTGATGTTCCAATACACCTGATGTTCCACTACAGCTGATGTTCCACTACACCTGATGTCCCACTACACCTGATATTCCACTACACCTGATGTTCCACGACACCTGATGTTCCATGACACCTGATGTTCCACTACACCTGATGTTCCACTACACCTGATGTTCCAATACACCTGATGTTCCACTACACCTGATGTTCCAATACACCTGATGTTCCACTACACCTGATGTCCCACTACACCTGATGTTCCACTACACCTGATGTCCCACTACACCTGATGTTCCACTACACCTGATGTTCCACTACATCTGATGTTCCTTGACACCTGATGTTCCACTACACCTGATGTTCCAATACACCTGATGTTCCAATTAACCTGATGTTCCACTACACCTGATGTCCCAGTACACCTGATGTTCCAATACACCTGATGTTCCACTACACCTGATGTCCCACTACACCTGATGTTCCACTACACCTGATGTTCCACTACACCTGATGTTCCAATACCCCTGATGTTCCACTACACCTGATGTTCCACTACACCTGATGTTCCACTACACCTGATGTTCCATGACACCTGCTGTTCCACTACACCTGATGTTCCACTACACCTGATGTTCCACTACACCTGATGTCCAACTACACCTGATGTTTGACATCACCTGATGTTCCACTACACCTGATGTCCCACTACACCTGATGTTCCACTACACCTGATGTCCCACTACACCTGATGTTCCACTACACCTGATGTTCCACTACACCTGATGTTCCACTACATCTGATGTTCCATGACACCTGATGTTCCACTACACCTGATGTTCCAATACACCTGATGTTCCACTACACCTGATGTTCCACTACACCTGATGTTCCACTACACCTGATGTCCCACTACAGCTGATGTTCCACCACACTTGATGTTCCACTACACCTGATGTTCCATGACACCTGATGTCCCACTACACCTGATGTCCCACTTCACCTGATGTTCCATGACACCTGATGTCCCACTACACCTGATGTTCCACTACACCTGATGTCCCACTACACCTGATGTTCCATGACACCTGATGTCCCACTACACCTGATGTTCCATGACACTTGATGTCCCACTACACCTGATGTTCCACTACACCTGATGTCCCACTACACCTGATGTTCCACTACACCTGATGTCCCAATACACCTGATGTTCCAATACACCTGATGTTCCAATACACCTGATGTTCCATGACACCTGATGTCCCACTACAACTGATGTCCCACTACACCTGATGTTCCACTACACCTGATGTTCCATGACACCTGATGTCCCACTACACCTGATGTTCCACTACACCTGATGTTCCACTACACCTGATGTTCCACTACACCTGATGTTCCAATACACCTGATGTCCCACTACACCTGATGTCCCACTACACCTGATGTTCCACTACACCTGATGTTCCATGACACAGCTGATGTTCCACTACACCTGATGTCCCACTACACCTGATGTTCCACTACACCTGATGTTCCACTACACCTGATGTCCCACTACACCTGATGTTCCACTACACCTGATGTTCCACTACACCTGATGTCCCACTACACCTGATGTTCCAATACACCTGATGTTCCAATACACCTGATGTTCCATGACACCTGATGTTCCACTACAACGGATGTTCCACTACACCTGATGTCCCACTACACCTGATGTCCCACTACACCTGATGTCCCACTACACCTGATATTCCACTACACCTGATGTTCCACTACATCTGATGTTCCACGACACCTGATGTTCCATGACACCTGATGTTCCACTACACCTGATGTTCCACTACACCTGATGTTCCAATACACCTGATGTTCCACTACACCTGATGTTCCAATACACCTGATGTTCCACTACACCTGATTTTCCACTACACCTGATGTCCCACTACACCTGATGTTCCACTACACCTGATGTCCCACTACACCTGATGTTCCACTACACCTGATGTTCCACTACATCTGATGTTCCTTGACACCTGATGTTCCACTACACCTGATGTTCCAATACACCTGATGTTCCAATACACCTGATGTTCCACTACACCTGATGTCCCAGTACACCTGATGTTCCAATACACCTGATGTTCCACTACACCTGATGTCCCACTACACCTGATGTTCCACTACACCTGATGTTCCACTACACCTGATGTTCCAATACACCTGATGTTCCACTACACCTGATGTTCCACTACACCTGATGTTCCACTACACCTGATGTCCCACTACACCTGATGTTCCACTACACCTGATGTCCCACTACACCTGATGTTCCACTACACCTGATGTCCACTACACCTGATGTCCACTTCTGATGTTCCTACACCTGACACCTGATGTTCCACTACACCTGATGTTCCAATACACCTGATGTTCCAATACACCTGATGTCCCACTACACCTGATGTTCCACTACACCTGATGTTCCACTACACCTGATTGTTCCACTACACCTGATGTTCCACTACACCTGATTGTTCCACTACACCTGATTTTCCACTACACCTGATGTTCCACTACACCTGATGTCCCAATACAGCTGATTGCTCCAATACACCTGATGTTCCACTACACCTGATGTTCCATGACACCTGATGTCCCACTACACCTGATGTCCCACTACACCTGATGTCCCACTACACCTGATGTTCCACTACACCGGATGTTCCATGACACCTGATGTCCCACTACACCTGATGTTCCACTACACCTGATGTTCCACTACACCTGATGTTCCATGACACCTGATGTCCCACTACACCTGATGTTCCACTACACCTGATGTTCCACTACACCTGATTGCCCACTACACCTGATGTTCCATTACACCTGATGTCCCACTACACCTGATGTTCCATGACACCTGATGTCCCACTACACCTGATGTTCCACGCATGATGTTCCACTACACCTGATGTCCCACTACACCTGATGTTCCACTACATCTGATGTTCCACTACACCTGATGTTGCACTACACCTGATGTTCCACGACACCTGATGTTCCATGACACCTGATGTTCCACTACACCTGATGTTCCACTACACCTGATGTTCCAATACACCTGATGTTCCACTACACCTGATGTTCCAATACACCTGATGTTCCACTACACCTGATGTTCCACTACACCTGATGTCCCACTACACCTGATGTTCCACTACACCTGATGTCCCACTACACCTGATGTTCCACTACACCTGATGTTCCACTACATCTGATGTTCCTTGACACCTGATGTTCCACTACACCTGATGTTCCAATACACCTGATGTTCCAATACACCTGATGTTCCACTACACCTGATGTCCCAGTACACCTGATGTTCCAATACACCTGATGTTCCACTACACCTGATGTCCCACTACACCTGATGTTCCACTACACCTGATGTTCCACTACACCTGATGTTCCAATACACCTGATGTTCCACTACACCTGATGTTCCACTACACCTGATGTTCCACTACACCTGATGTCCCACTACACCTGATGTTCCACTACACCTGATGTCCCACTACACCTGATGTTCCACTACATCTGATGTTCCTTGACACCTGATGTTCCACTACACCTGATGTTCCAATACACCTGATGTTCCAATACACCTGATGTCCCACTACACCTGATGTTCCACTACACCTGATGTTCCACTACACCTGATTGTTCCACTACACCTGATGTTCCACTACACCTGATGTTCCACTACACCTGATTGTTCCACTACACCTGATTTTCCACTACACCTGATGTTCCACTACACCTGATGTCCCAATACAGCTGATTGCTCCAATACACCTGATGTTCCACTACACCTGATGTTCCATGACACCTGATGTCCCACTACACCTGATGTCCCACTACACCTGATGTCCCACTACACCTGATGTTCCACTACACCGGATGTTCCATGACACCTGATGTCCCACTACACCTGATGTTCCACTACACCTGATGTTCCACTACACCTGATGTTCCATGACACCTGATGTCCCACTACACCTGATGTTCCACTACACCTGATGTTCCACTACACCTGATGTTCCACTACACCTGATTGCCCACTACACCTGATGTTCCATTACACCTGATGTCCCACTACACCTGATGTTCCATGACACCTGATGTCCCACTACACCTGATGTTCCACACATGATGTTCCACTACACCTGATGTCCCACTACACCTGATATTCCACTACACCTGATGTTCCACTACATCTGATGTTCCACTACACCTGATGTTCCACTACACCTGATGTCCCACTACACCTGATGTTCCAATACACCTGATGTTCCACTACACCTGATGTTCCACTACACCTGATGTCCCACTACACCTGATGTTCCATGACACCTGATGTTCCACTACACCTGATGTTCCAATACACCTGATGTTCCACTACACCTGATGTTCCAATACACCTGATGTTCCACTACACCTGATGTTCCACTACACCTGATGTCCCACTACACCTGATGTTCCACTACACCTGATGTCCCACTACACCTGATGTTCCACTACACCTGATGTTCCACTACATCTGATGTTCCTTGACACCTGATGTTCCACTACACCTGATGTTCCAATACACCTGATGTTCCAATACACCTGATGTTCCACTACACCTGATGTTCCAATACACCTGATGTTCCAATACACCTGATGTTCCACTACACCTGATGTCCCACTACACCTGATGTTCCACTACACCTGATGTTCCACTACACCTGATGTTCCACTACACCTGATTGTTCCACTACACCTGATGTTCCACTACACCTGATGTTCCACTACACCTGATGTCCCAATACACCTGATTGCTCCAAAACACCTGATGTTCCAATACCCTGATGTTCCAATACACCTGATGTTCCACTACACCTGATGTTCCACTACACCTGATGTTCCATGACACCTGATGTCCCACTACACCTGATGTCCCACTACACCTGATGTTCCACTACACCGGATGTTCCATGACACCTGATGTCCCACTACACCTGATGTTCCACTACACCTGATGTTCCACTACACCTGATGTCCCACTACACCTGATGTCCCACTACACCTGATGTTCCATGACACCTGATGTCCCACTACACCTGATGTTCCATGACACCTGATGTCCCACTACACCTGATGTCCCACTACACCTGATGTTCCACTACACCTGATGTTCCACTACACCTGATGTTCCAATACACCTGATGTCCCACTACACCTGATTTTCCACTACACCTGATGTTCCACTACATCTGATGTTCCTTGACACCTGATGTTCCACTACACCTGATGTTCCAATACACCTGATGTTCCAATACACCTGATGTTCCACTACACTTGATGTCCCAGTACACCTGATGTTCCAATACACCTGATGTTCCACTACATCTGATGTCCCACTACACCTGATGTTCCACTACACCTGATGTTCCACTACACCTGATGTTCCAATACCCTGATGTTCCACTATACCTGATGTTCCACTACACCTGATGTTCCACTACACCTGATGTCCCACTACACCTGATGTTCCACTACACCTGATGTTCCATTACACCTGATTGTTCCACTACACCTGATGTTCCACTACACCTGATGTTCCAATACACCTGATGTTCCACTACACCTGATGTCCCAGTACACCTGATGTTCCAATACACCTGATGTTCCACTACACCTGATGTCCCACTACACCTGATGTTCCACTACACCTGATGTTCCACTACACCTGATGTTCCAATACCCTGATGTTCCACTACACCTGATGTTCCAATACACCTGATGTTCCACTACACCTGATGTCCCACTACACCTGATGTTCCACTACACCTGATGTTCCACTTCACCTGATGTCCCACTACACCTGATGTTCCACTACACCTGATGTCCCACTACACCTGATGTTCCACTACACCTGATGTTCCACTACATCTGATGTTCCTTGACACCTGATGTTCCACTACACCTGATGTTCCAATACACCTGATGTTCCAATACACCTGATGTTCCACTACACCTGATGTCCCAGTACACCTGATGTTCCAATACACCTGATGTTCCACTACACCTGATGTCCCACTACACCTGATGTTCCACTACACCTGATGTTCCACTACACCTGATGTTCCACTACACCTGATGTTCCACTACACCTGATGTTCCACTACACCTGATTGTTCCACTACACCTGATTTTCCACTACACCTGATGTTCCACTACACCTGATGTCCCAATACACCTGATGTTCCAATACCCTGATGTTCCAATACACCTGATGTTCCACTACACCTGATGTTCCACTACACCTGATGTTCCATGACACCTGATGTCCCACTACACCTGATGTTCCACTACACCTGATGTTCCACTACACCTGATGTTCCACTACACCTGATTGCCCACTACACCTGATGTTCCATGACACCTGATGTCCCACTACACCTGATGTTCCATGACACCTGATGTCCCACTACACCTGATGTTCCACACATGATGTTCCACTACACCTGATGTCCCACTACACCTGATATTCCACTACACCTGATGTTCCACTACACCATATGTTCCACTACACCTGATGTCCCACTACACCTGATGTTCCAATACACCTGATGTTCCACTACACCTTATGTTCCACTACACCTGATTGCCCACTACACCTGATGTTCCATTACACCTGATGTCCCACTACACCTGATGTTCCATGACACCTGATGTCCCACTACACCTGATGTTCCACACATGATGTTCCACTACACCTGATGTCCCACTACACCTGATGTTCCACTACATCTGATGTTCCACTACACCTGATGTTGCACTACACCTGATGTTCCACGACACCTGATGTTCCATGACACCTGATGTTCCACTACACCTGATGTTCCACTACACCTGATGTTCCAATACACCTGATGTTCCACTACACCTGATGTTCCAATACACCTGATGTTCCACTACACCTGATGTTCCACTACACCTGATGTCCCACTACACCTGATGTTCCACTACACCTGATGTCCCACTACACCTGATGTTCCACTACACCTGATGTTCCACTACATCTGATGTTCCTTGACACCTGATGTTCCACTACACCTGATGTTCCAATACACCTGATGTTCCAATACACCTGATGTTCCACTACACCTGATGTCCCAGTACACCTGATGTTCCAATACACCTGATGTTCCACTACACCTGATGTCCCACTACACCTGATGTTCCACTACACCTGATGTTCCACTACACCTGATGTTCCAATACACCTGATGTTCCACTACACCTGATGTTCCACTACACCTGATGTTCCACTACACCTGATGTCCCACTACACCTGATGTTCCACTACACCTGATGTCCCACTACACCTGATGTTCCACTACATCTGATGTTCCTTGACACCTGATGTTCCACTACACCTGATGTTCCAATACACCTGATGTTCCAATACACCTGATGTCCCACTACACCTGATGTTCCACTACACCTGATGTTCCACTACACCTGATTGTTCCACTACACCTGATGTTCCACTACACCTGATGTTCCACTACACCTGATTGTTCCACTACACCTGATTTTCCACTACACCTGATGTTCCACTACACCTGATGTCCCAATACAGCTGATTGCTCCAATACACCTGATGTTCCACTACACCTGATGTTCCATGACACCTGATGTCCACACTACACCTGATGTCACACTACACCTGATGTCCCACTACACCTGATGTTCCACTACACCGATGTTCCATGACACCTGATGTCCCACTACACCTGATGTTCCACTACACCTGATGTTCCACTACACCTGATGTTCCATGACACCTGATGTCCCACTACACCTGATGTTCCACTACACCTGATGTTCCACTACACCTGATGTTCCACTACACCTGATTGCCCACTACACCTGATGTTCCATTACACCTGATGTCCCACTACACCTGATGTTCCATGACACCTGATGTCCCACTACACCTGATGTTCCACACATGATGTTCCACTACACCTGATGTCCCACTACACCTGATATTCCACTACACCTGATGTTCCACTACATCTGATGTTCCACTACACCTGATGTTCCACTACACCTGATGTCCCACTACACCTGATGTTCCAATACACCTGATGTTCCACTACACCTGATGTTCCACTACACCTGATGTCCCACTACACCTGATGTTCCATGACACCTGATGTTCCACTACACCTGATGTTCCAATACACCTGATGTTCCACTACACCTGATGTTCCACTACACCTGATGTCCCACTACACCTGATGTTCCACTACACCTGATGTCCCACTACACCTGATGTTCCACTACACCTGATGTTCCACTACATCTGATGTTCCTGACACCTGATGTTCCACTACACCTGATGTTCCAATACACCTGATGTTCCAATACACCTGATGTTCCACTACACCTGATGTTCCAATACACCTGATGTTCCAATACACCTGATGTTCCACTACACCTGATGTCCCACTACACCTGATGTTCCACTACACCTGATGTTCCACTACACCTGATGTTCCACTACACCTGATTGTTCCACTACACCTGATGTTCCACTACACCTGATGTTCCACTACACCTGATTGTTCCACTACACCTGATGTTCCACTACACCTGATGTTCCACTACACCTGATGTCCCAATACACCTGATTGCTCCAAAACACCTGATGTTCCAATACCCTGATGTTCCAATACACCTGATGTTCCACTACACCTGATGTTCCACTACACCTGATGTTCCATGACACCTGATGTCCCACTACACCTGATGTCCCACTACACCTGATGTTCCACTACACCGGATGTTCCATGACACCTGATGTCCCACTACACCTGATGTTCCACTACACCTGATGTTCCACTACACCTGATGTCCCACTACACCTGATGTCCCACTACACCTGATGTTCCATGACACCTGATGTCCCACTACACCTGATGTTCCATGACACCTGATGTCCCACTACACCTGATGTCCCACTACACCTGATGTTCCACTACACCTGATGTTCCACTACACCTGATGTTCCAATACACCTGATGTCCCACTACACCTGATTTTCCACTACACCTGATGTTCCACTACATCTGATGTTCCTTGACACCTGATGTTCCACTACACCTGATGTTCCAATACACCTGATGTTCCAATACACCTGATGTTCCACTACACCTGATGTCCCAGTACACCTGATGTTCCAATACACCTGATGTTCCACTACATCTGATGTCCCACTACACCTGATGTTCCACTACACCTGATGTTCCACTACACCTGATGTTCCAATACCCCTGATGTTCCACTATACCTGATGTTCCACTACACCTGATGTTCCACTACACCTGATGTCCCACTACACCTGATGTTCCACTACACCTGATGTTCCATTACACCTGATTGTTCCACTACACCTGATGTTCCACTACACCTGATGTTCCAATACACCTGATGTTCCACTACACCTGATGTCCCAGTACACCTGATGTTCCAATACACCTGATGTTCCACTACACCTGATGTCCCACTACACCTGATGTTCCACTACACCTGATGTTCCACTACACCTGATGTTCCAATACCCCTGATGTTCCACTACACCTGATGTTCCAATACACCTGATGTTCCACTACACCTGATGTCCCACTACACCTGATGTTCCACTACACCTGATGTTCCACTTCACCTGATGTCCCACTACACCTGATGTTCCACTACACCTGATGTCCCACTACACCTGATGTTCCACTACACCTGATGTTCCACTACATCTGATGTTCCTTGACACCTGATGTTCCACTACACCTGATGTTCCAATACACCTGATGTTCCAATACACCTGATGTTCCACTACACCTGATGTCCCAGTACACCTGATGTTCCAATACACCTGATGTTCCACTACACCTGATGTCCCACTACACCTGATGTTCCACTACACCTGATGTTCCACTACACCTGATGTTCCACTACACCTGATGTTCCACTACACCTGATGTTCCACTACACCTGATTGTTCCACTACACCTGATTTTCCACAACACCTGATGTTCCACTACACCTGATGTCCCAATACACCTGATTGCTCCAATACACCTGATGTTCCAATACCCTGATGTTCCAATACACCTGATGTTCCACTACACCTGATGTTCCACTACACCTGATGTTCCATGACACCTGATGTCCCACTACACCTGATGTTCCACTACACCTGATGTTCCACTACACCTGATGTTCCACTACACCTGATTGCCCACTACACCTGATGTTCCATGACACCTGATGTCCCACTACACCTGATGTTCCATGACACCTGATGTCCCACTACACCTGATGTTCCACACATGATGTTCCACTACACCTGATGTCCCACTACACCTGATATTCCACTACACCTGATGTTCCACTACACCATATGTTCCACTACACCTGATGTCCCACTACACCTGATGTTCCAATACACCTGATGTTCCACTACACCTTATGTTCCACTACACCTGATGTCCCACTACACCTGATGTTCCATGACACCTGATGTTCCACTGCACCTGATGTTCCAATACACCTGATGTTCCACTACACCTGATGTTCCAATACACCTGATGTTCCACTACACCTGATGTTCCACTACACCTGATGTCCCACTACAACTGATGTTCCACTACACCTGATGTTCCACTACATCTGATGTTCCTTGACACCTGATGTTCCACTACACCTGATGTTCCAATACACCTGATGTTCCAATACACCTGATGTTCCACTACACCTGATGTCCCAGTACACCTGATGTTCCACTACACCTGATGTCCCACTACACCTGATGTTCCACTACACCTGATGTTCCACTACACCTGATGTTCCAATACACCTGATGTTCCAATACACCTGATGTTCCACTACACCTGATGTCCCAGTACACCTGATGTTCCACTACACCTGATGTCCCACTACACCTGATGTTCCACTACACCTGATGTTCCACTACACCTGATGTTCCAATACACCTGATGTTCCAATACACCTGATGTTCCACTACACCTGATGTTCCACTACACCTGATGTTCCACTACACCTGATGTTCCACTACACCTGATGTCCCAGTACACCTGATGTTCCACTACACCTGATGTCCCACTACACCTGATGTTCCACTACACCTGATGTTCCACTACACCTGATGTTCCAATACACCTGATGTTCCAATACACCTGATGTTCCACTACACCTGATGTTCCACTACACCTGATTGTTCCACTACACCTGATGTTCCACTACACCTGATGTTCAACTACACCTGATTGTTCCACTACACCTGATGTTCCACTACACCTGATGTTCCACTATACCTGATGTCCCAATACACCTGATTGCTCCAATACACCTGATGTTTCAATACCCTGATGTTCCACTACACCTGATGTTCCACTACACCTGATGTTCCACTACACCTGATGTTCCATGACACCTGATGTCCCACTACACCTGATGTCCCACTACACCTGATGTTCCACTACACCGATGTTCCATGACACCTGATGTCCCACTACACCTGATGTTCCACTACACCTGATGTCCCACTACACCTGATGTTCCACTACACCTGATGTTCCACTACATCTGATGTTCCATGACACCTGATGTTCCACTACACCTGATGTTCCAATACACATGATGTTCCACTACACCTGATGTTCCACTACACCTGATGTCCCACTACACCTGATGTTCCACTACACCTGATGTTCCACTACACCTGATGTCCCACTACACCTGATGTTCCAATACACCTGATGTTCCACTACACCTGATGTCCCACTACACCTGATGTTCCATGACACCTGATGTCCCACTACACCTGATGTCCCACTACACCTGATATTCCACTACACCTGATGTCCCACTACACCTGATATTCCACTACACCTGATGTTCCACTACATCTGATGTTCCACTACACCTGATGTTCCACTACACCTGATGTCCCACTACACCTGATGTTCCAATACACCTGATGTTCCACTACACCTGATGTTCCACTACACCTGATGTCCCACTACACCTGATGTTCCATGACACCTGATGTTCCAATACACCTGATGTTCCACTACACCTGATGTTCCAATACACCTGATGTTCCACTACACCTGATGTTCCACTACACCTGATGTCCCACTACACCTGATGTTCCACTACACCTGATGTCCCACTACACCTGATGTTCCACTACACCTGATGTTCCACTACACCTGATGTTCCTTGACACCTGATGTTCCACTACACCTGATGTTCCAATACACCTGATGTTCCAATACACCTGATGTTCCAATACACCTGATGTTCCAATACACCTGATGTTCCACTACACCTGATGTTCCACTACACCTGATGTTCCACTACACCTGATGTTCCACTACACCTGATGTTCCACTACACCTGATTGTTCCACTACACCTGATGTTCCACTACACCTGATGTTCCACTACACCTGATGTTCCACTACACCTGATGTCCCAATACACCTGATTGCTCCAAAACACCTGATGTTCCAATACCTCGATGTTCCAATACACCTGATGTTCCACTACACCTGATGTTCCACTACACCTGATGTTCCACTACACCTGATGTCCCACTACACCTGATGTTCCACTACACCTGATGTTCCACTACACCTGATTGTTCCACTACACCTGATGTTCCACTACACCTGATGTTCCAATACACCTGATGTTCCACTACACCTGATGTCCCAGTACACCTGATGTTCCAATACACCTGATGTTCCACTACACCTGATGTCCCACTACACCTGATGTTCCACTACACCTGATGTTCCACTACACCTGATGTTCCAATACACCTGATGTTCCACTACACCTGATGTTCCAATACACCTGATGTTCCACTACACCTGATGTCCCACTACACCTGATGTTCCACTACACCTGATGTTCCACTTCACCTGATGTCCCACTACACCTGATGTTCCACTACACCTGATGTCCCACTACACCTGATGTTCCACTACACCTGATGTTCCACTACATCTGATGTTCCTTGACACCTGATGTTCCACTACACCTGATGTTCCAATACACCTGATGTTCCAATACACCTGATGTTCCACTACACCTGATGTCCCAGTACACCTGATGTTCCAATACACCTGATGTTCCACTACACCTGATGTCCCACTACACCTGATGTTCCACTACACCTGATGTTCCACTACACCTGATGTTCCAATACCCCTGATGTTCCACTACACCTGATGTTCCACTACACCTGATGTTCCACTACACCTGATGTTCCACTACACCTGATTGTTCCACTACACCTGATGTTCCACTACACCTGATGTCCCACTACACCTGATGTTCCACTACACCTGATGTTCCACTACACCTGATGTTCCACTACACCTGATGTTCCACTACATCTGATGTTCCTTGACACCTGATGTTCCACTACACCTGATGTTCCAATACACCTGATGTTCCAATACACCTGATGTTCCACTACACCTGATGTCCCAGTACACCTGATGTTCCAATACACCTGATGTTCCACTACACCTGATGTCCCACTACACCTGATGTTCCACTACACCTGATGTTCCACTACACCTGATGTTCCAATACACCTGATGTTCCAATACACCTGATGTTCCATGACACCTGATGTTCCACTACACATGATGTCCCACTACACCTGATGTTCCACTACACCTGATGTTCCGCTACACCTGATGTTCCACTACACCTGATGTTCCATGACACCTGATGTCCCACTACACCTGATGTCCCACTACACCTGATGTTCCACTACAGCGGATGTTCCATGACACCTGATGTCCCACTACACCTGATGTCCCACTACACCTGATGTTCCACTACACCTGATGTTCCACTACACCTGATGTTCCAATACACCTGATGTCCCACTACACCTGATGTTCCACTACACCTGATGTTCCACTACATCTGATGTTCCACTACACCTGATGTTCCACTACACCTGATATTCCAATACACCTGATGTTCCACTACACCTGATGTCCCAGTACACCTGATGTTCCAATACACCTGATGTTCCACTACATCTGATGTCCCACTACACTTGATGTTCCACTACACCTGATGTTCCACTACACCTGATGTTCCAATACCCCTGATGTTCCACTATACCTGATGTTCCACTACACCTGATGTTCCACTACACCTGATGTCCCACTACACCTGATGTTCCACTACACCTGATGTTCCACTACACCTGATTGTTCCACTACACCTGATGTTCCACTACACCTGATGTTCAACTACACCTGATTGTTCCACTACACCTGATGTTCCACTACACCTGATGTTCCACTATACCTGATGTCCCAATACACCTGATTGCTCCAATACACCTGATGTTTCAATACCCTGATGTTCCACTACACCTGATGTTCCACTACACCTGATGTTCCACTACACCTGATGTTCCATGACACCTGATGTCCCACTACACCTGATGTCCCACTACACCTGATGTTCCACTACACCGGATGTTCCATGACACCTGATGTCCCACTACACCTGATGTTCCACTACACCTGATGTCCCACTACACCTGATGTTCCACTACACCTGATGTTCCAGTACATCTGATGTTCCATGACACCTGATGTTCCACTACACCTGATGTTCCAATACACATGATGTTCCACTACACCTGATGTTCCACTACACCTGATGTCCCAATACACCTGATTGCTCCAATACACCTGATGTTCCAATACCCTGATGTTCCAATACACCTGATGTTCCACTACACCTGATGTTCCACTACACCTGATGTTCCATGACACCTGATGTCCCACTACACCTGATGTTCCACTACACCTGATGTTCCACTACACCTGATTGCCCACTACACCTGATGTTCCATGACACCTGATGTCCCACTACACCTGATGTTCCATGACACCTGATGTCCCACTACACCTGATGTTCCACATGATGATGTTCCACTACACCTGATGTCCCACTACACCTGATATTCCACTACACCTGATGTTCCACTACACCATATGTTCCACTACACCTGATGTCCCACTACACCTGATGTTCCAATACACCTGATGTTCCACTACACCTTATGTTCCACTACACCTGATGTCCCACTACACCTGATGTTCCATGACACCTGATGTTCCACTACACCTGATGTTCCAATACACCTGATGTTCCACTACACCTGATGTTCCAATACACCTGATGTTCCAGGACACCTGATGTTCCACTACACCTGATGTCCCACTACACCTGATGTTCCACTACACCTGATGTCCCACTACACCTGATGTTCCACTACACCTGATGTTCCACTACATCTGATGTTCCTTGACACCTGATGTTCCACTACACCTGATGTTCCAATACACCTGATGTTCCAATACACCTGATGTTCCACTACACCTGATGTCCCAGTACACCTGATGTTCCAATACACCTGATGTTCCACTACACCTGATGTCCCACTACACCTGATGTTCCACTACACCTGATGTTCCACTACACCTGATGTTCCAATACACCTGATGTTCCAATACACCTGATGTTCCATGACACCTGATGTTCCACTACACCTGATGTCCCCACTACACCTGATGTTCCACTACACCTGATGTTCCGCTACACCTGATGTTCCACTACACCTGATGTTCCATGACACCTGATGTCCCACTACACCTGATGTCCCACTACACCTGATGTTCCACTACAGCGGATGTTCCATGACACCTGATGTCCCACTACACCTGATGTCCCACTACACCTGATGTTCCACTACACCTGATGTTCCACTACACCTGATGTTCCAATACACCTGATGTCCCACTACACCTGATGTTCCACTACACCTGATGTTCCACTACAGCGGATGTTCCATGACACCTGATGTCCCACTACACCTGATGTCCCACTACACCTGATGTTCCACTACACCTGATGTTCCACTACACCTGATGTTCCAATACACCTGATGTCCCACTACACCTGATGTTCCACTACACCTGATGTTCCACTACATCTGATGTTCCACTACACCTGATGTTCCACTACACCTGATATTCCAATACACCTGATGTTCCACTACACTTGATGTCCCAGTACACCTGATGTTCCAATACACCTGATGTTCCACTACATCTGATGTCCCACTACACTTGATGTTCCACTACACCTGATGTTCCACTACACCTGATGTTCCAATACCCTGATGTTCCACTATACCTGATGTTCCACTACACCTGATGTTCCACTACACCTGATGTCCCACTACACCTGATGTTCCACTACACCTGATGTTCCACTACACCTGATTGTTCCACTACACCTGATGTTCCACTACACCTGATGTTCAACTACACCTGATTGTTCCACTACACCTGATGTTCCACTACACCTGATGTTCCACTATACCTGATGTCCCAATACACCTGATTGCTCCAATACACCTGATGTTTCAATACCCTGATGTTCCACTACACCTGATGTTCCACTACACCTGATGTTCCACTACACCTGATGTTCCATGACACCTGATGTCCCACTACACCTGATGTCCCACTACACCTGATGTTCCACTACACCGGATGTTCCATGACACCTGATGTCCCACTACACCTGATGTTCCACTACACCTGATGTCCCACTACACCTGATGTTCCACTACACCTGATGTTCCAGTACATCTGATGTTCCATGACACCTGATGTTCCACTACACCTGATGTTCCAATACACATGATGTTCCACTACACCTGATGTTCCACTACACCTGATGTCCCACTACACCTGATGTTCCACTACACCTGATGTTCCACTACACCTGATGTCCCACTACACCTGATGTTCCAATACACCTGATGTTCCAATACACCTGATGTTCCATGACACCTGATGTTCCACTACACCTGATGTTCCACTACACCTGATGTCCCACTACACCTGATGTCCCACTACACCTGATGTTCCAATACACCTGATGTTCCACTACAGCTGATGTTCCACTACACCTGATGTCCCACTACACCTGATATTCCACTACACCTGATGTTCCACAACATCTGATGTTCCACGACACCTGAGGTTCCATGACACCTGATGTTCCACTACACCTGATGTTCCACTACACTTGATGTCCCAGTACACCTGATGTTCCAATACACCTGATGTTCCACTACACCTGATGTCCCACTACACCTGATGTTCCACTACACCTGATGTCCCACTACACCTGATGTTCCACTACACCTGATGTTCCACTACACCTGATTGTTCCACTACACCTGATGTTCCACTACACCTGATGTTCCACTACACCTGATTGTTCCACTACACCTGATGTTCCACTACACCTGATGTCCCACTACACCTGATGTCCCAATACACCTGATTGCTCCAATACACCTGATGTTCCAATACCCTGATGTTCCAATACACCTGATGTTCCACTACACCTGATGTTCCACTACACCTGATGTTCCATGACACCTGATGTCCCACTACACCTGATGTCCCACTACACCTGATGTTCCACTACACCTGATGTTCCATGACACCTGATGTCCCACTACACCTGATGTTCCACTACACCTGATGTCCCACTACACCTGATGTTCCACTACACCTGATGTTCCACTACATCTGATGTTCCATGACACCTGATGTTCCACTACACCTGATGTTCCAATACACATGATGTTCCACTACACCTGATGTTCCACTACACCTGATGTCCCACTACACCTGATGTTCCACTACACCTGATGTTCCACTACACCTGATGTCCCACTACACCTGATGTTCCAATACACCTGATGTTCCAATACACCTGATGTTCCATGACACCTGATGTTCCACTACAGCTGATGTTCCACTACACCTGATGTCCCACTACACCTGATATTCCACTACACCTGATGTTCCACTACATCTGATGTTCCATGACACCTGATTTTCCACTACACCTGATGTTCCACTACACCTGATGTTCCAATACACCTGATGTTCCACTACACCTGATGTTCCACTACACCTGATTGTTCCACTACACCTGATGTTCCACTACACCTGATGTTCCACTACACCTGATTGTTCCACTACACCTGATGTTCCACTACACCGGATGTTCCACTACAGCTGATGTCCCAATACACCTGATTGCTAAAATATACACCTGATGTTCCAATACCCTGATGTTCCAATACACCTGATGTTCCACTACACCTGATGTTCCACTACACCTGATGTTCCATGACACCTGATGTCCCACTACACCTGATGTCCCACTACACCTGATGTTCCACTACACCGGATGTTCCATGACACCTGATGTCCCACTACACCTGATGTTCCACTACACCTGATGTTCCACTACACCTGATGTTCCACTACATCTGATGTTCCTTGACACCTGATGTTCCACTACACCTGATGTTCCAATACACCTGATGTTCCACTACACCTGATGTTCCACTACACCTGATGTCCCAGTACACCTGATGTTCCAATACACCTGATGTTCCACTACACCTGATGTTCCACTACACCTGATGTTCCACTACACCTGATGTTCCACTACACCTGATGTTCCAATACACCTGATGTTCCACTACACCTGATGTTCCACTACACCTGATTGTTCCACTACACCTGATGTTCCACTACACCGGATGTTCCACTACAGCTGATGTCCCAATACACCTGATTGCTAAAATATACACCTGATGTTCCAATACCCTGATGTTCCAATACACCTGATGTTCCACTACACCTGATGTTCCACTACACCTGATGTTCCATGACACCTGATGTCCCACTACACCTGATGTCCCACTACACCTGATGTTCCACTACACCGGATGTTCCATGACACCTGATGTCCCACTACACCTGATGTTCCACTACACCTGATGTTCCACTACACCTGATGTTCCACTACATCTGATGTTCCTTGACACCTGATGTTCCACTACACCTGATGTTCCACTACACCTGATGTTCCACTACACCTGATTGTTCCACTACACCTGATGTTCCACTACAGCTGATGTTCCACTACACCTGATTGTTCCACTACACCTGATGTTCCACTACACCTGATGTTCCACTACACCTGATGTCCCAATACACCTGATTGCTCCAATACACCTGATGTTCCAATACACCTGATGTTCCAATACACCTGATGTTCCACTACACCTGATGTTCCACTACACCTGATGTTCCATGACAACTGATGTCCCACTACACCTTATGTTCCACTACACCTGATGTTCCACTACACCTGATGTTCCAATAACCCTGATGTTCCACTACACCTGATGTTCCAATACACCTGATGTTCCACTACACCTGATGTCCCACTACACCTGATGTTCCACTACACCTGATGTTCCACTTCACCTGATGTCCCACTACACCTGATGTTCCACTACACCTGATGTCCCAATACACCTGATGTTCCACTACACCTGATGTTCCACTACATCTGATGTTCCTTGACACCTGATGTTCCACTACACCTGATGTTCCAATACACCTGATGTTCCAATACACCTGATGTTCCACTACACCTGATGTCCCAGTACACCTGATGTTCCAATACACATGATGTTCCACTACACCTGATGTCCCACTACACCTGATGTTCCACTACACCTGATGTTCCACTACACCTGATGTTCCAATACCCCTGATGTTCCACTACACCTGATGTTCCACTACACCTGATGTTCCACTACACCTGATGTTCCACTACACCTGATTGTTCCACTACACCTGATGTTCCACTACACCTGATGTTCCACTACACCTGATTGTTCCACTACACATGATTTTCCACTACACCTGATGTTCCACTACACCTGATGTCCCAATACACCTGATTGCTCCAATACACCTGATGTTCCAATACCCTGATGTTCCAATACACCTGATGTTCCACTACACCTGATGTTCCACTACACCTGATGTTCCATGACACCTGATGTCCCACTACACCTGATGTTCCACTACACCTGATGTTCCACTACACCTGATGTTCCACTACACCTGATTGCCCACTACACCTGATGTTCCATGACACCTGATGTCCCACTACACCTGATGTTCCATGACACCTGATGTCCCACTACACCTGATGTTCCACACATGATGTTCCACTACACCTGATGTCCCACTACACCTGATATTCCACTACACCTGATGTTCCACTACACCATATGTTCCACTACACCTGATGTCCCACTACACCTGATGTTCCAATACACCTGATGTTCCACTACACCTGATGTTCCACTACACCTGATGTCCCACTACACCTGATGTTCCATGACACCTGATGTTCCACTACACCTGATGTTCCAATACACCTGATGTTCCACTACACCTGATGTTCCAATACACCTGATGTTCCACTACACCTGATGTTCCACTACACCTGATGTCCCACTACACCTGATGTTCCACTACACCTGATGTCCCACTACACCTGATGTTCCACTACACCTGATGTTCCACTACATCTGATGTTCCTTGACACCTGATGTTCCACTACACCTGATGTTCCAATACACCTGATGTTCCAATACACCTGATGTTCCACTACACCTGATGTCCCAGTACACCTGATGTTCCAATACACCTGATGTTCCACTACACCTGATGTCCCACTACACCTGATGTTCCACTACACCTGATGTTCCACTACACCTGATGTTCCAATACACCTGATGTTCCAATACACCTGATGTTCCATGACACCTGATGTTCCACTACACCTGATGTCCCCACTACACCTGATGTTCCACTACACCTGATGTTCCGCTACACCTGATGTTCCACTACACCTGATGTTCCATGACACCTGATGTCCCACTACACCTGATGTCCCACTACACCTGATATTCCTCTACACCTGATGTTCCACTACATCTGATGTTCCATGACACCTGATTTTCCACTACACCTGATGTTCCACTACACCTGATGTTCCAATACACCTGATGTTCCACTACACCTGATGTTCCACTACACCTGATTGTTCCACTACACCTGATGTTCCACTACACCTGATGTTCCACTACACCTGATTGTTCCACTACACCTGATGTTCCACTACACCGGATGTTCCACTACAGCTGATGTCCCAATACACCTGATTGCTAAAATACACCTGATGTTCCAATACCCTGATGTTCCAATACACCTGATGTTCCACTACACCTGATGTTCCACTACACCTGATGTTCCATGACACCTGATGTCCCACTACACCTGATGTCCCACTACACCTGATGTTCCACTACACCGATGTTCCATGACACCTGATGTCCCACTACACCTGATGTTCCACTACACCTGATGTTCCACTACACCTGATGTTCCACTACATCTGATGTTCCTTGACACCTGATGTTCCACTACACCTGATGTTCCAATACACCTGATGTTCCAATACACCTGATGTTCCACTACACCTGATGTCCCAGTACACCTGATGTTCCACTACACCTGATGTTCCACTACACCTGATGTTCCACTACACCTGATGTTCCACTACACCTGATGTTCCACTACACCTGATGTTCCAATACACCTGATGTTCCACTACACCTGATGTTCCACTACACCTGATTGTTCCACTACACCTGATGTTCCACTACACCGGATGTTCCACTACAGCTGATGTCCCAATACACCTGATTGCTAAAATATACACCTGATGTTCCAATACCCTGATGTTCCAATACACCTGATGTTCCACTACACCTGATGTTCCACTACACCTGATGTTCCATGACACCTGATGTCCCACTACACCTGATGTCCCACTACACCTGATGTTCCACTACACCGGATGTTCCATGACACCTGATGTCCCACTACACCTGATGTTCCACTACACCTGATGTTCCACTACACCTGATGTTCCACTACATCTGATGTTCCTTGACACCTGATGTTCCACTACACCTGATGTTCCACTACACCTGATGTTCCACTACACCTGATTGTTCCACTACACCTGATGTTCCACTACAGCTGATGTTCCACTACACCTGATTGTTCCACTACACCTGATGTTCCACTACACCTGATGTTCCACTACACCTGATGTCCCAATACACCTGATTGCTCCAATACACCTGATGTTCCAATACCCTGATGTTCCAATACACCTGATGTTCCACTACACCTGATGTTCCACTACACCTGATGTTCCATGACAACTGATGTCCCACTACACCTGATGTTCCACTACACCTGATGTTCCACTACACCTGATGTTCCAATAACCCTGATGTTCCACTACACCTGATGTTCCAATACACCTGATGTTCCACTACACCTGATGTCCCACTACACCTGATGTTCCACTACACCTGATGTTCCACTTCACCTGATGTCCCACTACACCTGATGTTCCACTACACCTGATGTCCCAATACACCTGATGTTCCACTACACCTGATGTTCCACTACATCTGATGTTCCTTGACACCTGATGTTCCACTACACCTGATGTTCCAATACACCTGATGTTCCAATACACCTGATGTTCCACTACACCTGATGTCCCAGTACACCTGATGTTCCAATACACATGATGTTCCACTACACCTGATGTCCAACTACACCTGATGTTCCACTACACCTGATGTTCCACTACACCTGATGTTCCAATACCCCTGATGTTCCACTACACCTGATGTTCCACTACACCTGATGTTCCACTACACCTGATGTTCCACTACACCTGATTGTTCCACTACACCTGATGTTCCACTACACCTGATGTTCCACTACACCTGATTGTTCCACTACACATGATTTTCCACTACACCTGATGTTCCACTACACCTGATGTCCCAATACACCTGATTGCTCCAATACACCTGATGTTCCAATACCCTGATGTTCCAATACACCTGATGTTCCACTACACCTGATGTTCCACTACACCTGATGTTCCATGACACCTGATGTCCCACTACACCTGATGTTCCACTACACCTGATGTTCCACTACACCTGATGTTCCACTACACCTGATTGCCCACTACACCTGATGTTCCATGACACCTGATGTCCCACTACACCTGATGTTCCATGACACCTGATGTCCCACTACACCTGATGTTCCACACATGATGTTCCACTACACCTGATGTCCCACTACACCTGATATTCCACTACACCTGATGTTCCACTACACCATATGTTCCACTACACCTGATGTCCCACTACACCTGATGTTCCAATACACCTGATGTTCCACTACACCTGATGTTCCACTACACCTGATGTCCCACTACACCTGATGTTCCATGACACCTGATGTTCCACTACACCTGATGTTCCAATACACCTGATGTTCCACTACACCTGATGTTCCAATACACCTGATGTTCCACTACACCTGATGTTCCACTACACCTGATGTCCCACTACACCTGATGTTCCACTACACCTGATGTCCCACTACACCTGATGTTCCACTACACCTGATGTTCCACTACATCTGATGTTCCTTGACACCTGATGTTCCACTACACCTGATGTTCCTACACCTGATGTTCCACTACACCTGATGTTCCAATACACCTGATGTTCCACTACACCTGATGTTCCACTACACCTGATGTTCCAATACACCTGATGTTCCACTACACCTGATGTTCCACTGATGTTCCACCTGATGTTCCACTACACCTGATGTCCACTACACCTGATGTTCCACTACACCTGATGTCCCAGTACACCTGATGTTCCAATACACCTGATGTTCCACTACACCTGATGTCCCACTACACCTGATGTTCCACTACACCTGATGTTCCACTACACCTGATGTTCCAATACACCTGATGTTCCAATACACCTGATGTTCCATGACACCTGATGTTCCACTACACCTGATGTCCCCACTACACCTGATGTTCCACTACACCTGATGTTCCACTACACCTGATGTTCCGCTACACCTGATGTTCCACTACACCTGATGTTCCATGACACCTGATGTCCCACTACACCTGATGTCCCACTACACCTGATGTTCCACTACAGCTGATGTTCCATGACACCTGATGTCCCACTACACCTGATGTCCCACTACACCTGATGTTCCACTACACCTGATGTTCCACTACACCTGATGTTCCAATACACCTGATGTCCCACTACACCTGATGTTCCACTACACCTGATGTTCCACTACATCTGATGTTCCACTACACCTGATGTTCCACTACACCTGATGTTCCAATACACCTGATGTTCCACTACACTTGATGTCCCAGTACACCTGATGTTCCAATACACCTGATGTTCCACTACATCTGATGTCCCACTACACCTGATGTTCCACTACACCTGATGTTCCACTACACCTGATGTTCCAATACCCCTGATGTTCCACTATACCTGATGTTCCACTACACCTGATGTTCACTACACCTGATGTTCCACTACACCTGATGTTCCACTACACCTGATGTCCCACTACACCTGATGTTCCACTACACCTGATGTTCCACTACACCTGATTGTTCCACTACACCTGATGTTCCACTACACCTGATGTTCAACTACACCTGATTGTTCCACTACACCTGATGTTCCACTACACCTGATGTTCCACTATACCTGATGTCCCAATACACCTGATTGCTCCAATACACCTGATGTTTCAATACCCTGATGTTCCACTACACCTGATGTTCCACTACACCTGATGTTCCACTACACCTGATGTTCCATGACACCTGATGTCCCACTACACCTGATGTTCCACTACACCGGATGTTCCATGACACCTGATGTCCCACTACACCTGATGTTCCACTACACCTGATGTCCCACTACACCTGATGTTCCACTACACCTGATGTTCCAGTACATCTGATGTTCCATGACACCTGATGTTCCACTACACCTGATGTTCCAATACACATGATGTTCCACTACACCTGATGTTCCACTACACCTGATGTCCCACTACACCTGATGTTCCACTACACCTGATGTTCCACTACACCTGATGTCCCACTACACCTGATGTTCCAATACACCTGATGTTCCAATACACCTGATGTTCCATGACACCTGATGTTCCACTACACCTGATGTTCCACTACAGCTGATGTTCCACTACACCTGATGTCCCACTACACCTGATGTCCCACTACACCTGATGTTCCAATACACCTGATGTTCCACTACAGCTGATGTTCCACTACACCTGATGTCCCACTACACCTGATATTCCACTACACCTGATGTTCCACAACATCTGATGTTCCACGACACCTGAGGTTCCATGACACCTGATGTTCCACTACACTGATGTTCCACTACACCTGATGTTCCAATACACCTGATGTTCCAATACACCTGATGTTCCACTACACTTGATGTCCCAGTACACCTGATGTTCCAATACACCTGATGTTCCACTACACCTGATGTCCCACTACACCTGATGTTCCACTACACCTGATGTTCCACTACACCTGATGTTCCACTACACCTGATGTCCCACTACACCTGATGTTCCACTACACCTGATGTTCCACTACACCTGATTGTTCCACTACACCTGATGTTCCACTACACCTGATGTTCCACTACACCTGATTGTTCCACTACACCTGATGTTCCACTACACCTGATGTCCCACTACACCTGATGTCCCAATACACCTGATTGCTCCAATACACCTGATGTTCCAATACCCTGATGTTCCAATACACCTGATGTGCCACTACACCTGATGTTCCACTACACCTGATGTTCCATGACACCTGATGTCCCACTACACCTGATGTCCCACTACACCTGATGTTCCACTACACCTGATGTTCCATGACACCTGATGTCCCACTACACCTGATGTTCCACTACACCTGATGTCCCACTACACCTGATGTTCCACTACACCTGATGTTCCACTACATCTGATGTTCCATGACACCTGATGTTCCACTACACCTGATGTTCCAATACACATGATGTTCCACTACACCTGATGTTCCACTACACCTGATGTCCCACTACACCTGATGTTCCACTACACCTGATGTTCCACTACACCTGATGTCCCACTACACCTGATGTTCCAATACACCTGATGTTCCAATACACCTGATGTTCCATGACACCTGATGTTCCACTACAGCTGATGTTCCACTACACCTGATGTCCCACTACACCTGATATTCCACTACACCTGATGTTCCACTACATCTGATGTTCCATGACACCTGATTTTCCACTACACCTGATGTTCCACTACACCTGATGTTCCAATACACCTGATGTTCCACTACACCTGATGTCCCACTACACCTGATGTTCCACTACACCTGATTGTTCCACTACACCTGATGTTCCACTACACCTGATGTTCCACTACACCTGATTGTTCCACTACACCTGATGTTCCACTACACGGATGTTCCACTACAGCTGATGTCCCAATACACCTGATTGCTAAAATATACACCTGATGTTCCAATACCCTGATGTTCCAATACACCTGATGTTCCACTACACCTGATGTTCCACTACACCTGATGTTCCATGACACCTGATGTCCCACTACACCTGATGTCCCACTACACCTGATGTTCCACTACAACGGATGTTCCATGACACCTGATGTCCCACTACACCTGATGTTCCACTACACCTGATGTTCCACTACACCTGATGTTCCACTACATCTGATGTTCCTTGACACCTGATGTTCCACTACACCTGATGTTCCAATACACCTGATGTTCCAATACACCTGATGTTCCACTACACCTGATGTCCCAGTACACCTGATGTTCCAATACACCTGATGTTCCACTACACCTGATGTTCCACTACACCTGATGATCCACTACACCTGATGTTCCACTACACCTGATGTTCCAATACACCTGATGTTCCACTACACCTGATGTTCCACTACACCTGATTGTTCCACTACACCTGATGTTCCACTACACCGGATGTTCCACTACAGCTGATGTCCCAATACACCTGATTGCTAAAATATACACCTGATGTTCCAATACCCTGATGTTCCAATACACCTGATGTTCCACTACACTTGATGTTCAGCTACACCTGATGTTCCATGACACCTGATGTCCCACTACACCTGATGTCCCACTACACCTGATGTTCCACTACACCGGATGTTCCATGACACCTGATGTCCCACTACACCTGATGTTCCACTACACCTGATGTTCCACTACATCTGATGTTCCATGACACCTGATGTTCCACTACACCTGATGTTCCAATACACCTGATGTTCCAATACACCTGATGTTCCACTACACCTGATGTCCCAGTACACCTGATGTTCCAATACACCTGATGTTCCACTACACCTGATGTTCCACTACACCTGATGTTCCACTACACCTGATGTTCCAATACACCTGATGTTCCAATACACCTGATGTTCCATGGCACCTGATGTTCCACTACACCTGATGTCCCACTGCACCTGATGTTCCACTACACCTGATGTTCCACTACACTTGATGTTCCACTACACCTGATGTCCCACTACACCTGATGTTCCACTACACCTGATGTTCCACTACACCTGATTGTTCCACTACACCTGATGTTCCACTACAGCTGATGTTCCACTACACCTGATTGTTCCACTACACCTGATGTTCCACTACACCTGATGTTCCACTACACCTGATGTCCCAATACACCTGATTGCTCCAATACACCTGATGTTCCAATACCCTGATGTTCCAATACACCTGATGTTCCACTACACCTGATGTTCCACTACACCTGATGTTCCATGACAACTGATGTCCCACTACACCTGATGTTCCACTACACCTGATGTTCCAGTACACCTGATGTTCCACTACAACTGATGTTCCATGACACCTGATGTCCCACTACACCTGATGTCCCACTACACCTGATGTTCCACTACACCTGATGTTCCACTACACCGGATGTTCCATGACACCTGATGTCCCACTACACCTGATGTTCCACTACACCTGATGTCCCACTACACCTGATGTTCCATGACACCTGATGTCCCACTACACCTGATGTTCCAATACACCTGATGTTCCACTACACTTGATGTCCCAGTACACCTGATGTTCCAATACACCTGATGTTCCACTACACCTGATGTCCCACTACACCTGATGTTCCACTACACCTGATGTTCCACTACACCTGATGTCCCACTACACCTGATGTTCCACTACACCTGATGTTCCACTACACCTGATTGTTCCACTACACCTGATGTTCCACTACACCTGATGTTCCACTACACCTGATTGTTCCACTACACCTGATGTTCCACTACACCTGATGTCCCACTACACCTGATGTCCCAATACACCTGATTGCTCCAATACACCTGATGTTCCAATACCCTGATGTTCCAATACACCTGATGTTCCACTACACCTGATGTTCCACTACACCTGATGTTCCATGACACCTGATGTCCCACTACACCTGATGTCCCACTACACCTGATGTTCCACTACACCTGATGTTCCATGACACCTGATGTCCCACTACACCTGATGTTCCACTACACCTGATGTCCCACTACACCTGATGTTCCACTACACCTGATGTTCCACTACATCTGATGTTCCATGACACCTGATGTTCCACTACACCTGATGTTCCAATACACATGATGTTCCACTACACCTGATGTTCCACTACACCTGATGTCCCACTACACCTGATGTTCCACTACACCTGATGTTCCACTACACCTGATGTCCCACTACACCTGATGTTCCAATACACCTGATGTTCCAATACACCTGATGTTCCATGACACCTGATGTTCCACTACAGCTGATGTTCCACTACACCTGATGTCCCACTACACCTGATGTTCCACTACACCTGATTGTTCCACTACACCTGATGTTCCACTACACCTGATGTTCCACTACACCTGATTGTTCCACTACACCTGATTTTCCACTACACCTGATGTTCCACTACACCTGATGTCCCAATACACCTGATTGCTCCAATACACCTGATGTTCCAATACCCTGATGTTCCACTACACCTGATGTTCCATGACACCTGATGTCCCACTACACCTGATGTTCCACTACACCTGATGTTCCACTACACCTGATGTTCCACTACACCTGATTGCCCACTACACCTGATGTTCCATGACACCTGATGTCCCACTACACCTGATGTTCCATGACACCTGATGTCCCACTACACCTGATGTTCCACACATGATGTTCCACTACACCTGATGTCCCACTACACCTGATATTCCACTACACCTGATGTTCCACTACACCATATGTTCCACTACACCTGATGTCCCACTACACCTGATGTTCCAATACACCTGATGTTCCACTACACCTTATGTTCCACTACACCTGATGTCCCACTACACCTGATGTTCCATGACACCTGATGTTCCACTACACCTGATGTTCCAATACACCTGATGTTCCACTACACCTGATGTTCCAATACACCTGATGTTCCACTACACCTGATGTTCCACTACACCTGATGTCCCACTACACCTGATGTTCCACTACACCTGATGTCCCACTACACCTGATGTTCCACTACACCTGATGTTCCACTACATCTGATGTTCCTTGACACCTGATGTTCCACTACACCTGATGTTCCAATACACCTGATGTTCCAATACACCTGATGTTCCACTACACCTGATGTCCCAGTACACCTGATGTTCCAATACACCTGATGTTCCACTACACCTGATGTCCCACTACACCTGATGTTCCACTACACCTGATGTTCCACTACACCTGATGTTCCAATACACCTGATGTTCCAATACACCTGATGTTCCATGACACCTGATGTTCCACTACACCTGATGTCCCCACTACACCTAATGTTCCACTACACCTGATGTTCCGCTACACCTGATGTTCCACTACACCTGATGTTCCATGACACCTGATGTCCCACTACACCTGATGTCCCACTACACCTGATGTTCCACTACAGCGGATGTTCCATGACACCTGATGTCCCACTACACCTGATGTCCCACTACACCTGATGTTCCACTACACCTGATGTTCCACTACACCTGATGTTCCAATACACCTGATGTCCCACTACACCTGATGTTCCACTACACCTGATGTTCCACTACATCTGATGTTCCACTACACCTGATGTTCCACTACACCTGATGTTCCAATACACCTGATGTTCCACTACACTTGATGTCCCAGTACACCTGATGTTCCAATACACCTGATGTTCCACTACATCTGATGTCCCACTACACCTGATGTTCCACTACACCTGATGTTCCACTACACCTGATGTTCCAATACCCCTGATGTTCCACTATACCTGATGTTCCACTACACCTGATGTTCCACTACACCTGATGTCCCACTACACCTGATGTTCCACTACACCTGATGTTCCACTACACCTGATTGTTCCACTACACCTGATGTTCCACTACACCTGATGTTCAACTACACCTGATTTTTCCACTACACCTGATGTTCCACTACACCTGATGTTCCACTATACCTGATGTCCCAATACACCTGATTGCTCCAATACACCTGATGTTTCAATACCCTGATGTTCCACTACACCTGATGTTCCACTACACCTGATGTTCCACTACACCTGATGTTCCATGACACCTGATGTCCCACTACACCTGATGTCCCACTACACCTGATGTTCCACTACACCGGATGTTCCATGACACCTAATGTCCCACTACACCTGATGTTCCACTACACCTGATGTCCCACTACACCTGATGTTCCACTACACCTGATGTTCCAGTACATCTGATGTTCCATGACACCTGATGTTCCACTACACCTGATGTTCCACTACACCTGATGTTCCACTACACCTGATGTCCCACTACACCTGATGTCCCACTACACCTGATGTTCCACTACACCTGATGTTCCACTACACCTGATGTCCCACTACACCTGATGTTCCAATACACCTGATGTTCCAATACTCCTGATGTTCCATGACACCTGATGTTCCACTACACCTGATGTTCCACTACACCTGATGTTCCACTACACCTGATGTCCCACTACACCTGATGTCCCACTACACCTGATGTTCCAATACACCTGATGTTCCACTACAGCTGATGTTCCACTACACCTGATGTCCCACTACACCTGATATTCCACTACACCTGATGTTCCACAACATCTGATGTTCCACGACACCTGAGGTTCCATGACACCTGATGTTCCACTACACCTGATGTTCCAATACACCTGATGTTCCAATACACCTGATGTTCCAATACACCTGATGTTCCACTACACCTGATGTCCCACTACACCTGATGTTCCACTACACCTGATGTTCCACTACACCTGATGTTCCACTACACCTGATGTCCCACTACACCTGATGTTCCACTACACCTGATGTTCCACTACACCTGATTTTTCCACTACACCTGATGTTCCACTACACCTGATGTTCCACTACACCTGATTGTTCCACTACACCTGATGTTCCACTACACCTGATGTCCCACTACACCTGATGTCCCAATACACCTGATGTTCCAATACACCTGATGTTCCAATACCCTGATGTTCCAATACACCTGATGTTCCACTACACCTGATGTTCCACTACACCTGATGTTCCATGACACCTGATGTCCCACTACACCTGATGTTCCACTACACCTGATGTTCCACTACATCTGATGTTCCATGACACCTGATGTTCCACTACACCTGATGTTCCAATACACATGATGTTCCACTACACCTGATGTTCCACTACACCTGATGTCCCACTACACCTGATGTTCCACTACACCTGATGTTCCACTACACCTGATGTCCCACTACACCTGATGTTCCAATACACCTGATGTTCCAATACACCTGATGTTCCATGACACCTGATGTTCCACTACAGCTGATGTTCCACTACACCTGATGTCCCACTACACCTGATATTCCACTACACCTGATGTTCCACTACATCTGATGTTCCATGACACCTGATTTTCCACTACACCTGATGTTCCACTACACCTGATGTTCCAATACACCTGATGTTCCACTACACCTGATGTCCCACTACACCTGATGTTCCACTACACCTGATTGTTCCACTACACCTGATGTTCCACTACACCTGATGTTCCACTACACCTGATTGTTCCACTACACCTGATGTTCCACTACACCGGATGTTCCACTACAGCTGATGTCCCAATACACCTGATTGCTAAAATATACACCTGATGTTCCAATACCCTGATGTTCCAATACACCTGATGTTCCACTACACCTGATGTTCCACTACACCTGGTGTTCCATGACACCTGATGTCCCACTACACCTGATGTCCCACTACACCTGATGTTCCACTACACCGATGTTCCATGACACCTGATGTCCCACTACACCTGATGTTCCACTACACCTGATGTTCCACTACACCTGATGTTCCACTACATCTGATGTTCCTTGACACCTGATGTTCCACTACACCTGATGTTCCAATACACCTGATGTTCCAATACACCTGATGTTCCACTACACCTGATGTCCCAGTACACCTGATGTTCCAATACACCTGATGTTCCACTACACCTGATGTTCCACTACACCTGATGTTCCACTACACCTGATGTTCCACTACACCTGATGTTCCAATACACCTGATGTTCCACTACACCTGATGTTCCACTACACCTGATTGTTCCACTACACCTGATGTTCCACTACACCTGATGTTCCACTACAGCTGATGTCCCAATACACCTGATTGCTAAAATATACACCTGATGTTCCAATACCCTGATGTTCCAATACACCTGATGTTCCACTACACCTGATGTTCCACTACACCTGATGTTCCATGACACCTGATGTCCCACTCCACCTGATGTCCCACTACACCTGATGTTCCACTACACCGGATGTTCCATGACACCTGATGTCCCACTACACCTGATGTTCCACTACACCTGATGTTCCACTACATCTGATGTTCCTTGACACCTGATGTTCCACTACACCTGATGTTCCAATACACCTGATGTTCCAATACACCTGATGTTCCACTACACCTGATGTCCCAGTACACCTGATGTTCCAATACACCTGATGTTCCACTACACCTGATGTTCCACTACACCTGATGTTCCACTACACCTGATGTTCCACTACACCTGATGTTCCAATACACCTGATGTTCCAATACACCTGATGTTCCATGGCACCTGATGTTCCACTACACCTGATGTCCCACTGCACCTGATGTTCCACTACACCTGATGTTCCACTACACCTGATGTTCCACTACACCTGATGTCCCACTACACCTGATGTTCCACTACACCTGATGTTCCACTACACCTGATTGTTCCACTACACCTGATGTTCCACTACAGCTGATGTTCCACTACACCTGATTGTTCCACTACACCTGATGTTCCACTACACCTGATGTTCCACTACACCTGATGTTCCACTACACCTGATTGTTCCACTACACCTGATTTTCCACTACACCTGATGTTCCACTACACCTGATGTCCCAATACACCTGATTGCTCCAATACACCTGATGTTCCAATACCCTGATGTTCCAATACACCTGATGTTCCACTACACCTGATGTTCCACTACACCTGATGTTCCATGACACCTGATGTCCCACTACACCTGATGTTCCACTACACCTGATGTTCCACTACACCTGATTGCCCACTACACCTGATGTTCCATGACACCTGATGTCCCACTACACCTGATGTTCCATGACACCTGATGTCCCACTACACCTGATGTTCCACACATGATGTTCCACTACACCTGATGTCCCTCTACACCTGATATTCCACTACACCTGATGTTCCACTACACCATATGTTCCACTACACCTGATGTCCCACTACACCTGGTGTTCCAATACACCTGATGTTCCACTACACCTGATGTTCCACTACACCTGATGTCCCACTACACCTGATGTTCCAATACACCTGATGTTCCAATACACCTGATGTTCCATGACACCTGATGTTCCACTACACCTGATGTTCCACTACACCTGATGTCCCACTACACCTGATGTCCCACTACACCTGATGTTCCAATACACCTGATGTTCCACTACAGCTGATGTTCCACTACACCTGATGTCCCACTACACCTGATATTCCACTACACCTGATGTTCCACAACATCTGATGTTCCACGACACCTGAGGTTCCATGACACCTGATGTTCCACTACACCTGATGTTCCAATACACCTGATGTTCCAATACACCTGATGTTCCACTACACTTGATGTCCCAGTACACCTGATGTTCCAATACACCTGATGTTCCACTACACCTGATGTCCCACTACACCTGATGTTCCACTACACCTGATGTTCCACTACACCTGATGTTCCACTACACCTGATGTCCCACTACACCTGATGTTCCACTACACCTGATGTTCCACTACACCTGATTGTTCCACTACACCTGATGTTCCACTACACCTGATGTTCCACTACACCTGATTGTTCCACTACACCTGATGTTCCACTACACCTGATGTCCCACTACACCTGATGTCCCAATACACCTGATTGCTCCAATACACCTGATGTTCCAATACCCTGATATTCCAATACACCTGATGTTCCACTACACCTGATGTTCCACTACACCTGATGTTCCATGACACCTGATGTCCCACTACACCTGATGTCCCACTACACCTGATGTTCCACTACACCTGATGTTCCATGACACCTGATGTCCCACTACACCTGATGTTCCACTACACCTGATGTCCCACTACACCTGATGTTCCACTACACCTGATGTTCCACTACATCTGATGTTCCATGACACCTGATGTTCCACTACACCTGATGTTCCAATACACATGATGTTCCACTACACCTGATGTTCCACTACACCTGATGTCCCACTACACCTGATGTTCCACTACACCTGATGTTCCACTACACCTGATGTCCCACTACACCTGATGTTCCATGACACCTGATGTTCCAATACACCTGATGTTCCATGACACCTGATGTTCCACTACAGCTGATGTTCCACTACACCTGATGTCCCACTACACCTGATATTCCACTACACCTGATGTTCCACTACATCTGATGTTCCATGACACCTGATTTTCCACTACACCTGATGTTCCACTACACCTGATGTTCCAATACACCTGATGTTCCACTACACCTGATGTCCCACTACACCTGATGTTCCACTACACCTGATTGTTCCACTACACCTGATGTTCCACTACACCTGATGTTCCACTACACCTGATTGTTCCACTACACCTGATGTTCCACTACACCGATGTTCCACTACAGCTGATGTCCCAATACACCTGATTGCTAAAATATACACCTGATGTTCCAATACCCTGATGTTCCAATACACCTGATGTTCCACTACACCTGATGTTCCACTACACCTGATGTTCCATGACACCTGATGTCCCACTACACCTGATGTCCCACTACACCTGATGTTCCACTACACCGGATGTTCCATGACACCTGATGTCCCACTACACCTGATGTTCCTCTACACCTGATGTTCCACTACACCTGATGTTCCACTACATCTGATGTTCCTTGACACCTGATGTTCCACTACACCTGATGTTCCAATACACCTGATGTTCCAATACACCTGATGTTCCACTACACCTGATGTCCCAGTACACCTGATGTTCCACTACACCTGATGTTCCACTACACCTGATGTTCCACTACACCTGATGTTCCACTACACCTGATGTTCCAATACACCTGATGTTCCACTACACCTGATGTTCCACTACACCTGATTGTTCCACTACACCTGATGTTCCACTACACCGATGTTCCACTACAGCTGATGTCCCAATACACCTGATTGCTAAAATATACACCTGATGTTCCAATACCCTGATGTTCCAATACACCTGATGTTCCACTACACCTGATGTTCCACTACACCTGATGTTCCATGACACCTGATGTCCCACTACACCTGATGTCCCACTACACCTGATGTTCCACTACACCGGATGTTCCATGACACCTGATGTCCCACTACACCTGATGTTCCACTACACCTGATGTTCCACTACACCTGATGTTCCACTACATCTGATGTTCCTTGACACCTGATGTTCCACTACACCTGATGTTCCAATACACCTGATGTTCCAATACACCTGATGTTCCACTACACCTGATGTCCCAGTACACCTGATGTTCCAATACACCTGATGTTCCACTACACCTGATGTTCCACTACACCTGATGTTCCACTACACCTGATGTTCCACTACACCTGATGTTCCAATACACCTGATGTTCCAATACACCTGATGTTCCATGGCACCTGATGTTCCACTACACCTGATGTCCCACTGCACCTGATGTTCCACTACACCTGATGTTCCACTACACCTGATGTTCCACTACACCTGATGTCCCACTACACCTGATGTTCCACTACACCTGATTGTTCCACTACACCTGATGTTCCACCACAGCTGATGTTCCACTACACCTGATTGTTCCACTACACCTGATGTTCCACTACACCTGATGTTCCACTACACCTGATGTCCCAATACACCTGATTGCTCCAATACACCTGATGTTCCAATACCCTGATGTTCCAATACACCTGATGTTCCACTACACCTGATGTTCCACTACATCTGATGTTCCTTGACACCTGATGTTCCACTACACCTGATGTTCCAATACACCTGATGTTCCAATACACCTGATGTTCCACTACACCTGATGTCCCAGTACACCTGATGTTCCACTACACCTGATGTTCCACTACACCTGATGTTCCACTACACCTGATGTTCCACTACACCTGATGTTCCACTACACCTGATGTTCCACTACAACTGATGTTCCATGACACCTGATGTCCCACTACACCTGATGTCCCACTACACCTGATGTTCCACTACACCTGATGTTCCACTACACCGGATGTTCCATGACACCTGATGTCCCACTACACCTGATGTTCCACTACACCTGATGTCCCACTACACCTGATGTTCCATGACACCTGATGTCCCACTACACCTGATGTTCCAATACACCTGATGTTCCACTACACACTTGATGTCCCAGTACACCTGATGTTCCAATACACCTGATGTTCCACTACACCTGATGTCCCACTACACCTGATGTTCCACTACACCTGATGTTCCACTACACCTGATGTCCCACTACACCTGATGTTCCACTACACCTGATGTTCCACTACACCTGATTGTTCCACTACACCTGATGTTCCACTACACCTGATGTTCCACTACACCTGATTGTTCCACTACACCTGATGTTCCACTACACCTGATGTCCCACTACACCTGATGTCCCAATACACCTGATTGCTCCAATACACCTGATGTTCCAATACCCTGATGTTCCAATACACCTGATGTTCCACTACACCTGATGTTCCACTACACCTGATGTTCCATGACACCTGATGTCCCACTACACCTGATGTCCCACTACACCTGATGTTCCACTACACCTGATGTTCCATGACAGCTGATGTCCCACTACACCTGATGTTCCACTACACCTGAAGTCCCACTACACCTGATGTTCCACTACACCTGATGTTCCACTACATCTGATGTTCCATGACACCTGATGTTCCACTACACCTGATGTTCCAATACACATGATGTTCCACTACACCTGATGTTCCACTACACCTGATGTCCCACTACACCTGATGTTCCACTACACCTGATGTTCCACTACACCTGATGTCCCACTACACCTGATGTTCCAATACACCTGATGTTCCAATACACCTGATGTTCCATGACACCTGATGTTCCACTACAGCTGATGTTCCACTACACCTGATGTCCCACTACACCTGATATTCCACTACACCTGATGTTCCACTACATCTGATGTTCCATGACACCTGATTTTCCACTACACCTGATGTTCCACTACACCTGATGTTCCAATACACCTGATGTTCCACTACACCTGATGTCCCACTACACCTGATGTTCCACTACACCTGATTGTTCCACTACACCTGATGTTCCACTACACCTGATGTTCCACTACACCTGATTGTTCCACTACACCTGATGTTCCACTACACCTGATGTTCCACTACAGCTGATGTCCCAATACACCTGATTGCTAAAATACACCTGATGTTCCAATACCCTGATGTTCCAATACACCTGATGTTCCACTACACCTGATGTTCCATTACACCTGATGTTCCATGACAGCTGATGTCCCACTACACCTGATGTCCCACTACACCTGATGTTCTACTACACCGGATGTTCCATGACACCTGATGTCCCAATACACCTGATGATCCACTACACCTGATGTTCCACTACACCTGATATTCCACTACATCTGATGTTCCTTGACACCTGATGTTCCACTACACCTGATGTTCCAATACACCTGGTGTTCCAATACACCTGATGTTCCACTACACCTGATGTCCCAGTACACCTGATGTTCCAATACACCTGATGTTCCACTACACCTGATGTTCCACTACACCTGATGTTCCACTACACCTGATGTTCCAATACACCTGATGTTCCAATACACCTGATGTTCCATGGCACCTTATGTTCCACTACACCTGATGTCCCACTGCACCTGATGTTCCACTACACCTGATGTTCCACTACACCTGATGTTCCAACACACCTTATGTTCCACTACACCTGATGTTCCACTACACCTGATGTTCCACTACACCTGATGTTCCAATACACCTGATGTTCCACTACACCTGATGTTCCACTACACCTGATGTTCCACTACACCTGATGTCCCACTACACCTGATGTTCCACTACACCTGATTGTTCCACTACACCTGATGTTCCACTACAGCTGATGTTCCACTACACCTGATTGTTCCACTACACCTGATGTTCAACTACACCTGATGTTCCACTCACACCTGATGTCCCAATACACCTGATTGCTCCAATACACCTGATGTTCCAATACCCTGATGTTCCAATACACCTGATGTTCCACTACACCTGATGTTCCACTACACCTGATGTTCCATGACAACTGATGTCCCACTACACCTGATGTTCCACTACACCTGATGTTCCACTACACCTGATGTTCCACTACAACTGATGTTCCATGACACCTGATGTCCCACTACACCTGATGTCCCACTACACCTGATGTTCCACTACACCTGATGTTCCACTACACCGGATGTTCCATGACACCTGATGTCCCACTACACCTGATGTTCCACTACACCTGATGTCCCACTACACCTGATGTTCCATGACACCTGATGTCCCACTACACCTGATGTTCCAATACACCTGATGTTCCACTACACTTGATGTCCCAGTACACCTGATGTTCCAATACACCTGATGTTCCACTACACCTGATGTCCCACTACACCTGATGTTCCACTACACCTGATGTTCCACTACACCTGATGTCCCACTACACCTGATGTTCCACTACACCTGATGTTCCACTACACCTGATTGTTCCACTACACCTGATGTTCCACTACACCTGATGTTCCACTACACCTGATTGTTCCACTACACCTGATGTTCCACTACACCTGATGTCCCACTCACACCTGATGTCCCAATACACCTGATTGCTCCAATACACCTGATGTTCCAATACCCTGATGTTCCACTACACCTGATGTTCCACTACACCTGATGTTCCACTACACCTGATGTTCCATGACACCTGATGTCCCACTACACCTGATGTCCCACTACACCTGATGTTCCACTACACCTGATGTTCCATGACACCTGATGTCCCACTACACCTGATGTTCCACTACACCTGAAGTCCCACTACACCTGATGTTCCACTACACCTGATGTTCCACTACATCTGATGTTCCATGACACCTGATGTTCCACTACACCTGATGTTCCAATACACATGATGTTCCACTACACCTGATGTTCCACTACACCTGATGTCCCACTACACCTGATGTTCCACTACACCTGATGTTCCACCACACCTGATGTCCCACTACACCTGATGTTCCAATACACCTGATGTTCCAATACACCTGATGTTCCATGACACCTGATGTTCCACTACAGCTGATGTTCCACTACACCTGATGTCCCACTACACCTGATATTCCACTACACCTGATGTTCCACTACATCTGATGTTCCATGACACCTGATTTTCCACTACACCTGATGTTCCACTACACCTGATGTTCCAATACACCTGATGTTCCACTACACCTGATGTCCCACTACACCTGATGTTCCACTACACCTGATTGTTCCACTACACCTGATGTTCCACTACACCTGATGTTCCACTACACCTGATTGTTCCACTACACCTGATGTTCCACTACACCTGATGTTCCACTACACCTGATGTCCCAATACACCTGATTGCTAAAATATACACCTGATGTTCCAATACCCTGATGTTCCAATACACCTGATGTTCCACTACACCTGATGTTCCATTACACCTGATGTTCCATGACACCTGATGTCCCACTACACCTGATGTCCCACTACACCTGATGTTCCACTACACCGGATGTTCCATGACACCTGATGTCCCAATACACCTGATGTTCCACTACACCTGATGTTCCACTACACCTGATGTTCCACTACATCTGATGTTCATTGACACCTGATGTTCCACTACACCTGATGTTCCAATACACCTGATGTTCCAATACACCTGATGTTCCACTACACCTGATGTCCCAGTACACCTGATGTTCCAATACACCTGATGTTCCACTACACCTGATGTTCCACTACACCTGATGTTCCACTACACCTGATGTTCCACTACACCTGATGTTCCAATACACCTGATGTTCCAATACACCTGATGTTCCATGGCACCTGATGTTCCACTACACCTGATGTCCCACTGCACCTGATGTTCCACTACACCTGATATTCCACTACACCTGATGTTCCACTACATCTGATGTTCCATGACACCTGATTTTCCACTACACCTGATGTCTCCACTACACCTGATGTTCCACTACACCTGATGTTCCACTACACCTGATGTTCCACTACACCTGATGTTCCACTACACCTGATGTTCCAATACACCTGATGTTCCACTACACCTGATGTTCCACTACACCTGATTGTTCCACTACACCTGATGTTCCACTACACCGGATGTTCCACTACAGCTGATGTCCCAATACACCTGATTGCTAAAATATACACCTGATGTTCCAATACCCTGATGTTCCAATACACCTGATGTTCCACTACACCTGATGTTCCACTACACCTGATGTTCCATGACACCTGATGTCCCACTACACCTGATGTCCCACTACACCTGATGTTCCACTACACCGGATGTTCCATGACACCTGATGTCCCACTACACCTGATGTTCCACTACACCTGATGTTCCACTACACCTGATGTTCCACTACATCTGATGTTCCTGACACCTGATGTTCCACTACACCTGATGTTCCAATACACCTGATGTTCCAATACACCTGATGTTCCACTACACCTGATGTCCCAGTACACCTGATGTTCCAATACACCTGATGTTCCACTACACCTGATGTTCCACTACACCTGATGTTCCACTACACCTGATGTTCCACTACACCTGATGTTCCAATACACCTGATGTTCCAATACACCTGATGTTCCATGGCACCTGATGTTCCACTACACCTGATGTCCCACTGCACCTGATGTTCCACTACACCTGATGTTCCACTACACCTGATGTTCCACTACACCTGATGTCCCACTACACCTGATGTTCCACTACACCTGATGTTCCACTACACCTGATTGTTCCACTACACCTGATGTTCCACCACAGCTGATGTTCCACTACACCTGATTGTTCCACTACACCTGATGTTCCACTACACCTGATGTTCCACTACACCTGATGTCCCAATACACCTGATTGCTCCAATACACCTGATGTTCCAATACCCTGATGTTCCAATACACCTGATGTTCCACTACACCTGATGTTCCACTACACCTGATGTTCCATGACAACTGATGTCCGACTACACCTGATGTTCCACTACACCTGATGTTCCACTACACCTGATGTTCCACTACAACTGATGTTCCATGACACCTGATGTCCCACTACACCTGATGTCCCACTACACCTGATGTTCCACTACACCTGATGTTCCACTACACCGGATGTTCCATGACACCTGATGTCCCACTACACCTGATGTTCCACTACACCTGATGTCCCACTACACCTGATGTTCCATGACACCTGATGTCCCACTACACCTGATGTTCCAATACACCTGATGTTCCACTACACTTGATGTCCCAGTACACCTGATGTTCCAATACACCTGATGTTCCACTACACCTGATGTCCCACTACACCTGATGTTCCACTACACCTGATGTTCCACTACACCTGATGTCCCACTACACCTGATGTTCCACTACACCTGATGTTCCACTACACCTGATTGTTCCACTACACCTGATGTTCCACTACACCTGATGTTCCACTACACCTGATTGTTCCACTACACCTGATGTTCCACTACACCTGATGTCCCACTACACCTGATGTCCCAATACACCTGATTGCTCCAATACACCTGATGTTCCAATACCCTGATGTTCCAATACACCTGATGTTCCACTACACCTGATGTTCCACTACACCTGATGTTCCATGACACCTGATGTCCCACTACACCTGATGTCCCACTACACCTGATGTTCCACTACACCTGATGTTCCATGACAGCTGATGTCCCACTACACCTGATGTTCCACTACACCTGAAGTCCCACTACACCTGATGTTCCACTACACCTGATGTTCCACTACATCTGATGTTCCATGACACCTGATGTTCCACTACACCTGATGTTCCAATACACATGATGTTCCACTACACCTGATGTTCCACTACACCTGATGTCCCACTACACCTGATGTTCCACTACACCTGATGTTCCACTACACCTGATGTCCCACTACACCTGATGTTCCAATACACCTGATGTTCCAATACACCTGATGTTCCATGACACCTGATGTTCCACTACAGCTGATGTTCCACTACACCTGATGTCCCACTACACCTGATATTCCACTACACCTGATGTTCCACTACATCTGATGTTCCATGACACCTGATTTTCCACTACACCTGATGTTCCACTACACCTGATGTTCCAATACACCTGATGTTCCACTACACCTGATGTCCCACTACACCTGATGTTCCACTACACCTGATTGTTCCACTACACCTGATGTTCCACTACACCTGATGTTCCACTACACCTTAATGTTCCACTACACCTGATGTTCCACTACACCTGATGTTCCACTACAGCTGATGTCCCAATACACCTGATTGCTAAAATATACACCTGATGTTCCAATACACCTGATGTTCCAATACACCTGATGTTCCACTACACCTGATGTTCCATTACACCTGATGTTCCATGACAGCTGATGTCCCACTACACCTGATGTCCCACTACACCTGATGTTCCACTACACCGGATGTTCCATGACACCTGATGTCCCAATACACCTGATGATCCACTACACCTGATGTTCCACTACACCTGATGTTCCACTACATCTGATGTTCCTTGACACCTGATGTTCCACTACACCTGATGTTCCAATACACCTGATGTTCCAATACACCTGATGTTCCACTACACCTGATGTCCCAGTACACCTGATGTTCCAATACACCTGATGTTCCACTACACCTGATGTTCCACTACACCTGATGTTCCACTACACCTGATGTTCCAATACACCTGATGTTCCAATACACCTGATGTTCCATGGCACCTGATGTTCCACTACACCTGATGTCCCAGTGCACCTGATGTTCCACTACACCTGATATTCCACTACACCTGATGTTCCACTACACCTGATGTTCCAATACACCTGATGTTCCAATACACCTGATGTTCCATGGCACCTGATGTTCCACTACACCTGATGTTCCAATACACCTGATGTTCCACTACACCTGATGTTCCACTACACCTGATGTTCCACTACACCTGATGTCCCACTACACCTGATGTTCCACTACACCTGATGTTCCACTACACCTGATTGTTCCACTACACCTGATGTTCCACTACAGCTGATGTTCCACTACACCTGATTGTTCCACTACACCTGATGTTCCACTACACCTGATGTTCCACTACACCTGATGTCCCAATACACCTGATTGCTCCAATACACCTGATGTTCCAATACACCTGATGTTCCAATACACCTGATGTTCCACTACACCTGATGTTCCACTACACCTGATGTTCCATGACAACTGATGTCCCACTACACCTGATGTTCCACTACACCTGATGTTCCACTACACCTGATGTTCCACTACACCTGATGTTCCATGACACCTGATGTCCCACTACACCTGATGTCCCACTACACCTGATGTTCCACTACACCTGATGTTCCACTACACCGGATGTTCCATGACACCTGATGTCCCACTACACCTGATGTTCCACTACACCTGATGTCCCACTACACCTGATGTCTCCATGACACCTGATGTCCCACTACACCTGATGTTCCAATACACCTGATGTTCCACTACACTTGATGTCCCAGTACACCTGATGTTCCAATACACCTGATGTTCCACTACACCTGATGTCCCACTACACCTGATGTTCCACTACACCTGATGTTCCACTACACCTGATGTCCCACTACACCTGATGTTCCACTACACCTGATGTTCCACTACACCTGATTGTTCCACTACACCTGATGTTCCACTACACCTGATGTTCCACTACACCTGATTGTTCCACTACACCTGATGTTCCACTACGCACACCTGATGTCCCACTACACCTGATGTCCCAATACACCTGATTGCTCCAATACACCTGATGTTCCAATACCCTGATGTTCCACTACACCTGATGTTCCACTACACCTGATGTTCCACTACACCTGATGTTCCATGACACCTGATGTCCCACTACACCTGATGTCCCACTACACCTGATGTTCCACTACACCTGATGTTCCATGACACCTGATGTCCCACTACACCTGATGTTCCACTACACCTGAAGTCCCACTACACCTGATGTTCCACTACACCTGATGTTCCACTACATCTGGATGTTCCATGACACCTGATGTTCCACTACACCTGATGTTCCAATACACATGATGTTCCACTACACCTGATGTTCCACTACACCTGATGTCCCACTACACCTGATGTTCCACTACACCTGATGTTCCACCACACCTGATGTCCCACTACACCTGATGTTCCAATACACCTGATGTTCCAATACACCTGATGTTCCATGACACCTGATGTTCCACTACAGCTGATGTTCCACTACACCTGATGTCCCACTACACCTGATATTCCACTACACCTGATGTTCCACTACATCTGATGTTCCATGACACCTGATTTTCCACTACACCTGATGTTCCACTACACCTGATGTTCCAATACACCTGATGTTCCACTACACCTGATGTCCCACTACACCTGATGTTCCACTACACCTGATTGTTCCACTACACCTGATGTTCCACTACACCTGATGTTCCACTACACCTGATTGTTCCACTACACCTGATGTTCCACTACACCTGATGTTCCACTCACAGCTGATGTCCCAATACACCTGATTGCTAAAATATACACCTGATGTTCCAATACCCTGATGTTCCAATACACCTGATGTTCCACTACACCTGATGTTCCATTACACCTGATGTTCCATGACACCTGATGTCCCACTACACCTGATGTCCCACTACACCTGATGTTCCACTACACCGGATGTTCCATGACACCTGATGTCCCAATACACCTGATGTTCCACTACACCTGATGTTCCACTACACCTGATGTTCCACTACATCTGATGTTCCTGACACCTGATGTTCCACTACACCTGATGTTCCAATACACCTGATGTTCCAATACACCTGATGTTCCACTACACCTGATGTCCCAGTACACCTGATGTTCCAATACACCTGATGTTCCACTACACCTGATGTTCCACTACACCTGATGTTCCACTACACCTGATTGTTCCACTACACCTGATGTTCCACTACACCTGATGTTCCACTACACCTGATTGTTCCACTACACCTGATGTTCCACTACACCTGATGTTCCACTACAGCTGATGTCCCAATACACCTGATTGCTAAAAATATACACCTGATGTTCCAATACCCTGATGTTCCAATACACCTGATGTTCCACTACACCTGATGTTCCACTACACCTGATGTTCCATGACACCTGATGTCCCACTACACCTGATGTCCCACTACACCTGATGTTCCACTACACCGGATGTTCCATGACACCTGATGTCCCACTACACCTGATGTTCCACTACACCTGATGTTCCACTACACCTGATGTCCCACTACACCTGATGTTCCACTACACCTGATTGTTCCACTACACCTGATGTTCCACTACACCTGATGTTCCACTACACCTGATTGTTCCACTACACCTGATGTTCCACTACACCTGATGTTCCACTACAGCTGATGTCCCAATACACCTGATTGCTAAAATATACACCTGATGTTCCAATACCCTGATGTTCCAATACACCTGATGTTCCACTACACCTGATGTTCCATTACACCTGATGTTCCATGACACCTGATGTCCCACTACACCTGATGTTCCACTACACCTGATGTTCCACTACACCTGATGTCCCACTACACCTGATGTTCCACTACACCTGATGTTCCACTACACCTGATGTCCCACTACACCTGATGTTCCACTACACCGGATGTTCCATGACACCTGATGTCCCACTACACCTGATGTTCCACTACACCTGATGTTCCACTACACCTGATGTTCCACTACATCTGATGTTCCTGACACCTGATGTTCCACTACACCTGATGTTCCAATACACCTGATGTTCCAATACACCTGATGTTCCACTACACCTGATGTCCCAGCACACCTGATGTTCCAATACACCTGATGTTCCACTACACCTGATGTTCCACTACACCTGATGTTCCACTACACCTGATTTTCCAATACACCTGATGTTCCAATACACCTGATGTTCCATGGCACCTGATGTTCCACTACACCTGATGTCCCACTGCACCTGATGTTCCACTACACCTGATATTCCACTACACCTGATGTTCCACTACATCTGATGTTCCATGACACCTGATTTTCCACTACACCTGATGTTCCACTACACCTGATGTTCCAATACATACACCTGATGTTCCACTACACCTGATGTCCCACTACACCTGATGTTCCACTACACCTGATTGTTCCACTACACCTGATGTTCCACTACCTGATGTTCCACTACACCTGATTGTTCCCCTACACCTGATGTTCCACTACACCTGATGTTCCACTACAGCTGATGTCCCAATACACCTGATTGCCAAAATATACACCTGATGTTCCAATACACCTGATGTTCCAATCACACCTGATGTTCCACTACACCTGATGTTCCACTACACCTGATGTTCCATGACACCTGATGTCCCACTACACCTGATGTTCCCACTACACCTGATGTCTCCACTACACCTGATGTTCCACTGACACCTGATGTTCCACTACACCTGATGTTCCACTACACCTGATGTTCCACTACACCTGATGTTCCACTACATCTGATGTTCCAATACACCTGATGTTCCACTACACCTGATGTTCCACTACACCTGATGTTCCACTACACCTGATGTTCCAATACACCTGATGTTCCAATACACCTGATGTTCCAATGGCACCTGATGTTCCACTACACCTGATGTCCCACTGCACCTGATGTTCCACTACACCTGATGTTCCACTACACCTGATGTTCCACTACACCTGATGTCCCACTACACCTGATGTTCCACTACACCTGATGTTCCACTACACCTGATTGTTCCACTACACCTGATGTTCCACTACAGCTGATGTTCCACTACACCTGATTGTTCCACTACACCTGATGTTCCACTACACCTGATGTTCCACTACACCTGATGTCCCAATACACCTGATTGCTCCCCAATACACCTGATGTTCCAATACCCTGATGTTCCAATACACCTGATGTTCCACTACACCTGATGTTCCACTACACCTGATGTTCCATGACACCTGATGTCCCACTACACCTGATGTTCCACTACACCTGATGTTCCACTACACCTGATGTTCCACTACACCTGATGTTCCACTACACCTGATGTTCCAATACACCTGATGTTCCAATCACACCTGATGTTCCACTACACCTGATGTTCCACTACACCTGATGTCCCACTGCACCTGATGTTCCACTACACCTGATATTCCACTACACCTGATGTTCCACTACACCTGATTGTTCCACTACACCTGATGTTCCACTACACCTGATGTTCCACTACACCTGATTGTTCAACTACACCTGATGTTCCAATACACCTGATGTTCCAATACACCTGATGTTCCATGACACCTGATGTTCCACTACAGCTGATGTTCCACTACACCTGATGTCCCACTACACCTGATATTCCACTACACCTGATGTTCCACTACATCTGATGTTCCATGACACCTGATTTTCCACTACACCTGATGTTCCACTACACCTGATGTTCCAATACACCTGATGTTCCACTACACCTGATGTCCCACTACACCTGATGTTCCACTACACCTGATTGTTCCACTACACCTGATGTCTCCACTACACCTGATGTTCCACTACAC
>CM059819.1:88610216-88987716 GCA_030435695.1 Brachymystax lenok tsinlingensis
CCTGATGTCCCACTACACCTGATGTTCCACTACACCGGATGTTCCATGACACCTGATGTCCCACTACACCTGATGTTTCCACGGTAGTTCAGTCAGTCACTGGCTGCTAGGAGGGTTTTAAAGGGGTAGGTAGTTCAGCTACATCTGATGTTCCTTGACACCTGATGTTTGGTTTTACAGGGGGTAGGTAGTTCCAGTCAGTTACGGGCTGCTAGGAGTGGTTTTAAAGGGTTAGGTAGTTCAGTCAGAATACTACTGGCTGCTGGGAGTGGTTTCAAGCGGTTATGGTAGTTCACCAATACCTGGCTGCTAGGAGTGGTTTTAAATGGGTTCCACTACACAGGAGTGGTTTTGAACGGGGTTCAGTCATGTTCCATGACACCTGATGTTTCCACTACACCTGATGTTCCACTACACCTGATGTTCCTACACTTGATTGTTCCACTACACCTGATGTTCCACACAGCTGATGTTCCACTACACCTGATTGTTCCTACCTGATGTTCCTACACCTGATGTTCCACTACACCTGATGTCCCAATACACCTGATTGCTCCAATACACCTGAGTGGTTCCAATACCTGATGTTTCCAATACACCTGATGTTCCACTACACCTGATGTTCCACACTGTTCCATGACAACTGATGTCCCACACCACCTTATGTTCCACTACACCACAGTGTTCCCTACACTGATGTTCCAATAACCTGATGTTCCACTACACCTGATGTTCCAATACACCTGATGTTTCCACTACACCTGATGTCCCACTACACCTGATGTTCCACTACACCTGATACCACTTCACCTGATGTCCCTCACCTGATGTTCCACCACACCTGATGTCCCAATACACCTGATGTTCCCACTGAGTGGTTCCACTACATCGGTAGATTTTCCATGACACCTGATGTTCCACTACACCTGATGTTCCAATACACCTGATGTTCCAAGCTACACCTGATGTTCCACTACACCTGATGTCCCAGTTACTGGCTGCTAGGAGTGATTTTAAAGGGGTAGGTAGTTCAGTCAGTTACTGGCTGCTATGTTTCCAATACACATGATGTTCCACTACACCTGATGTCCCACTACACCTGATGTTTCACTACACCTGATGTTCCACTACACTGGCTGCTAGGAGTGGTTTTAAAGGGGTAGGTATTTCCCCTGATACTGGCTCCCACTACACTGATGTTTTCCACTACACCTGATGTTCCACTACACCTGATGTTCCACTACACCTGATTGTTCCACTACACCTAGATAGTTCAGTCACTACTGGATGCTAGGAGTGGTTTTCCTACACCTGAGATTTGTTTCCACTACACATGATTTTCCACTACACCTGATGTTCCACTACACCTGATGTCCCAATACACCTGATTGCTCCAATACACCTGATGTTCCAATACCCTGATGTTCCAATACACCTGATGTTCCACCCACCTGATATTATTCCCACTACACCTGATGTTTCCACTGACACCTAGGAGTGGTCCTACCTGGTAGGTATGTTCCACTACACCTGATGTTCCACTACACCTGATGTTCCACTACACCTGATTTACCCACTACACCAGATGTTCCATGACACCTGATGTCCCACTACACCTGATGTTCCATGACACCTGATGTCCCACTACACCTGATGTTCCACACACACTTGTGTTCCACTACACCTGATATTCACTACACCTGATGTTCCACTACACCCTGGATGTTCCACTTACGTATGTTCCACCGCACAGTGTCCCACTACACCTGATGTTCCAGCTTTTTGATGTTCCACTACACGTATGTTCCACTACACCTGATGTCCCACTACACCTGATGTTCCATATTACCTGATGTTCCACTACCTGATGTTCCAATACACCTGATGTTTCCACTACACCTGATGTTCCAATACACCTGATGTTCCACTACACCTGATGTTCCACTACACCTGATGTCCCCTACACCTGATGTTTCCACTACACCTGATGTCCCACTACACCTGATGTTCCACTACACCTGATGATCACTACATCACAGTGTTCCTTGACACCTGATGTTCCACTACACCTGATGTTTCAATACACACAGTGTTAGTAATACACCTGATGTTCCACTACACCCAGATGTAGTTTTACACTGATGTTTCCAATACACCTGATGTTCCACCACACCTGATGTCCCACTACACCTGATGTTTCCACTACACCTGATGTTCTTCACACCTGATGTTCCCAATACACCTGATGTTCCAATACACCTGATGTTCCATGACACCTGATGTTCCACACCACCTGATGTCCCCGCACCACCTGATTTAAAGGGTTCACTACCACTGATGTTCCGCTTCACCTGATGTTTCCACTACACCTGATGTTCCATGACACCTGATGTCCCACTACACCTGATGTCCCACTACCTGAGTGGTTTTCACTGGGTAGGTAGTGACACCGGATGTTCCAGCTGACACCTGATGTCCCACTACACCTGATGTCCCACTACACCTGATGTTCCACTACACCTGATGTTCCACCACCTGATGTTCCAATACACCTGATGTCCCACTACACCTGATGTTCCCACTACACCTGATGTTCCACTACATCTGATGTTCCACTACACCTGATGTTCCACTACACCTGATGTTCCAAGCCACCTGATGTTCCACTACCCTTGATGTCCCAGTACACCTGATGTTTCCAATACACCTGATGTTCCACTACATCCCTGATGTTCCACTACACCTGATGTTCCACTACACCTGATGTTGGCCACTACACAGTGGTTTCCAAGGGGTACCCTGATGTTTCACCACTATACCTGATGTTCCACTACACCTGATGTTCCACTGGCTGCAAGGAGTGGTTTTAAAGGGGTTTGTAGTTCAGTCACCTGATGTCCCACTACACCTGATGTTCCACTACACCTGTTCCACTACACACAGTTGTTCCCTACACCTAGATAGTTCAGTCTACTACCTGATGTTCCACTGCCTGATGTTCTTCCACCTGAGTTGTTCCACTACCTGATGTTCAGTCACTACACCTGATGTTCCACTATACCTGATGTCCCTAATGCAGATTGCTCCAATACACCTGATGTTTCAAGGGGTACCCTGATGTTCAGTCCACTACACCTGATGTTCCACTACACCTGATGTTCCCCACTGCACCTGATGTTCCATGACACCTGATGTCCCACTACACCTGATGTGGTCCCTACACGGGTAGGTGTTCCATGACACCTGATGTCCCACTACACCTGATGTTCCACCACTGATGTCCCCTACACCTGATGTTCCACTACACCTGATGTTCCAGTACATCTGATGTTCCATGACACCTGATGTTCCACTACACCTGATGTTCCAATACACATGATGTTCCACTACACTGAGTGTTCCCTACCTGATGTCCCACTACACCTGATGTTCCTGGGATTACCTGTTCCACTACACCTGATGTTCCCACTACACCTGATGTTCCAATACACTGATGTTCCAATACACCTGATGTTCCATGACACCTGATGTTCCTACTACACCTGATGTTCCTACAGCTGATGTTCCACTACACCTGATGTCCCACTACACCTGATGTCCACTACACCTGATGTTCCAATACACCTGATGTTCCACTACAGCTGATGTTCCACTACACCTGATGTCCCACTACACCTGATATTCCCACCCACTGATATTCCCTACAACATCTGATGTTCCCAGCATCTGAGTTCCACATGACACCTGATGTTCCCACTACACCTGATGTTCCAATACACCTGATGTTCCACTACACCTGATGTTCCACTACACTTGATGCTAGGAGTGTCCCACCTGTACACCTGTATGTTCAATACACCTGATGTTCCACTGCACACCTGATGTCCCACTACACCTGATGTTCCACTACACCTGATGTTCCACTACACCTGATGTTCCCTGATGTTCCTACACTGGTATGTCCACTACACCTGATGTTCCACTACACCTGATGTTTCCTACACCTGATTGTTCCACTACACCTGATGTTCCCACTACACCTAGTGTTCCACTACACACTGATTGTTCCACTACACCTGATGTTCCACTACACCTGATGTCCCACTACACCTGATGTCCCAATACACCTGATTGCTCCAATACACCTGATGTTCCAATACCCTGATGTTCCAATACACACCTAGGAGTGTGTTCCACTACACCTGATGTTCCTGCACTACACCTGATGTCCACTTGTACCTGATGTCCCTGCACCTGATGTCCCACTACACCTGATGTCCCACAGTGTTCCATGACACCTGATGTTCCACTACACCTGATGTTCCACTACACCTGATGTCACTACACACTGTGTTCCACTACACTGATGTTCCACTACACCTGATGTCCCACATGACCTGATGTTCACTACACCTACCTGATGTTCCTAATACACATGATGTTCCACTCCATGACATGTTCCACCACCTGTTTCCACTACACCTGATGTTCCAATACTACATGATGATGTTCCACCTGATGTCCCACTCCACCACACCTGATGTGTCCAATACACCTGATGTTCCAATACACAGTGTTCTTACACCTGATGTACAGCTGATGTTCCACTACACCTGATGTCCCACTACACCACTGATATTCCACTACACCTGATGGTTTCCACCATCCCTGATGTTCCATGACACCTGATGTTCCACTACAGCTGATGAGTAGTTCCACACTGATAGTTCCAATACACCTGATGTTACCACTACACCTGAGTGTTCCACTACACCTGATATTCCACTACACCTGATTGTTCCACTACACCTGATGTTTCCACTACACCTGATGTTCCACTACACCTGATTGTTCCACTGGCTACACACAGTGGTTTCCTACACTGATTGTTCCTACACCTGATGTTCCACTACACGGATGTTCCACTGCAGCTGATGTCCCAATACACCTGATTGCTAAAATATACACCTGATGTTCCAATACCCTGATGTTCCAATACACCTGATGTTCCACTACACCTGATGTTTCCACTACACCTGATGTTCCATGACACCTGATGTCCCACTACACCTGATGTCCCACTACACCTGATGTTCCACTACACGGATGTTCCATGACACCCTGATGTCCCACTACCTGATGTTTCCATGACCTGATGTCCCACTTCACCTGATGTTCCACTACACCTGATGTTCCACTACACGTGTTCCACTACCATCTGATGTTCCTTGACACACCCTGATGTTCCACTACACCTGATGTTTCCAATACACCTGATGTTTCCACTACACCCCTGATTGTTCCACTACACCTGATGTCCCAGTACACCTGATGTTCCACTACACCCTGATTGTTTCCACTACACCTGATATTGTTCACACTACACCTGATGTTCCTACACCTGATGTTCCACTACTGATGTTCAGTCAGGTACACTTCCATACACACAGTGGTTCCAATACACAGTAAACAAGTACACTGATGTTCCACTACACCTGATTGTTTCCACTACACCTGATGTTCCACTACACGGAGTGATGTTCCACTACACCCTGATGTCCAATACACTACAGTGCTAAAATATACACCTGATGTTCCAACTACACCTGATGTTCCAATACACCTGATGTTCCACTACACACAATGGTTCCCAATACACCTGATGTTCCACTAGACCTACACCTGGATGTCCCTACACCTGACACCTGTTCCTACACCTGATACCTAGTGTCCCACTTCACCTGATGTTCCCTACGGATGGTTCCATGACACCTGTCCCACTACTGATGTTCCCACTACACCTGATGTTCCACTACTGAGTAGTTTTACACCTGTATGTCCCTTGACTACCTGATGTTTCCACTACACCTGATGTTCCTTGACACCTGATGTTTCACCACACCTGATGTTAATACACCTGATGTTCCAATACACCTGATGTTCCACTACACCTGATGTCCCAGTACACCTGATGTTCCAATACACCTGATGTTTCAGACACCTGATGTTCCACTACACCTGATGTTCCACTACACCTGATGTTCCAATACACCTGATGTTTCCAATACACCTGGAGTGGTTCCATAGCACCTGATGTCCCTACACCTGATGTTCCCACTACACCTGATGTTCCTACATCTGATGTTCCACCCTACACCTGATGTTCCACTACACCTGATAGGATTGTTCCACTAAACACCTGATGTTCCACTACACTTGATGTCCCAGTACCTGATGTCCCTTAACCTACACTGATGTTCCACTACATCTGATGTCCTATGATGTTCCACCTACCTGATGTTTCCACTACACCTGATGTTTATTACTGATATTTCCACTACACCTGATTGTTTCCAGCTACACCTGATGTTCCACTACACCTGATGTCCCACTACACCTGATGTTCCACTACTGATATTCCTCTACACCTGATTGTTCCACTACACTGATGTTCCCTACACCTGATGTTTCAACTACACTAGTTGTTCCTACACCTATTGTTCCACTACACCTGATGTTCCACTACAGCAGTAGGTCAATACACCTGGTGCTGCAATGCACCTGATGTTTCAATCCCAGTAGGTAGTCCACCACCTGATGTTCCACTACACCTAGGAGTGTTCCTACACCTGATGTTCCAATACACCTGATGTTCCACTACACCTGATGTTCCCACTACACCTGATGTTCCACTACACCGGAGTGTTTCATGACACCTGATGTCCCACCACCTGATGTTCCACTACACCTGTTCTAATCCACTACACCTGATGTCCCACTACACCTGATGTTCCAGTACATCTGTTCCTACACTGACACTGATGTTCCACTACACCTGATGTTCCAATACACATGATGTTCCACTACACCTGATGTTTCCCACTACACCTGATGTCCCACTACACCTGATGTTCCACCACACTGATGTTCCACTACACCTGATGTCCCTACACGTGTAGGTATTCCACTACACCTGATGTTCCAATACACCTGATGTTCCACTACACCTGATGTTCCACTACACTGATGTTTCCTACACCTGATGTCACTACACCTGATGTTTCCACTACACCTGATGTTGGCTGTCCCTAGGCATTAGTTCCTCCCAAAACTACACCTGATGTTTCCTACTACACCGTATGTTCCACTACTGATGTTCCACAGCATCGTGGTTCCTGACACCTGAGGTATTTCCATGACACCTGATGTTCCACTACACCTGATGTTCCACTACACTTGATGTTCCAGTACACCTGATGTTCCAATACACCTGATGTTTCCACTACACCTGATGTCCCACTACACCTGATGTTCCACTACACCCTGATGTCCCACTACACCTGATGTTCCACTACACCTGATGTTCCACACTACACCTGATTGTTCCACTTACATCTGATGTTCCACTACACACTGATGTTCCACTACACCTGGTGTTCCCTACACCTGATGTTCCACTACACCTGATGTTCCCACTACACCTGAGTGGTCCCAATACACTAGTTGCTCAATACACCTGATGTTCCAATACACCTGATGTTCCAATACACCTGATGTTCCACTACTGACCTGATGGTTTCCAACTACACTGATGTTCATGACACCTGATGTCCCACTACACCTGATGTCCCACTACACCTGATGTTCCACTACACCTGATGTTCACATGACACCTGATGTCCCACTACACCTGATGTTTCCACTACACACATTGTCCCACTACACTGATGTTCCACTACACCTGATGTTCCACTAGCCTGATGTTCCATGACACCTGATGTTCCACTACACACTGATGTTCCAATACACCTGATGTTCCACTACACCTGATGTTTCCCTGCACTGAGTGTCCTTACACACAGTAGTTCCACTACACCTGATGTTCCACTACCATGACTTGATATCCCTACCTGATGTTCCAATACACCACACCTGTAGTTCCATGACACCTGATGTTCCACTACAGCTGATGTTCCACTACACCTGATGTCCCACTACACCTGATGTTCCACTGATGTTTCCCTTTACTGATGTTTCCACTACACCTGATGTTTCCAGCATACACCTGATGTTCCACTACACCTGAGTGTTCCACTACACCTGGATGTTCCACTACACCTGATGTTCCACTACACCGGATGATAGTTCAGCTGATGTCCCAATACACCCTGATTGCTAAAATATACACCTGACAATGGTTTTAATACCCTGATGTTCCAATACACTGATGTTTCCTACCTGATGTTCCACTACACCTGATGTTTCCACGGCACCTGATGTCCCTAGTACACCTGATGTCCCACCACCTAAAGGTCCACTACACCTGATGTTCCATGACACCTGATGTCCCACTACACCTGATGTTCCACTACACTTGCCTGATGTTCCACTACACCTGATGTTCCACTACATCTGATGTTCACTTGATACCTGATGTTCCACTACACCTGATGTTCCACTACACCTGATGTTCCACTACACCTGATGTTCCACTACACACTGATGTTCCTACTAGCTGATTGTTCCACTACACCTGATTGTTCCACTACACCTGATGTTCCACTACACCTGATTGTTCCACTACACCTGATGTTCCCAATACACCTGATTGTTCCACTATACACAGTAGTTCCAATACACCTGATGTTCCAATACACCTGATGTTCCTACACCTGATGTTCACTACACCTGATGTTTCCATGACAGCATGATGTTCCACTACACCTGATGTTCCTTGGCCTGATGTCCCACTACACCTGATGTTCCACTACACCTGATGTTTCCACTACACCTGATATTAATAACCTGATGTTTCCACTACTGATGTTTCCAATACACTGATGTTTCCACTACACCTGATGTCCCACTACACCTGATGTTCCACTACACCTGATGTTCCACTTCACCTGATGTTCCACTACACTGATGTACCTGCTACACCTGATGTTCCACTACACCTGATGTTCCAATACACCTGATGTTCCACTGACACCTGATGTGTGTCCCAGTACACTGATGTGATGTTCCATGATGTTCCACTACACCTGATGTCCACTACACAGTGATTCCTACACCTGATGTTCCCACTACACCCTGATGTTCCACTACACCTGATGTTCCACTACACCTGATTGTTCCACTACACCTGATGTTTCCACTACGTGATGTTCCACTACACTGGCTGTTTCCTACACCTGATGTTTCCACTACACCTGATGTTCCTACCTACAGCTACACTGTTTGCAATACACCTGATGTTCCTACATACCCTGGTAGTTTAATACACCTGATGTTCCACTACACCTGATGTTCCACATGACACCTACCGTGTTTATGTCCCTACACCTGATGTTCCACTACACCTGATGTTCCACTACACCTGATGGTTTTGTCCCACTACACCTGATGTTCTTACATCTAGTGTTCCTAGACACTGATGTCCCACTACACCTGATGTTCCTTAATACACCTGATGTTTCCAAGCTACACCTGATGTTCCACTACACCTGATGTCCTACACCTGATGTTCCACTACACCTGATGTTCCACTACATCCTTGATGTTCCAATACCTGATGTTACCTGATGTTCCACACCTGACCTGATGTTCCACTACACCTGATGTTCCACTACACCTGATGTTCCCAATACACCTGATGTTCCATATTTTTGATTCCAGTTCCTACTGGATGTCCCTACCTGATGTTCTTTACCTGATGTTCCACTACACCTGATATTTCCCAATTACTGGCTGTTAGCATACACACAGTAGTTTCCAACACCACTGATGTCCCACTGCATGTCCCCTACACCTGTTCACTACAGCGTTTCCACTACCTGGTGTTCCAATACACCTGGCTGATGTCCTACACCTGTATGTCGTTCACCTACACCTGATGTTCCACTACCACCTGATGTTCCACTACAGTGTTTCCAATGCACCTGATGTTCCTACTACCTGATGTTTCCACTACACCTGATGTTCCACTACACATCTGATGTCCCACTACACCTGATGTTCCACTACACCTGATTGTTTCCCAATACACCTGATGTTCACTACACTTGTATGTCCCAGTACACACACCTGATGTATTCCCACTACACCTGATGTTCCTACACCACCTGATGTTCCTACACCTGATGTTCCCTGTTCCACTACCTGATGTTTACACACCACTACACCTTGATGTTTCCACTACACCTGATGTTTCCACTACCTGATGTTCACCTGATGTTCCACTACCACCTGATGTTCCACTACTACCTGATGTTCCAATACACACTGATGTAGTTCCACTGCACGATGTGTTTCCCACTACACCTGATGTTTCCACTTGACACCTGATGTCCACTACACCTGATGTTCCACTACACCTGATGTTCCACTACACGTATCCCTGCCGCACAGTTGCAATCCCAAGCCGATGTGTTCCCTAAAGGGTACCTGATGTTCCACTACCACCTGATGTTCCACTACACCTGAGTGGTCCCACTACACCTGATGTTTCCACTACACTGATGTTTCCACTACACTGATGTTTCCACTACACCTGATGTTCCACTAGTGTTGTACACCTGATGTCCTACACCTGATGTTCCACTACACCTGATGTTTCCACTACACCTGATGTTCCACTACGCACAGTGTTCCAGTACAGTTGCTCCAATACCTGATGTTCCCTACCCTGATGATGTCACTACACCTGATGTTCCAATACACCTGATGTTTCCACTACACCTGATGTTCCACCTGATGTCCCTACACCTGATGTTCCACTACACAGCTGATGTTCCACTACCTGATGTCCACTACACCTGATGTTCCACTACACCTGATAGTTCCAAATACAGTTCACATGACTACTGATGTTCCACTACACCTGATGTTTCCGCTACACCTGATGTTCCACTACACCTGATGTCCCTACACCTGATCACTGATGTTCCAATACACCTGATGTTCCAATACACCTGATGTTCCACATGACACCTGATGTTTCCACTACACCTGATATTCCCACTTTACACAGGTGTTTAGTTCAGTCTGATGTTCCCACTGACACCTACACTGATGTTTCCCACTACACACTGATGTTTCCAATACACCTGATGTTCCCTACACCTGAGTGTTCCACTACACCTGATGTTCCCACTACACCTGATTGTTCCACTACACCTGATGTCCACCAGCAGTGTTTCCACTACACCGGTAGGTATCCCTTCACACAGCCCTTTCTGTTCCACTACACCTGATGTTCCCTGCACCTGTTCCTACAATACAGTTGTTCCACTACCTGATTGTTCCACTACACCTGATGTTCACACTACACCCCTAGTATGATTTTAAGTTCCAATACACCTGATGTTCCACTACACACTGATGTCCCACTACACCTGATGTTCCACCACACCTGATTGTTCCACTACACCTGATGTCCCACCACCCTGATGTTCCAATACCTGATGTTCCACTCCTGATGTCCATTTTACACCTGATGTTCCGCAGCCTACACTGATACACCTGATTCCTTTTCACCTATTGTTCCTACACCTGATGTTTCCACGGCACCTGATGTTCCACTACACCTGATGTCCCACTACACCTGATGTTCCACTACACCTGATGTTTCCACTACACCTGATGTTCCACTACCATCTGATGTTTCCATGACACCTGATGTTCCTACACCTGATGTTCCAATACACACTGATGTCCCACTACACCTGATGTTCCACTACACCTGAGTGGTCGTCCCAGTTCCACACAGTGTTCCAATACACCTGATGTTCCTACTCTGATGTTCCACTACACCTGATGTTCCACTACACCTGGTATGATCCACTACACCTGATGTTCCAATACACCTGATGTTCCAATACACCTGATGTTCCACTACACCTGATGTTCCACTACCTGATGTCCCTTGTTTTTACACCTGATATTTCCACTACACCTGATGTTTCCACTACATCTGATGTTCCAATACACCTGATTTTTCCACTACACCTGATGTTCCACTACACCTGATGTTTCCAATACACCTGATGTTCCACTACACCTGATGTCCCACTACACCTGATGTTCTGACACCTAGGATGTTGTTACCTAAAGTCCGGGTACATACCTGATGTGCATACATGTTTCTGGATGTTCCATGACACCTGTTCCACTACACCTGATTGTTCCACTACACCTGGAGTGATGTCCCTTCACCCGGATATGTTCTGTTCCACTACAGCTGATGTTCCCAATACCCTGATTTGCTAAAATATACCTGATGTTTCAGTCATGTTACACCTGATGTTTCCACAGTTCCAATACCTGATGTTCCACTACACCTGATGTTCCACTACACCTGATGTTCCACTACACCTGATGTTCCACACTACTGCTGATGTTGTTACACCATGATGTCCCACTACAAAGCGGATGTTTCCATGACACCTGATGTCCACTACACCTGATTGTTCCACTACACCTGATGTTCCACTACACCTGATGTTTCCACTACACCATCCTGAGTGTTCCTTGACACCTATGTTCACTACACCTACCTGATGTGTTCCAATACCTGATCGTTCCACACCTGATAGTACACCTGGTGTTCCAATAGGGGTGAGGTTCCAGTTCACTGATGTTCCACTACACCTGATCCACTTCACACCAGTCCACCACCTGATGTTCCAATACACCTGATTGTTCCAGCTACACTGATGTTTCCCTACACCACAGTTGTTCCCGCTACCCTGATGTTCCACTACACCTGATGTTTCCAATACACCTGATGTTTCCAATACACACAGTGCTAAAATGTACACCTGATGTTTCCCACTACACCTGATTGTTCCACTACACACAAGTGTTCCCACTACACGGATGTTCCACTACACCTGATGTTCCAGCTACACTGTTCCCTAAAGGCTATTCACTTCACTGACGCACAGTGTTCCAATACCTGATGTTTCCAATACACCTGATGTCCCACTACACCTGATGTTCCCTGCAGTGTTCCATGACACCCTGATGTCCACTACACCCTGATGTTTCCACCTGTGTCCACTACACCTGATGTTCCACTACACCTGATGTTTCCACTACACCTGATGTTCCACTACTGATGTTCCACTACACCTGATGTTCCAATACACCTGATGTTCCAATACACCTGATGTTCCACTAGCACCTGATGTTCCACTGCACCCCTGATGTTCCACTACACCTGATGTTCCTACACTTGATGCCACTACACTGTGTGCTACTACACCAAGTGTTTCCACCAGTGAGTTGTTCCACTACACCTGATGTTCCACTACACCTGATGTTCCACTACACCTAGATGTTCCACTACACCTGATTGTTCCACTACACCTGATGTTTCCACTACACCTGATGTTCCACTACACACTGCTGTTGTGTTTACCAATACCTGATGTTCCACTACACCTGATGTTCCACTACACCTGATGTTCCAATACACCTGGCTGCTACCTGATGTTCCACTACTGACTGATGTTCCACTACACCTGATGTTCCGCGGCAGCTGATTTCCACTACCAACTCCTACACACAAGTTCCATGTACACTGATGCTGATAATGTACAATACCTGATGTTCCACTACACCTGATGTTCCACTACACCTGATGTTCCACTACACCTGATGTTCCACCGGATGACGTACCTGATGTCCCACTACACCTGATGTTCCACTACACCTGATGTTCCACTACACCTGATGTTCCACTGACACCTGATGTCCCACTACACCTGATGTTTCCAATACACCTGATGTTCCTACACTTGATAGTCCCAGTTACCTGCTGATGTTCCAGTACACCTGATGTTTCCACTACACCTGATGTCCACTACACCTGATGTTCCACTACACCTGATGTTCCACTACACCTGATGTTCCACTACACCTGATGTTCCACTACACCTGATGTTCCACTACACCTGATTGTTCCACTACACCTGATGTTCCACTACACCTGATGTTCCACTACACACTCCTGATTTTCCACTACATCATTTCTGCCATGCCTAATACACCTGTTTGCTAAATACACCTGATGTTCCAATACTGATGTTAGTTCATGACACCTGTTCCACTACACCTGATGTTCCACTACACCTGATGTTCCACTACACCTGATGTTCCTGGCCTGATGTCACTACACCTGATGTTCCACTACACCTGATGTCCCACTACACCTGATGTTCCACTACACCTGATGTTCCATCTGATGTTCCATGACACCTGATGTTCCACTACACCTGATGTTTCCACTACACCTGATGTTCCACACCACCTGATGTTCCACTACACCTGATGTCCCACTACACCTGATGTTCCACTACACCTGATGTTCCACTACACCTGATGTCCACACTACACCTGATGTTCCACTAGTGGTTTTAAGATGTTCAGTCACTGATGTTCCACTACACCTGATGTTCCACTACACCTGATGTTCCACTACACCTGATGTTCCACTACACCTGATGTTCCACTACACCTGATGTTCCACTACACCTGATGTTCCACTACACCTGATGTTCCACTACACCTAGTTGTTTCACTACACCTGCACACAGTTCACCCTGATATTCCTGATGTTAATATGATGGTTCCAATACCTGATGTTCCAATACCTGATGTTCCCACTACACCTGATGTTCCACTACACCTGATGTCCCACTACACCTGATGTTAGCACCTGATTTCCACACTGATATTTCCTTCACACTGATGTTCCACTAGGACTGATTTTACACCTGATGTTCCCCATGACACCTACACCTGATGTCCCTACACCTGATGTTCCACAACACCTGATGTTCCAATATTCCACGCAGTGTTCCTACACCTGATGTTTCCCACCTGTTCCACTACACCTGATGTTCCACTACACCTGATGTTCCACTACACCTGATGTTCCACTACACCTGATGTTTTACATAGTTCCACTACACCTGATGTTCCATGACACTGATTCCACTACACCTGATGTCCCACTACACCTGATGTTTCTGACACCTAGGATGTTTTTACACCTGATGATCCCACTACACCTGATGTCCCACTACCTGATGTGTTCCACTACACCTGATGTTCCACTACACCTGATGTTCCACTACACCTGAGTTACTGATGCACCTACACTGGTGTTCCACTACACCTGATGTTCCACTACACCTGATGTTCCAATACACCTGATGTTCCACTACACCTCTGATGTTCCACTGCAGTTCACTGAGTTTCTTGACCGCAGTGATGTTCCACTGACACTACACCTGATGTTCCAATGCCTGATGTTCCTACACTGATGTTCCACTACACCTGATGTTCCACTACACCTGATGTTCCACTACACCTGATGTTCCACTACACCTGATGTTCCACTACCTGATGTTCCACTACACCTGATGTTCCAATACACCTGATGTTCCAATACACCTGATGTTCCACTACACCTGATGTTCCTCCACCACACCTGATGTTCCGCTCAGTGTTCCACTTACACCTGATGTCTGAAGGACTGTGTTCCACTACACCTGATGTTCCACTACACCTGATGTTCCACTACACCTGATGTTCCACTACACCTGATGTTCCACTACACCTGATGTTCCACTACACCTGATGTTCCATGACACCTGATGTTCCACTACACCTGATGTTCCACTACACCTGATGTTCCACTACACCTGATGTTCCACTACACCTGATGTTCCACTACACCTGATGTTCCATGACACCCTGATGTTCCACTACACCTGATGTCCCACTACACCTGATGTTCCACTACACCTGGGATGTTCCACACACCTGATGTCCCACTACCTGATGTTACAATTCCTGCACTACCTGATGTTGATGTTCCACTACACCTGATGTTCCACTACACCTGATGTTCCACTACACCTGATGTTCCACTACACCTGATGTTCCACTACACCTGATGTTCCAATACACCTGATGTCCTATACACCTACCTGATGTTCCAATCACTACACCTGATGTTCCTACACCTGATGTTCCACTACACTGATGTTCCACTACACCTGATGTTCCACTACACCTGATGTTCCACTACACCTGATGTTTCCAATACCTGATGTTCCACTACACCTGATGTTCCACTACACCTGATGTTCCACTACACCTGATGTTCCACTACACCTGATGTTCCACTACACCTGATGTTCCACTGCACCTGTTATTACACCTGGATTTTCAACTACACCTGATGTTCCACTACACCTGATGTTTCCACTACACCTGATGTTCCACTACACCTGATGACACCTGATAGGATGTTTATCAATACAGTACATCTGGGATGTTCCACTACACCTGATGTTCCACTACACCTGATGTTCCATGACACCTGATGTCCCACTACACCTGATGTCCACTACACCAGTGTTACACCTGATGTTCCACTACACCGGATGTTCCACTGCACAGTGTTTCCACAGTGTCCCACTACACCTGATGTTCCAATACCTGATGTTCCAATACTCCTGATGTTCCATGACACCATGGCTGCCACCTGATGTTCCTACACCTGATGTCCCACTACACCTGATGTTCCACTACACCTGATGTTCCACTACACCTGATGCTGATGTTCCACTACACAGTGATGTTCACCTGATGTTCCACTACACCTGATGTTCCACTACACCTGATGTTCCACTACACCTGATGTTCCACTACACCTGATGTTCCACTACACCTGATGTTCCACTACACCTGATGTCCCACTACACCTGATGTTTCCAATACACCTGATGTTCCAATACACCTGATGTTCCATGACACCTGATGTTCCACTACACCTGATGTTCCACTACACCTGATGTTCCACTACAACCTGATTTTTCCACTACACCTGATGTTCCACTACACCTGATGTTCCACTACACCTGATGTTCCCACTACACCTGATGTTCCACTACACCTGATGTTCCACTACACCTGATGTTCCACTACACCTGATGTTCCACTACACCTGATGTTCCACTACACCTGATGTTCCACTACACTGATGTTCCACTACACCTGATGTTCCACTACACCTGATGTTCCACTACACCTGATGTTCACTACCTGATGTCCCTACACCTGATGTTCCACTACACCTGATGTTCCTACACACTGATTGTTCCACTACACCTGATGTTCCACTACCTGATGTCCCACTACACCTGATGTTCCACTACACCTGATGTTCCACTACACCTGATGTCACTACACCTGATGTTCCATACACCTGATGTTCCACTACACCTGATGTTCCACTACTGATTTCCACTACACCTGATGTTCCACTACACGGATGTTTCCACTACCGGCACTGATGTCCCTACACCTGATGTTCCACTACACCTGATGTTACTACAACCTGATGTTCCACTACACCTGATGTTCCATGACACCTGATGTTCCACTACACCTGATGTTCCTGACACCTGAGTTCCACTACTTCACACCTACTTGATGTTACCTACACCTGATGTTCCACTACACCTGATGTTCCACTACACCTGATGTTCCACTACACAGTGATGTTCTGCTGATGATGTTTCACCACCTGATGTTCCACTACACCTGATGTTCCACCTACTGTTCCAGGATGTTCCACTACACCTGATGTTCCACTACACCTAAGTGTTCCACTACACCTGATGTTCCACTACACCTGATGTTCCACTACACCTGATGTTCCACTACACCTGATGTTCCACTACACCTGATGTTCCACCCCTGATTGCTAAAATATACACCTGATGTTCCAATACCTGATGTTCCAATACACCTGATGTTCCTACACCTGATTACCCACTGTTCCACCTGAGTTTACAACCGGATGTCGCGACACCTGATGTTCCACTACACCTGATGTTCCACTACACCTGATGTTCCACTACACCTGATGTTCCACTACACCTGATGTTCCAATACACCTGATGTTCCTCATTATGTTCATTCCATCACACAGTGATGTTCCAATACACCTGATGTTCCACTACACCTGATGTTCCACTACACCTGATGTTACCTTGATCTGATGTTCACCTACACTATGTTACACCTGATGTTCCACTACACCTGATGTTCCTGTAATACTGATGTTCCAATACCTGATGTTCCACTACACCTGATGTTCCCACTACACCTGATGTTCCACTACACCTGATGTTCCACTACACCTGATGTTCCAATACACTGATGTTCCACTACACCTGATGTTCCACTACACCTGATGTTTCCACTACACCTGATGTTCCACTACACCTGATGTTCCACTACACCTGATGTTCCACTACACCTGATGTTTCCACTACACCTGATGTTCCACTACACCTGATGTTCCACTACACCTGATGTTCCCTACACCTGATGTTCCACTACACCTGATGTTCCACTACACCTGATGTTCCACTACACCTGATGTTCCACTACACCTGATGTTCCACTACACCTGATGTTCCACTACACCTGATTGTTCCACTACACCTGATGTTCCACTACACCTGATGTTCCACTACACCTGATGTTCCACTACACCTGATTGTTCCACTACACCTGATGTTCCCTACACCTGATGTTCCAATACACCTGATGTTCCAATACACCTGATGTTCCACTACACCTGATGTTCCACTACACCTGATGTTCCACTACACCTGATGTTCCCACTACACCTGATGTTCCACTACACCTGATGTTCCACTACACCTGATGTTTCCACTACACCTGATGTTCCATGACACCTGATGTTCCCACTACACCTGATGTTCCACACACACTGATGTTTCCACTACACCTGATAAGTTCCAAGTACACCTGATGTTCCACTACACCTGGATGTCCCTCTACACCTGATGTTCCACTACACTCTGATGTTCACTACACCATGTTCCACCACACTGATGTCTCCACTACACCTGATGTCCCATACCTGATGTTCCAATACACCTGATGTTCCACTACACCTGATGTTCCACTACACCTGATGTCCCACTACACCTGATGTTCCAATACACCTGATGTTCCAATACACCTGATGTTCCATGACACCTGATGTTCACTACACCTGATGTTCCACTACACCTGATGTTCCACTACACCTGATGTCCCTATGACACCTGATGTTCCAATACACCTGATGTTCCACTACAGCTGATGTTCCACTACACCTGATGTCCCACTACACCTGATATTCCACTACACCTGATGTTTCCACTACATCTGATGTTCCACGACACCTGATGTTCCATGACACCTGATGTTCCACTACACCTGATGTTCCAATACACCTGATGTTCCACTACACCTGATGTTCCACTACACTTGATGTCCCAGTATTTCCACACCTGATGTTCCAATGACACCTGATGTTCCACCACACCTGATGTTCCACTGACACCTGATGTTCCACTACCTGATGTTCCACTACACCTGATGTTCCAATACACCTGATGTTCCACTACACACCCTACACCTGATGTCCCACTCACACCTGATGTTCCACTACACCTGATGTCCACTCCACTACACCTGATTGTTCCACTACACCTGATGTTCCACTACACCTGATGTTCCACTACACCTGATGTTCCACTACACCTGATGTTCCACTACACCTGATGTCCCACTACACCTGATGTCCCAATACACCTGATGCTCCAATACACCTGATGTTCCAATACCTGATATTCCAATACACCTGATGTTCCACTACACCTGATGTTCCACTACACCTGATGTTCCATGACACCCTGATGTCCCACTACACCTGATGTCCCACTACACCTGATGTTCCACTACACCTGATGTTCCATGACACCTGATGTCCCACTACACCTGATGTTCCACTACACCTGATGTCCCACTACACCTGATGTTCCACTACACCTGATGTTCCACTACATCTGATGTTCCATGACACCTGATGTTCCACTACACCTGATGTTCCAATACACATGATGTTCCACTACACCTGATGTTCCACTACACCTGATGTCCCACTACACCTGATGTTCCACTACACCTGATGTTCCACTACACCTGATGTCCCACTACACCTGATGTTCCATGACACCTGATGTTCCAATACACCTGATGTTCCATGACACCTGATGTTCCACTACAGCTGATGTTCCACTACACCTGATGTCCACTACACCTGATGTTTCCACTACATCATGTTCCATGACACTGATGTTCCATGACACCTGATTGTTTCCACTACACCCGATGTTCCACTACACCTGATGTTCCACTACACCTGATGTCCCACTACACCTGATGTCCCACTACACCTGATGTTCCACTACACCTGATTGTTCCACTACACCTGATGTTCCACTACACCTGATGTTCCACTACACCTGATTGTTCCACTACACCTGATGTTCCACTACACCGGATGTTCCACTACAGCTGATGTCCCAATACACCTGATTGCTAAAATACACCTGATGTTCCAATACCCTGATGTTCCAATACACCTGATGTTCCACTACACCTGATGTTCCACTACACCTGATGTTCCATGACACCTGATGTCCCACTACACCTGATGTCCCACTACACCTGATGTTCCACTACACCGGATGTTCCATGACACCTGATGTCCCACTACACCTGATGTTCCTCTACACCTGATGTTCCACTACACCTGATGTTCCACTACATCTGATGTTCCTTGACACCTGATGTTCCACTACACCTGATGTTTCCAATACACCTGATGTTCCAATACACCTGATGTTCCACTACACCTGATGTCCCCAGTACACCTGATGTTCCACTACACCTGATGTTCCACTACACCTGATGTTCCACTACACCTGATGTTCCACTACACCTGATGTTCCAATACACCTGATGTTCCACTACACCTGATGTTCCACTACACCTGATTGTTCCACTACACCTGATGTTCCACTACACCGGATGTTCCACTACAGCTGATGTCCCAATACACCTGATTGCTAAAATATACACCTGATGTTCCAATACCTGATGTTCCAATACACCTGATGTTTCCACTACACCTGATGTTTCCACTACACCTGATGTTCCATGACACCTGATGTCCACTACACCTGATGTTCCACTACACCTGATGTTCCACTACACTGATGTTCCACTACACCTGATGTCCCACTACACCTGATGTTCCACTACACCTGATGTTCCACTACACCTGATGTTCCACTACATCTGATGTTCCACTGACACCTGATGTTCCACTACACCTGATGTTCCACTACACCTGATGTTCCAATACACCTGATGTTCCAATACACCTGATGTTCCACTACACCTGATGTCCCAGTACACCTGATGTTCCAATACACCTGATGTTCCACTACACCTGATGTTCCACTACACCTGATGTTCCACTACACCTGATGTTCCACTACACCTGATGTTCCAATACACCTGATGTTCCAATACACCTGATGTTCCATGGCACCTGATGTTCCACTACAGATGTCCCACTGACACCTGATGTTCCACTACACCTGATTGTCCCTACACCTGATGTTCCACTGCACAGCTGATGTTCCACTACACCTGATTGCTCCACTCACACTGATGTCCACTACACCTGATGTTCCACTACACCTGATGTTCCACTACACCTGATGTCCCACTACACCTGATGTTCCACTACACCTGATTGTTCCACTACACCTGATGTTCCACCACAGCTGATGTTCCACTACACCTGATTGTTCCACTACACCTGATGTTCCACTACACCTGATGTTCCACTACACCTGATGTCCCACACACCTGATTGCTCCAATACACCTGATGTTCCAATACCTGATGTTCCCAATACACCTGATGTTCCACTACACCTGATGTTCCCTACATCTGATGTTCCTTGACACCTGATGTTCCACTACACCTGATGTTCCAATACCTGATGTTCCAATACACCTGATGTTCCACTACACCTGATGTCCCAGTACACCTGATGTTCCACTACACCTGATGTTCCACTACACCTGATGTTCCACTACACCTGATGTTCCACTACACCTGATGTTCCACTACACCTGATGTTCCACTACAACTGATGTTCCATGACACCTGATGTCCCACTACACCTGATGTCCCACTACACCTGATGTTCCACTACACCTGATGTTCCACTACACGGATGTTCCATGACACCTGATGTCCCACTACACCTGATGTTCCACTACACCTGATGTTCCACTACACCTGATGTTCCACTACACCTGATGTCCCACTACACCTGATGTTCCAATACACCTGATGTTCCACTACACTTGATGTCCCAGTACACCTGATGTTCCAATACACACCTGATGTTCCACTACACCTGATGTCCCACTACACCTGATGTTCCACTACACCTGATGTTCCACTACACCTGATGTTCCCACTACACCTGATGTTCCACTACACCTGATGTTCCACTACACCTGATTGTTCCACTACACCTGATGTTCCACTACACCTGATGTTCCACTACACCTGATTGTTCCACTACACCTGATGTTCCACTACACCTGATGTTCCACTACACCTGATGTCCCAACTACACCTGATGTCCCAATACACCTGATGTTCCAATACCTGATGTTCCAATACACCTGATGTTCCACTACACCTGATGTTCCACTACACCTGATGTTCCACTACACCTGATGTTCCCACTACACCTGATGTCCCACTACACCTGATGTTCCACTACACCTGATGTTCCATGACAGCTGATGTCCCACTACACCTGATGTTCCACTACACCTGAAGTCCCACTACACCTGATGTTCCACTACACCTGATGTTCCACTACATCTGATGTTCCATGACACCTGATGTTCCACTACACCTGATGTTCCAATACACATGATGTTCCACTACACCTGATGTTCCACTACACCTGATGTCCCACTACACCTGATGTTCCACTACACCTGATGTTCCACTACACCTGATGTCCCACTACACCTGATGTTCCAATACACCTGATGTTCCAATACACCTGATGTTCCATGGCACCTGATGTTCCACTACACCTGATGTCCCACTGCACCTGATGTTCCACTACACCTGATGTTCCACTACACCTGATGTTCCAATACACCTGATGTTCCAATACACCTGATGTTCCATGGCACCTGATGTTCCACTACACCTGATGTTCCAATACACCTGATGTTCCACTACACCTGATGTTCCACTACACCTGATGTTCCACTACACCTGATGTCCCACTACACCTGATGTTCCACTACACCTGATGTTCCACTACACCTGATTGTTCCACTACACCTGATGTTCCACTACAGCTGATGTTCCACTACACCTGATTGTTCCACTACACCTGATGTTCAACTACACCTGATGTTCCACTACACCTGATGTCCCAATACACCTGATTGCTCCAATACACCTGATGTTCCAATACCTGATGTTCCAATACACCTGATGTTCCACTACACCTGATGTTCCACTACACCTGATGTTCCATGACAACTGATGTCCCACTACACCTGATGTTCCACTACACCTGATGTTCCACTACACCTGATGTTCCACTACAACTGATGTTCCATGACACCTGATGTCCCACTACACCTCATGTCCCACTACACCTGATGTTCCACTACACCTGATGTTCCACTACACCGGATGTTCCATGACACCTGATGTCCCACTACACCTGATGTTCCACTACACCTGATGTCCCACTACACCTGATGTTCCATGACACCTGATGTCCCACTACACCTGATGTTCCAATACACCTGATGTTCCACTACACTTGATGTCCCAGTACACCTGATGTTCCAATACACCTGATGTTCCACTACACCTGATGTCCCACTACACCTGATGTTCCACTACACCTGATGTTCCACTACACCTGATGTCCCACTACACCTGATGTTCCACTACACCTGATGTTCCACTACACCTGATTGTTCCACTACACCTGATGTTCCACTACACCTGATGTTCCACTACACCTGATTGTTCCACTACACCTGATGTTCCACTACACCTGATGTCCCACTACACCTGATGTCCCAATACACCTGATTGCTCCAATACACCTGATGTTCCAATACCCTGATGTTCCACTACACCTGATGTTCCACTACACCTGATGTTCCACTACACCTGATGTTCCATGACACCTGATGTCCCACTACACCTGATGTCCCACTACACCTGATGTTCCACTACACCTGATGTTCCATGACACCTGATGTCCCACTACACCTGATGTTCCACTACACCTGAAGTCCCACTACACCTGATGTTCCACTACACCTGATGTTCCACTACATCTGATGTTCCATGACACCTGATGTTCCACTACACCTGATGTTCCAATACACATGATGTTCCACTACACCTGATGTTCCACTACACCTGATGTCCCACTACACCTGATGTTCCACTACACCTGATGTTCCACCACACCTGATGTCCCACTACACCTGATGTTCCAATACACCTGATGTTCCATGACACCTGATGTTCCACTACAGCTGATGTTCCACTACACCTGATGTCCCACTACACCTGATATTCCACTACACCTGATGTTCCACTACATCTGATGTTCCATGACACCTGATTTTCCACTACACCTGATGTTCCACTACACCTGATGTTCCATTACACCTGATGTTCCACTACACCTGATGTCCCACTACACCTGATGTTCCACTACACCTGATTGTTCCACTACACCTGATGTTCCACTACACCTGATGTTCCACTACACCTGATTGTTCCACTACACCTGATGTTCCACTACACCTGATGTTCCACTACACCTGATGTCCCAATACACCTGATTGCTAAAATATACACCTGATGTTCCAATACCCTGATGTTCCAATACACCTGATGTTCCACTACACCTGATGTTCCATTACACCTGATGTTCCATGACACCTGATGTCCCACTACACCTGATGTCCCACTACACCTGATGTTCCACTACACGGATGTTCCATGACACCTGATGTCCCAATACACCTGATGTTCCACTACACCTGATGTTCCACTACACCTGATGTTCCACTACATCTGATGTTCATTGACACCTGATGTTCCACTACACCTGATGTTCCAATACACCTGATGTTCCAATACACCTGATGTTCCACTACACCTGATGTCCCAGTACACCTGATGTTCCAATACACCTGATGTTCCACTACACCTGATGTTCCACTACACCTGATGTTCCACTACACCTGATGTTCCACTACACCTGATGTTCCAATACACCTGATGTTCCAATACACCTGATGTTCCATGGCACCTGATGTTCCACTACACCTGATGTCCCACTGCACCTGATGTTCCACTACACCTGATATTCCACTACACCTGATGTTCCACTACATCTGATGTTCCATGACACCTGATTTTCCACTACACCTGATGTTCCACTACACCTGATGTTCCACTACACCTGATGTTCCACTACACCTGATGTTCCACTACACCTGATGTTCCACTACACCTGATGTTCCACTACACCTGATGTTCCAATACACCTGATGTTCCACTACACCTGATGTTCCACTACACCTGATTGTTCCACTACACCTGATGTTACACTACACCGGATGTTCCACTACAGCTGATGTCCCAATACACCTGATTGCTAAAATATACACCTGATGTTCCAATACCCTGATGTTCCAATACACCTGATGTTCCAATACACCTGATGTTCCACTACACCTGATGTTCCACTACACCTGATGTTCCATGACACCTGATGTCCCACTACACCTGATGTCCCACTACACCTGATGTTCCACTACACCGGATGTTCCATGACACCTGATGTCCCACTACACCTGATGTTCCACTACACCTGATGTTCCACTACACCTGATGTTCCACTACATCTGATGTTCCTTGACACCTGATGTTCCACTACACCTGATGTTCCAATACACCTGATGTTCCAATACACCTGATGTTCCACTACACCTGATGTCCCAGTACACCTGATGTTCCAATACACCTGATGTTCCACTACACCTGATGTTCCACTACACCTGATGTTCCACTACACCTGATGTTCCACTACACCTGATGTTCCAATACACCTGATGTTCCAATACACCTGATGTTCCATGGCACCTGATGTTCCACTACACCTGATGTCCCACTGCACCTGATGTTCCACTACACCTGATGTTCCACTACACCTGATGTTCCACTACACCTGATGTCCCACTACACCTGATGTTCCACTACACCTGATGTTCCACTACACCTGATTGTTCCACTACACCTGATGTTCCACCACAGCTGATGTTCCACTACACCTGATTGTTCCACTACACCTGATGTTCCACTACACCTGATGTTCCACTACACCTGATGTCCCAATACACCTGATTGCTCCAATACACCTGATGTTCCAATACCCTGATGTTCCAATACACCTGATGTTCCACTACACCTGATGTTCCACTACACCTGATGTTCCATGACAACTGATGTCCGACTACACCTGATGTTCCACTACACCTGATGTTCCACTACACCTGATGTTCCACTACAACTGATGTTCCATGACACCTGATGTCCCACTACACCTGATGTCCCACTACACCTGATGTTCCACTACACCTGATGTTCCACTACACCGGATGTTCCATGACACCTGATGTCCCACTACACCTGATGTTCCACTACACCTGATGTCCCACTACACCTGATGTTCCATGACACCTGATGTCCCACTACACCTGATGTTCCAATACACCTGATGTTCCACTACACTTGATGTCCCAGTACACCTGATGTTCCAATACACCTGATGTTCCACTACACCTGATGTCCCACTACACCTGATGTTCCACTACACCTGATGTTCCACTACACCTGATGTCCCACTACACCTGATGTTCCACTACACCTGATGTTCCACTACACCTGATTGTTCCACTACACCTGATGTTCCACTACACCTGATGTTCCACTACACCTGATTGTTCCACTACACCTGATGTTCCACTACACCTGATGTCCCACTACACCTGATGTCCCAATACACCTGATTGCTCCAATACACCTGATGTTCCAATACCCTGATGTTCCAATACACCTGATGTTCCACTACACCTGATGTTCCACTACACCTGATGTTCCATGACACCTGATGTCCCACTACACCTGATGTCCCACTACACCTGATGTTCCACTACACCTGATGTTCCATGACAGCTGATGTCCCACTACACCTGATGTTCCACTACACCTGAAGTCCCACTACACCTGATGTTCCACTACACCTGATGTTCCACTACATCTGATGTTCCATGACACCTGATGTTCCACTACACCTGATGTTCCAATACACATGATGTTCCACTACACCTGATGTTCCACTACACCTGATGTCCCACTACACCTGATCTTCCACTACACCTGATGTTCCACTACACCTGATGTCCCACTACACCTGATGTTCCAATACACCTGATGTTCCAATACACCTGATGTTCCATGACACCTGATGTTCCACTACAGCTGATGTTCCACTACACCTGATGTCCCACTACACCTGATATTCCACTACACCTGATGTTCCACTACATCTGATGTTCCATGACACCTGATTTTCCACTACACCTGATGTTCCACTACACCTGATGTTCCAATACACCTGATGTTCCACTACACCTGATGTCCCACTACACCTGATGTTCCACTACACCTGATTGTTCCACTACACCTGATGTTCCACTACACCTGATGTTCCACTACACCTTAATGTTCCACTACACCTGATGTTCCACTACACCTGATGTTCCACTACAGCTGATGTCCCAATACACCTGATTGCTAAAATATACACCTGATGTTCCAATACCCTGATGTTCCAATACACCTGATGTTCCACTACACCTGATGTTCCATTACACCTGATGTTCCATGACAGCTGATGTCCCACTACACCTGATGTCCCACTACACCTGATGTTCCACTACACCGGATGTTCCATGACACCTGATGTCCCAATACACCTGATGATCCACTACACCTGATGTTCCACTACACCTGATGTTCCACTACATCTGATGTTCCTTGACACCTGATGTTCCACTACACCTGATGTTCCAATACACCTGATGTTCCAATACACCTGATGTTCCACTACACCTGATGTCCCAGTACACCTGATGTTCCAATACACCTGATGTTCCACTACACCTGATGTTCCACTACACCTGATGTTCCACTACACCTGATGTTCCAATACACCTGATGTTCCAATACACCTGATGTTCCATGGCACCTGATGTTCCACTACACCTGATGTCCCAGTGCACCTGATGTTCCACTACACCTGATATTCCACTACACCTGATGTTCCACTACACCTGATGTTCCAATACACCTGATGTTCCAATACACCTGATGTTCCATGGCACCTGATGTTCCACTACACCTGATGTTCCAATACACCTGATGTTCCACTACACCTGATGTTCCACTACACCTGATGTTCCACTACACCTGATGTCCCACTACACCTGATGTTCCACTACACCTGATGTTCCACTACACCTGATTGTTCCACTACACCTGATGTTCCACTACAGCTGATGTTCCACTACACCTGATTGTTCCACTACACCTGATGTTCCACTACACCTGATGTTCCACTACACCTGATGTCCCAATACACCTGATTGCTCCAATACACCTGATGTTCCAATACCCTGATGTTCCAATACACCTGATGTTCCACTACACCTGATGTTCCACTACACCTGATGTTCCATGACAACTGATGTCCCACTACACCTGATGTTCCACTACACCTGATGTTCCACTACACCTGATGTTCCACTACAACTGATGTTCCATGACACCTGATGTCCCACTACACCTGATGTCCCACTACACCTGATGTTCCACTACACCTGATGTTCCACTACACCGGATGTTCCATGACACCTGATGTCCCACTACACCTGATGTTCCACTACACCTGATGTCCCACTACACCTGATGTTCCATGACACCTGATGTCCCACTACACCTGATGTTCCAATACACCTGATGTTCCACTACACTTGATGTCCCAGTACACCTGATGTTCCAATACACCTGATGTTCCACTACACCTGATGTCCCACTACACCTGATGTTCCACTACACCTGATGTTCCACTACACCTGATGTCCCACTACACCTGATGTTCCACTACACCTGATGTTCCACTACACCTGATTGTTCCACTACACCTGATGTTCCACTACACCTGATGTTCCACTACACCTGATTGTTCCACTACACCTGATGTTCCACTACACCTGATGTCCCACTACACCTGATGTCCCAATACACCTGATTGCTCCAATACACCTGATGTTCCAATACCCTGATGTTCCACTACACCTGATGTTCCACTACACCTGATGTTCCACTACACCTGATGTTCCATGACACCTGATGTCCCACTACACCTGATGTCCCACTACACCTGATGTCCCAATACACCTGATGTTCCATGACACCTGATGTCCCACTACACCTGATGTTCCACTACACCTGAAGTCCCACTACACCTGATGTTCCACTACACCTGATGTTCCACTACATCTGATGTTCCATGACACCTGATGTTCCACTACACCTGATGTTCCAATACACATGATGTTCCACTACACCTGATGTTCCACTACACCTGATGTCCCACTACACCTGATGTTCCACTACACCTGATGTTCCACCACACCTGATGTCCCACTACACCTGATGTTCCAATACACCTGATGTTCCAATACACCTGATGTTCCATGACACCTGATGTTCCACTACAGCTGATGTTCCACTACACCTGATGTCCCACTACACCTGATATTCCACTACACCTGATGTTCCACTACATCTGATGTTCCATGACACCTGATTTTCCACTACACCTGATGTTCCAATACCCTGATGTTCCAATACACCTGATGTTCCACTACACCTGATGTCCCACTACACCTGATGTTCCACTACACCTGATTGTTCCACTACACCTGATGTTCCACTACACCTGATGTTCCACTACACCTGATTGTTCCACTACACCTGATGTTCCACTACACCTGATGTTCCACTACAGCTGATGTCCCAATACACCTGATTGCTAAAATATACACCTGATGTTCCAATACCCTGATGTTCCAATACACCTGATGTTCCACTACACCTGATGTTCCATTACACCTGATGTTCCATGACACCTGATGTCCCACTACACCTGATGTCCCACTACACCTGATGTTCCACTACACCGGATGTTCCATGACACCTGATGTCCCAATACACCTGATGTTCCACTACACCTGATGTTCCACTACACCTGATGTTCCACTACATCTGATGTTCCTTGACACCTGATGTTCCACTACACCTGATGTTCCAATACACCTGATGTTCCAATACACCTGATGTTCCACTACACCTGATGTCCCAGTACACCTGATGTTCCAATACACCTGATGTTCCACTACACCTGATGTTCCACTACACCTGATGTTCCACTACACCTGATTGTTCCACTACACCTGATGTTCCACTACACCTGATGTTCCACTACACCTGATTGTTCCACTACACCTGATGTTCCACTACACCTGATGTTCCACTACAGCTGATGTCCCAATACACCTGATTGCTAAAATATACACCTGATGTTCCAATACCCTGATGTTCCAATACACCTGATGTTCCACTACACCTGATGTTCCACTACACCTGATGTTCCATGACACCTGATGTCCCACTACACCTGATGTCCCACTACACCTGATGTTCCACTACACGGATGTTCCATGACACCTGATGTCCCACTACACCTGATGTTCCACTACACCTGATGTTCCACTACACCTGATGTCCCACTACACCTGATGTTCCACTACACCTGATTGTTCCACTACACCTGATGTTCCACTACACCTGATGTTCCACTACACCTGATTGTTCCACTACACCTGATGTTCCACTACACCTGATGTTCCACTACAGCTGATGTCCCAATACACCTGATTGCTAAAATATACACCTGATGTTCCAATACCCTGATGTTCCAATACACCTGATGTTCCACTACACCTGATGTTCCATTACACCTGATGTTCCATGACACCTGATGTCCCACTACACCTGATGTCCCACTACACCTGATGTTCCACTACACCGGATGTTCCATGACACCTGATGTCCCACTACACCTGATGTTCCACTACACCTGATGTTCCACTACACCTGATGTTCCACTACATCTGATGTTCCTTGACACCTGATGTTCCACTACACCTGATGTTCCAATACACCTGATGTTCCAATACACCTGATGTTCCACTACACCTGATGTCCCAGTACACCTGATGTTCCAATACACCTGATGTTCCACTACACCTGATGTTCCACTACACCTGATGTTCCACTACACCTGATTTTCCAATACACCTGATGTTCCAATACACCTGATGTTCCATGGCACCTGATGTTCCACTACACCTGATGTCCCACTGCACCTGATGTTCCACTACACCTGATATTCCACTACACCTGATGTTCCACTACATCTGATGTTCCATGACACCTGATTTTCCACTACACCTGATGTTCCACTACACCTGATGTTCCAATACATACACCTGATGTTCCACTACACCTGATGTCCCACTACACCTGATGTTCCACTACACCTGATTGTTCCACTACACCTGATGTTCCACTACACCTGATGTTCCACTACACCTGATTGTTCCCCTACACCTGATGTTCCACTACACCTGATGTTCCACTACAGCTGATGTCCCAATACACCTGATTGCTAAAATATACACCTGATGTTCCAATACCCTGATGTTCCAATACACCTGATGTTCCACTACACCTGATGTTCCACTACACCTGATGTTCCATGACACCTGATGTCCCACTACACCTGATGTCCCACTACACCTGATGTTCCACTACACCGGATGTTCCATGACACCTGATGTCCCACTAAACCTGATGTTCCACTACACCTGATGTTCCACTACACCTGATGTTCCACTACATCTGATGTTCCAATACACCTGATGTTCCACTACACCTGATGTTCCACTACACCTGATGTTCCACTACACCTGATGTTCCAATACACCTGATGTTCCAATACACCTGATGTTCCAATGGCACCTGATGTTCCACTACACCTGATGTCCCACTGCACCTGATGTTCCACTACACCTGATGTTCCACTACACCTGATGTTCCACTACACCTGATGTCCCACTACACCTGATGTTCCACTACACCTGATGTTCCACTACACCTGATTGTTCCACTACACCTGATGTTCCACTACAGCTGATGTTCCACTACACCTGATTGTTCCACTACACCTGATGTTCCACTACACCTGATGTTCCACTACACCTGATGTCCCAATACACCTGATTGCTCCAATACACCTGATGTTCCAATACCCTGATGTTCCAATACACCTGATGTTCCACTACACCTGATGTTCCACTACACCTGATGTTCCATGACACCTGATGTCCCACTACACCTGATGTTCCACTACACCTGATGTTCCACTACACCTGATGTTCCACTACACCTGATGTTCCACTACACCTGATGTTCCAATACACCTGATGTTCCAATACACCTGATGTTCCATGGCACCTGATGTTCCACTACACCTGATGTCCCACTGCACCTGATGTTCCACTACACCTGATATTCCACTACACCTGATGTTCCACTACATCTGATGTTCCATGACACCTGATTTTCCACTACACCTGATGTTCCACTACACCTGATGTTCCAATACACCTGATGTTCCACTACACCTGATGTCCCACTACACCTGATGTTCCACTACACCTGATTGTTCCACTACACCTGATGTTCCACTACACCTGATGTTCCACTACACCTGATTGTTCCACTACACCTGATGTTCCAATACACCTGATGTTCCAATACACCTGATGTTCCATGACACCTGATGTTCCACTACAGCTGATGTTCCACTACACCTGATGTCCCACTACACCTGATATTCCACTACACCTGATGTTCCACTACATCTGATGTTCCATGACACCTGATTTTCCACTACACCTGATGTTCCACTACACCTGATGTTCCAATACACCTGATGTTCCACTACACCTGATGTCCCACTACACCTGATGTTCCACTACACCTGATTGTTCCACTACACCTGATGTTCCACTACACCTGATGTTCCACTACACCTTAATGTTCCACTACACCTGATGTTCCACTACACCTGATGTTCCACTACAGCTGATGTCCCAATACACCTGATTGCTAAAATATACACCTGATGTTCCAATACCCTGATGTTCCAATACACCTGATGTTCCACTACACCTGATGTTCCATTACACCTGATGTTCCATGACAGCTGATGTCCCACTACACCTGATGTCCCACTACACCTGATGTTCCACTACACGGATGTTCCATGACACCTGATGTCCCAATACACCTGATGATCCACTACACCTGATGTTCCACTACACCTGATGTTCCACTACATCTGATGTTCCTTGACACCTGATGTTCCACTACACCTGATGTTCCAATACACCTGATGTTCCAATACACCTGATGTTCCACTACACCTGATGTCCCAGTACACCTGATGTTCCAATACACCTGATGTTCCACTACACCTGATGTTCCACTACACCTGATGTTCCACTACACCTGATGTTCCAATACACCTGATGTTCCAATACACCTGATGTTCCATGGCACCTGATGTTCCACTACACCTGATGTCCCAGTGCACCTGATGTTCCACTACACCTGATATTCCACTACACCTGATGTTCCACTACACATGATGTTCCAATACACCTGATGTTCCAATACACCTGATGTTCCATGGCACCTGATGTTCCACTACACCTGATGTTCCAATACACCTGATGTTCCACTACACCTGATGTTCCACTACACCTGATGTTCCACTACACCTGATGTCCCACTACACCTGATGTTCCACTACACCTGATGTTCCACTACACCTGATTGTTCCACTACACCTGATGTTCCACTACAGCTGATGTTCCACTACACCTGATTGTTCCACTACACCTGATGTTCCACTACACCTGATGTTCCACTACACCTGATGTCCCAATACACCTGATTGCTCCAATACACCTGATGTTCCAATACCCTGATGTTCCAATACACCTGATGTTCCACTACACCTGATGTTCCACTACACCTGATGTTCCATGACAACTGATGTCCCACTACACCTGATGTTCCACTACACCTGATGTTCCACTACACCTGATGTTCCACTACACCGGATGTTCCATGACACCTGATGTCCCACTACACCTGATGTTCCACTACACCTGATGTCCCACTACACCTGATGTTCCATGACACCTGATGTCCCACTACACCTGATGTTCCAATACACCTGATGTTCCACTACACTTGATGTCCCAGTACACCTGATGTTCCAATACACCTGATGTTCCACTACACCTGATGTCCCACTACACCTGATGTTCCACTACACCTGATGTTCCACTACACCTGATGTCCCACTACACCTGATGTTCCACTACACCTGATGTTCCACTACACCTGATTGTTCCACTACACCTGATGTTCCACTACACCTGATGTTCCACTACACCTGATTGTTCCACTACACCTGATGTTCCACTACACCTGATGTCCCACTACACCTGATGTCCCAATACACCTGATTGCACCAATACACCTGATGTTCCAATACCTGATGTTCCACTACACCTGATGTTCCACTACACCTGATGTTCCACTACACCTGATGTTCCATGACACCTGATGTCCCACTACACCTGATGTCCCACTACACCTGATGTTCCACTACACCTGATGTTCCATGACACCTGATGTCCCACTACACCTGATGTTCCACTACACCTGAAGTCCCACTACACCTGATGTTCCACTACACCTGATGTTCCACTACATCTGATGTTCCATGACACCTGATGTTCCACTACACCTGATGTTCCAATACACATGATGTTCCACTACACCTGATGTTCCACTACACCTGATGTCCCACTACACCTGATGTTCCACTACACCTGATGTTCCACCACACCTGATGTCCCACTACACCTGATGTTCCAATACACCTGATGTTTCCAATACACCTGATGTTCCATGACACCTGATGTTCCACTACAGCTGATGTTCCACTACACCTGATGTCCCACTACACCTGATATTCCACTACACCTGATGTTCCACTACATCTGATGTTCCATGACACCTGATTTTCCACTACACCTGATGTTCCACTACACCTGATGTTCCAATACACCTGATGTTCCACTACACCTGATGTCCCACTACACCTGATGTTCCACTACACCTGATTGTTCCACTACACCTGATGTTCCACTACACCTGATGTTCCACTACACCTAATTGTTCCACTACACCTGATGTTCCACTACACCTGATGTTCCACTACAGCTGATGTCCCAATACACCTGATTGCTAAAATATACACCTGATGTTCCAATACCCTGATGTTCCAATACACCTGATGTTCCACTACACCTGATGTTCCATTACACCTGATGTTCCATGACACCTGATGTCCCACTACACCTGATGTCCCACTACACCTGATGTTCCACTACACCGGATGTTCCATGACACCTGATGTCCCAATACACCTGATGTTCCACTACACCTGATGTTCCACTACACCTGATGTTCCACTACATCTGATGTTCCTTGACACCTGATGTTCCACTACACCTGATGTTCCAATACACCTGATGTTCCAATACACCTGATGTTCCACTACACCTGATGTCCCAGTACACCTGATGTTCCAATACACCTGATGTTCCACTACACCTGATGTTCCACTACACCTGATGTTCCACTACACCTGATTGTTCCACTACACCTGATGTTCCACTACACCTGATGTTCCACTACACCTGATTGTTCCACTACACCTGATGTTCCACTACACCTGATGTTCCACTACAGCTGATGTCCCAATACACCTGATTGCTAAAATATACACCTGATGTTCCAATACCCTGATGTTCCAATACACCTGATGTTCCACTACACCTGATGTTCCACTACACCTGATGTTCCATGACACCTGATGTCCCACTACACCTGATGTCCCACTACACCTGATGTTCCACTACACCGGATGTTCCATGACACCTGATGTCCCACTACACCTGATGTTCCACTACACCTGATGTTCCACTACACCTGATGTCCCACTACACCTGATGTTCCACTACACCTGATTGTTCCACTACACCTGATGTTCCACTACACCTGATGTTCCACTACACCTGATTGTTCCACTACACCTGATGTTCCACTACACCTGATGTTCCACTACAGCTGATGTCCCAATACACCTGATTGCTAAAATATACACCTGATGTTCCAATACCCTGATGTTCCAATACACCTGATGTTCCACTACACCTGATGTTCCATTACACCTGATGTTCCATGACACCTGATGTCCCACTACACCTGATGTCCCACTACACCTGATGTTCCACTACACCGGATGTTCCATGACACCTGATGTCCCACTACACCTGATGTTCCACTACACCTGATGTTCCACTACACCTGATGTTCCACTACATCTGATGTTCCTTGACACCTGATGTTCCACTACACCTGATGTTCCAATACACCTGATGTTCCAATACACCTGATGTTCCACTACACCTGATGTCCCAGTACACCTGATGTTCCAATACACCTGATGTTCCACTACACCTGATGTTCCACTACACCTGATGTTCCACTACACCTGATGTTCCACTACACCTGATTTTCCAATACACCTGATGTTCCAATACACCTGATGTTCCATGGCACCTGATGTTCCACTACACCTGATGTCCCACTGCACCTGATGTTCCACTACACCTGATATTCCACTACACCTGATGTTCCACTACATCTGATGTTCCATGACACCTGATTTTCCACTACACCTGATGTTCCACTACACCTGATGTTCCAATACATACACCTGATGTTCCACTACACCTGATGTCCCACTACACCTGATGTTCCACTACACCTGATTGTTCCACTACACCTGATGTTCCACTACACCTGATGTTCCACTACACCTGATTGTTCCCCTACACCTGATGTTCCACTACACCTGATGTTCCACTACAGCTGATGTCCCAATACACCTGATTGCTAAAATATACACCTGATGTTCCAATACCCTGATGTTCCAATACACCTGATGTTCCACTACACCTGATGTTCCACTACACCTGATGTTCCATGACACCTGATGTCCCACTACACCTGATGTCCCACTACACCTGATGTTCCACTAAACCGGATGTTCCATGACACCTGATGTCCCACTAAACCTGATGTTCCACTACACCTGATGTTCCACTACACCTGATGTTCCACTACATCTGATGTTCCAATACACCTGATGTTCCACTACACCTGATGTTCCACTACACCTGATGTTCCACTACACCTGATGTTCCAATACACCTGATGTTCCAATACACCTGATGTTCCAATGGCACCTGATGTTCCACTACACCTGATGTCCCACTGCACCTGATGTTCCACTACACCTGATGTTCCACTACACCTGATGTTCCACTACACCTGATGTCCCACTACACCTGATGTTCCACTACACCTGATGTTCCACTACACCTGATTGTTCCACTACACCTGATGTTCCACTACAGCTGATGTTCCACTACACCTGATTGTTCCACTACACCTGATGTTCCACTACACCTGATGTTCCACTACACCTGATGTCCCAATACACCTGATTGCTCCAATACACCTGATGTTCCAATACCCTGATGTTCCAATACACCTGATGTTCCACTACACCTGATGTTCCACTACACCTGATGTTCCATGACACCTGATGTCCCACTACACCTGATGTTCCACTACACCTGATGTTCCACTACACCTGATGTTCCAATACACCTGATGTTCCAATACACCTGATGTTCCATGGCACCTGATGTTCCACTACACCTGATGTCCCACTGCACCTGATGTTCCACTACACCTGATATTCCACTACACCTGATGTTCCACTACATCTGATGTTCCATGACACCTGATTTTCCACTACACCTGATGTTCCACTACACCTGATGTTCCAATACACCTGATGTTCCACTACACCTGATGTCCCACTACACCTGATGTTCCACTACACCTGATTGTTCCACTACACCTGATGTTCCACTACACCTGATGTTCCACTACACCTGATTGTTCCACTACACCTGATGTTCCACTACACCTGATGTTCCACTACAGCTGATGTCCCAATACACCTGATTGCTAAAATATACACCTGATGTTCCAATACCCTGATGTTCCAATACACCTGATGTTCCACTACACCTGATGTTCCACTACACCTGATGTTCCATGACACCTGATGTCCCACTACACCTGATGTCCCACTACACCTGATGTTCCACTACACCGGATGTTCCATGACACCTGATGTCCCACTACACCTGATGTTCCACTACACCTGATGTTCCACTACACCTGATGTCCCACTACACCTGATGTTCCACTACACCTGATTGTTCCACTACACCTGATGTTCCACTACACCTGATGTTCCACTACACCTGATTGTTCCACTACACCTGATGTTCCACTACACCTGATGTTCCACTACAGCTGATGTCCCAATACACCTGATTGCTAAAATATACACCTGATGTTCCAATACCCTGATGTTCCAATACACCTGATGTTCCACTACACCTGATGTTCCATTACACCTGATGTTCCATGACACCTGATGTCCCACTACACCTGATGTCCCACTACAGCTGATGTTCCACTACACCGGATGTTCCATGACACCTGATGTCCCACTACACCTGATGTTCCACTACACCTGATGTTCCACTACACCTGATGTTCCACTACATCTGATGTTCCTTGACACCTGATGTTCCACTACACCTGATGTTCCAATACACCTGATGTTCCAATACACCTGATGTTCCACTACACCTGATGTCCCAGTACACCTGATGTTCCAATACACCTGATGTTCCACTACACCTGATGTTCCACTACACCTGATGTTCCACTACACCTGATGTTCCACTACACCTGATGTTCCAATACACCTGATGTTCCAATGCACCTGATGTTCCATGGCACCTGATGTTCCACTACACCTGATGTCCCACTGCACCTGATGTTCCACTACACCTGATATTCCACTACACCTGATGTTCCACTACATCTGATGTTCCATGACACCTGATTTTCCACTACACCTGATGTTCCACTACACCTGATGTTCCAATACACCTGATGTTCCACTACACCTGATGTCCCACTACACCTGATGTTCCACTACACCTGATTGTTCCAGTACACCTGATGTTCCACTACACCTGATGTTCCACTACACCTGATTGTTCCCCTACACCTGATGTTCCACTACACCTGATGTTCCACTACAGCTGATGTCCCAATACACCTGATTGCTAAAATATACACCTGATGTTCCAATACCCTGATGTTCCAATACACCTGATGTTCCACTACACCTGATGTTCCACTACACCTGATGTTCCATGACACCTGATGTCCCACTACACCTGATGTCCCACTACACCTGATGTTCCACTACACCGGATGTTCCATGACACCTGATGTCCCACTACACCTGATGTTCCACTACACCTGATGTTCCACTACACCTGATGTTCCATGACATCTGATGTTCCAATACACCTGATGTTCCACTACACCTGATGTTCCACTACACCTGATGTTCCACTACACCTGATGTTCCAATACACCTGATGTTCCAATACACCTGATGTTCCAATGGCACCTGATGTTCCACTACACCTGATGTCCCACTGCACCTGATGTTCCACTACACCTGATGTTCCACTACACCTGATGTTCCACTACACCTGATGTCCCACTACACCTGATGTTCCACTACACCTGATGTTCCACTACACCTGATGTTCCACTACACCTGATGTTCCACTACACCTGATGTTCCACTACAGCTGATGTTCCACTACACCTGATTGTTCCACTACACCTGATGTTCCACTACACCTGATGTTCCACTACACCTGATGTCCCAATACACCTGATTGCTCCAATACACCTGATGTTCCAATACCCTGATGTTCCAATACACCTGATGTTCCACTACACCTGATGTTCCACTACACCTGATGTTCCATGACACCTGTTGTCCCACTACACCTGATGTTCCACTACACCTGATGTTCCACTACACCTGATGTTCCACTACAACTGATGTTCCATGACACCTGATGTCCCACTACACCTGATGTCCCACTACACCTGATGTTCCACTACACCTGATGTTCCATGACACCTGATGTCCCACTACACCTGATGTTCCACTCCACCTGATGTCCCACTACACCTGATGTTCCATGACACCTGATGTCCCACTACACCTGATGTTCCATGACACCTGATGTCCCACTACACCTGATGTTCCAATACACATGATGTTCCACTACACCTGATGTTCCACTACACCTGATGTTCCAATACACCTGATGTCCCACTACACCTGATGTTCCACTACACCTGATGTTCCACTACATCTGATGTTCCTTGACACCTGATGTTCCACTACACCTGATGTTCCAATACACCTGATGTTCCAATACACCTGATGTTCCACTACACCTGATGTCCCAGTACACCTGATGTTCCAATACACCTGATGTTCCACTACACCTGATGTTCCACTACACCTGATGTTCCACTACACCTGATGTTCCAATACACCTGATGTTCCAATACACCTGATGTTCCATGGCACCTGATGTTCCACTACACCTGATGTCCCACTGCACCTGATGTTCCACTACACCTGATATTCCACTACACCTGATGTTCCACTACATCTGATGTTCCATGACACCTGATTTTCCACTACACCTGATGTTCCACTACACCTGATGTTCCAATACACCTGATGTTCCACTACACCTGATGTCCCAGTACACCTGATGTTCCACTACACCTGATTGTTCCACTACACCTGATGTTCCACTACACCTGATGTTCCACTACACCTGATTGTTCCCCTACACCTGATGTTCCACTACACCTGATGTTCCACTACAGCTGATGTCCCAATACACCTGATTGCTAAAATATACACCTGATGTTCCAATACCCTGATGTTCCAATACACCTGATGTTCCACTACACCTGATGTTCCACTACACCTGATGTTCCATGACACCTGATGTCCCACTACACCTGATGTCCCACTACACCTGATGTTCCACTACACCGGATGTTCCATGACACCTGATGTCCCACTACACCTGATGTTCCACTACACCTGATGTTCCACTACACCTGATGTTCCACTACATCTGATGTTCCAATACACCTGATGTTCCACTACACCTGATGTTCCACTACACCTGATGTCCCACTACACCTGATGTTCCACTACACCTGATTGTTCCACTACACCTGATGTTCCACTACACCTGATGTTCCACTACACCTGATTGTTCCACTACACCTGATGTTCCACTACACCTGATGTTCCACTACAGCTGATGTCCCAATACACCTGATTGCTAAAATATACACCTGATGTTCCAATACCCTGATGTTCCAATACACCTGATGTTCCACTACACCTGATGTTCCATTACACCTGATGTTCCATGACACCTGATGTCCCACTACACCTGATGTCCCACTACACCTGATGTTCCACTACACCGGATGTTCCATGACACCTGATGTCCCACTACACCTGATGTTCCACTACACCTGATGTTCCATGACACCTGATGTCCCACTACACCTGATGTCCCACTACACCTGATGTTCCACTACACCGGATGTTCCATGACACCTGATGTCCCACTACACCTGATGTTCCACTACACCTGATGTTCCACTACACCTGATGTTCCACTACATCTGATGTTCCAATACACCTGATGTTCCACTACACCTGATGTTCCACTACACCTGATGTTCCACTACACCTGATGTTCCAATACACCTGATGTTCCAATACACCTGATGTTCCAATGGCACCTGATGTTCCACTACACCTGATGTCCCACTGCACCTGATGTTCCACTACACCTGATGTTCCACTACACCTGATGTTCCACTACACCTGATTGTTCCACTACACCTGATGTTCCACTACAGCTGATGTTCCACTACACCTGATTGTTCCACTACACCTGATGTTCCACTACACCTGATGTTCCACTACACCTGATGTCCCAATACACCTGATTGCTCCAATACACCTGATGTTCCAATACCCTGATGTTCCAATACACCTGATGTTCCACTACACCTGATGTTCCACTACACCTGATGTTCCATGACACCTGATGTCCCACTACACCTGATGTTCCACTACACCTGATGTTCCACTACACCTGATGTTCCACTACAACTGATGTTCCATGACACCTGATGTCCCACTACACCTGATGTCCCACTACACCTGATGTTCCACTACACCGGATGTTCCATGACACCTGATGTCCCACTACACCTGATGTTCCACTCCACCTGATGTCCCACTACACCTGATGTTCCATGACACCTGATGTCCCACTACACCTGATGTTCCATGACACCTGATGTCCCACTACACCTGATGTTCCACACATGATGTTCCACTACACCTGATGTTCCACTACACCTGATGTTCCAATACACCTGATGTCCCACTACACCTGATGTTCCACTACACCTGATGTTCCACTACATCTGATGTTCCTTGACACCTGATGTTCCACTACACCTGATGTTCCAATACACCTGATGTTCCAATACACCTGATGTTCCACTACACTTGATGTCCCAGTACACCTGATGTTCCAATACACCTGATGTTCCACTACACCTGATGTCCCACTACACCTGATGTTCCACTACACCTGATGTTCCACTACACCTGATGTTCCAATACCCTTGATGTTCCACTACACCTGATGTTCCACTACACCTGATGTTCCACTACACCTGATGTCCCACTACACCTGATGTTCCACTACACCTGATGTTCCACTACACCTGATTGTTCCACTACACCTGATGTTCCACTACACCTGATTGTTCCACTACACCTGATGTTCCACTACACCTGATGTTCCACTACACCTGATGTTCCACTACACCTGATGTCCCAATACACCTGATTGCTCCAATACACCTGATGTTCCAATACCCTGATGTTCCAATACACCTGATGTTCCACTACACCTGATGTTCCACTACACCTGATGTTCCATGACACCTGATGTCCCACTACACCTGATGTCCCACTACACCTGATGTTCCACTACACCGGATGTTCCATGACACCTGATGTCCCACTACACCTCATGTTCCACTACACCTGATGTTCCACTACACCTGATGTTCCACTACACCTGATGTCCCACTACACCTGATGTTCCATGACACCTGATGTCCCACTACACCTGATGTTCCATGACACCTGATGTCCCACTACACCTGATGTTCCACACATGATGTTCCACTACACCTGATGTTCCACTACACCTGATGTTCCAATACACCTGATGTCCCACTACACCTGATGTTCCACTACACCTGATGTTCCAATACACCTGATGTTCCACTACACCTGATGTTCCACTACACCTGATGTTCCACTACACCTGATGTTCCACTACACCTGATGTTCCATGACACCTGATGTCCCACTACACCTGATGTTCCACTACACCTGATGTTCTACTACACCTGATGTCCCACTACACCTGATGTTCCACTACACCTGATGTTCCAGTACACCTGATGTTCCAATACACCTGATGTTCCACTACACCTGATGTCCCACTACACCTGATGTTCCACTACACCTGATGTTCCACTACACCTGATGTCCTACTAATGCTGACTTCATGAACACAATGTGACTCATATCAAGTGAAGAAGGCCAGGAAAGCAACATTTCCTTTATAGATTGAACTGCCTATTGAGCTCCAATAAGAAAGCAGCATTTTTACTTAACTAGGGGTTATCAGAAGTAAACTTTCAATACAATATATCGAGGTTCAATTTAACATTGTGAAGTGTTTTCTAGGTGGTTTACAAGTGGCAGCATCAGCTAAAGTAAAGTATTGTTCGACTGCTTTCACACCACCCACACAGATCCTCCAAAAGAGACATGTCACCTCCATCTATAAGCAGAGACACCCACGGAGAGAGATGCTCCACAGCAGAGACACCCACGGAGAGAGACGCTCCACAACAGAGACACCCACGGAGAGAGACCCTCCACAGCAGAGACACCCACGTAGAGAGACGCTCCACAACAGAGACACCCACGGAGAGAGACGCTCCACAACAACATAGCCTGGTGTCAGCAGAGAAAGAGGATGAGGAAGGTAAAGCTGAATAATGGTGAATATGCTGAATAATGGTGAATATGGTGAATATGGTGAATATGCTGAATAATGGTGAATATGGTGAATGTGTTAAATGCGGTGAATATGGTGAATATGGTGAATATGGTGAATGTGGTGAATATGGTGAATATGGTGATTGTGGTGAATGTGGTGAATATGGTGAATATGGTGAATATGCTGAATAATGGTGAATATGCTGAATAATGGTGAATGTGGTGAATATGGTGAATAATGGTGAATGTGGTGAATGTGGTGAATATGGTGAATATGGTGAATATGCTGAATAATGGTGAATATGCTGAATAATGGTGAATGTGGTGAATATGGTGAATGTGGTGAATGTGTTAAATGTGGTGAATATGGTGATTGTGGTGAATGTGGTGAATGTGGTGAATATGGTGAATATGGTGAATATGCTGAATAATGGTGAATATGCTGAATAATGGTAAATGTGGTGAATGTGTTAAATGTGGTGAATATGGTGATTGTGGTGAATGTGGTGAATGTGGTGAATATGGTGAATATGGTGAATATGCTGAATAATGGTGAATATGCTGAATAATGGTAAATGTGGTGAATATGGTGAATGTGGTGAATATGCTGAATAATGGTGAATATGGTGATTGTGGTGAATGTGGTGAATGTGGTGAATATGGTGAATAATGGTGAATATGGTGATTGTGGTGAATGTGGTGAATGTGGTGAATGTGGTAAATATGGTGATTGTGGTGAATGTGGTGAATGTGGTGAATATGGTGAATATGGTGAATATGCTGAATAATGGTGAATATGCTGAATAATGGTAAATGTGGTGAATATGGTGAATGTGGTGAATATGCTGAATAATGGTGAATATGGTGATTGTGGTGAATGTGGTGAATGTGGTGAATATGGAGAATGTGGTGAATATGGTGAATGTGGAGAATGTGGTGAATATGGTGATTGTGGTGAATGTGGAGAATGTGGTGAATATGGTGAATATGGTGAATGTGGAGAATATGGTGAATATGGTGATTGTGGTGAATGTGGTGAATATGGTGAATATGGTGATTGTGGTGAATGTGGTGAATATGGAGAATGTGGTAAATATATGTTCCATTCTGTGGTACAGGGGAATATTATACCTCTATATTATACCTTGATCTGAAGGTACAGGGGAACATTAGACCTCCACATTATACCTTGATCTGAAGGTACAGGGGAACATTAGACCTCCACATTATACCTTGATCTGAAGGTACAGGGGAACATTAGACCTCTACATTATACCTTGATGTAAAGGTACAGGGGAATATTATACCTCCACATTATACCTTGATCTGAAGGTACAGGGGAACATTATACCTCCACATTATACCTTGATCTGAAGGTACAGGGGAACATTATACCTCCACATTATACCTTGATCTGAAGGTACAGGGGAACATTAGACCTCCACATTATACCTTGATCTGAAGGTACAGGGGAACATTAGACCTCCACATTATACCTTGATGTAAAGGTACAGGGGAATATTATACCTCCACATTATACCTTGATCTGAAGGTACAGGGGAACATTATACCTCCACATTATACCTTGATATAAAGGTACAGGGGAACATTATACCTCTACATTATACCTTGATCTGAAGGTACAGGGGAACATTATACCTCCACATTATACCTTGATCTGAAGGTACAGGGGAACATTAGACCTCTACATTATACCTTGATATAAAGGTACAGGGGAACATTATACCTCCACATTATACCTTGATATAAAGGCACAGGGGAACATTATACCTCCACATTATACCTTGATCTGAAGGTACAGGGGAACATTATACCTCTACATTATACCTTGATCTGAAGGTACAGGGGGACATTATACCTCTACATTATACCTTGATCTGAAGGTACAGGGGGACATTATACCTCTACATTATACCTTGATCTGAAGGTACAAGGGAACATTATACCTCTACATTATACCTTGATCTGAAGGTACAGGGGGACATTATACCTCTACATTATACCTTGATCTGAAGGTACAGGGGAACATTATACCTCCACATTATACCTTGATATAAAGGTACAGGGGAACATTATACCTCCACATTATACCTTGATCTGAAGGTACAGGGGAACATTATACCTCCACATTATACGTAGATATAAAAGTACAGGGGACAGCAGCACAAAGGGCAAGAAGGTAGAGACAACAATACATCACACAAAGCAGCCACATAAAAAACATTTATAAAACCATAGTATTTGCTTTACATGCTCCTTCCACAATTACAAATCATTAATAGTGAAAACAAAGCGCATGAGCTGAGCAGTGGAGAAGACATAGAGATAGATAGAGAACTCATCTTTATATATGCGCCATTATAACGTCTGTGACAGCGTGGGCAGCTCCATAGAGATAGATAGAGAACTCATGTTTATATATGCGCCATTATAACGTCTGTGACAGCGTGGGCAGCTCCATAGAGATAGATAGAGAACTCATATTTATATATGCGCCATTATAACGTCTGTGACAGCGTGGGCAGCTCCATAGAGATAGATAGAGAACTCATATTTATATTTGCGCCATTATAACGTCTGTGACAGCGTGGGCAGCTCCATAGAGATAGATAGAGAACTCATCTTTATATATGCGCCATTATAACGTCTGTGACAGCGTGGGCAGCTCCATAGAGATAGATAGAGAACTCATCTTTATATATGCGCCATTATAACGTCTGTGACAGCGTGGGCAGCTCCATAGAGATAGATAGAGAACTCATATTTATATATGCGCCATTATAACGTCTGTGACAGCGTGGGCAGCTCCATAGAGATAGATAGAGAACTCATATTTATATTTGCGCCATTATAACGTCTGTGACAGCGTGGGCAGCTCCATAGAGATAGATAGAGAACTCATATTTAGCCGCCTTTCCTTCCAGTTCTCTGCTGCCAATGACTGGAACGAACTACAAAAATCGTTGAAACTGGAGACACTTATCTCCCTCACTAGTTTCAAGCACCAGCTGTCAGAGCAGCTCACAGATCACTGCACCTGTACATAGCCCAACCAACTACCTCAAACCCTACCGTAGTCATTTATTTATCTTGCTCCTTTGCACCCCAGTATTTTTACTTTGCACATTCATCTACTGCACATTTACCATTCCAGTGTTAAATTGCTAAATTGCTGTACTGTAGTTGCTTTGCCACCATGGCCTATTTGTTGCCTTGTGTTCCTTATCCTACCTCATTTGCACACATTGTATATAGATTTGTTTTTTTTCCTACTGTATTATTGACTGTATGTTTGTTTTACTCCATGTGTAACTCTGTGTTGTTGTATGTGTCAAACTGCTTTGTTTTATCTTGGCCAGGTCGCAGATGTAAATGAGAACTTGTTCTCAACTTGCCTACCTGTATTATGACATCATATAGAACTACCTGGTTAAATAAAGGTGTATTATGACATCATATAGAACTACCTGGTTAAATAAAGGTGTATTATGACATCATATAGAACTACCTGGTTAAATAAAGGTGTATTATGACATCATATAGAACTACCTGGTTAAATAAAGGTGAAAAAAAAAAAAAAAAAAAAATACAGGAGGCAAATTTCTGTTTGAAAAAGCCAGCCTTTGCTTTCCTAACTGACTGTGTATATTGGTTCCTAACTTCCCTGAAAAGTTGCATATCGTGGGGGCTGTTTGATGCTAATGCAGAACGCCACAGGATGTGTTTGTGCTGGTCAAGGGCAGTCAGGTCTGGAGAGAACCAAGGGTTATATCTGTTCCTGGTTCCATATTTTTTGAATGGGGCATGCTTACTTAAGATAGTGAGGAAGGCACTTTTTAAGAATGACCAGGCATCCTCTACTGACGTGATAAGGTCAATATCCTTCCAGGATACCCGGGCCAGGTCGATTAGAAAGGCCTGCTCGCTGAAATGTTTTAGGGAGCGTTTGACAGTGATGAGGGGTGGTTGTTTGACCGCAGACCCATAACGGATGCAGGCAATGAGGCAGTGAGATCTTGGTTGAAGACAGCAGAGGTGTATTTGGAGGGCAAGTTGGTTAGGATGATATCTATGAGGGTGCCCATGTTTACGGATTTGGGGTTGTACCTGGTAGGTTCATTGATAATATGTATGAGATTGAGGGCATCAAGCTTAGATTGTAGGATGGCCGGGGTGTTAAGCATGTCCCAGTTTAGGTCACCTAGCAGCACGAGCTCTGAAGATAGATGGGGGGCGATCAATTCACATATGGTGTCCAGGGCACAGCTGGGGGCAGAAGATGGTCTATAGCAAATGGCAACGGTGAGAGACTTGTTTCTGGAAAGGTGGATTTTTAAAAGTAGAAGCTCGAATTGTTTGGGTACAGACCTGGATAGTAAGACAGAGCTCTGCAGGCTATCTCTGCAGTAGATTGCAACTCCGCACCATTTGGCAGTTCTATCTTGTCGGAAAATGTTGTAGTTAGGGATGGAAATGCCAGAGTTTTTTGGTGGTCTTCCTAAGCCAGGAATCAGACACGGCTAGGACATCCGCAATGTCCAATAGCAATGTCCAATAGCAATAGCATGTTAAAGCGGGCTATGTCATAATGAGTCCTCCCTCCATCTATCTATCACAATGCAGACACAGTGGGCAGATAAGAGGAATCTGGTCACAATGCAGACACAGTGGGCAGATAAGAGGGATGCTGGTCACAATGCAGACACAGTGGGCAGATAAGAGGGATGCTGGTCACAATGCAGACACAGTGGGCAGATAAGAGGGATGCTGGTCACAATGCAGACACAGTGGGCAGATAAGAGACACGACACATCTCCAACAGATAGTGATCGTAAATCATTTTGATTCGATGACGACAACCACCCCACTGGGCACAGGCGTCAGTTCGACGACTAGTTTTGATTTACATTTGGTTAGCTGTAAAAAAAACGTGAATTCAACATTAAATCAACAAAAAAATTTACCTTGCCATTGGATTTAGGTTAAAAGTTGATTGAAAAAAATATGACAATTCAGTGATTTTCTGATTTTTTTGCTAGAAATGACATAGAAACAACGAGAGAGATAGGAAGAGAGAGAGAGAGAGAGAGAGAGAGAGAGAGAGAGAGAGAGAGAGAGAGAGAGAGAGAGAGAGCTCTGGAGCTCTGTTCCGTGTTTTTGAAGGTCAGATTGGTGAAGATTGCCACCTGGACTGTTAACAGAAATATCTACAGCTCTGGTATGTTCTGGAGAGTAAAGTTACTTTTTATGACCAAACTGACCAGTCAGGACTGAGGTTAACACCTGAGACAGGGGTCAGAGCTCACCTCACGTAACCCAGAGACACAGACACATGACTGACAGATTCACAAGTGTCTAACCTAATCTTAGCTATCTCATAAACTGCCTATATAATGGAATTATCTTCAGATATAATTACAAAGAACTCAAGTAAAGCATACATTTAAGAAGCTCCTCTCTTATTGCTGTAGGTCCTGTTAAAGATTCATTGTAAACGCAGGTATCCCTAGTTACTATCAAGGTTCTATCGCTGCTTTGATGGATGTTTCATAGCTACCGGTGTGTGGCAAAGAGTCTAAACCAAGGTGGAAAACTCTGTAGCTGGACGTGGACGTGAGAGAGAGAGGGGAACATCTTGAAGGGATCAGGCTCTTCTCTCCTGTGTGGTCTGAGTAAATCTGTCTAGTCTCGTCTGAACAGAACCAACCGAGGTCAAATGAGAGCATAGCCATGCTAATGCCTCCAATGGGAGACGACACAGGAATGTTGAATTCAGTACGTACCAAACGAATCGTTTGACTGACCAAATTCTTAACTATTGGGTTGCAATAAGAAAATATGTAATCAGTGAAGTTATTCAAGGCATTTTACCCAATGTGTCGTAACAGCCGTTGAAGTTGATGGCATGACTACAAGTCATACAGTTTTGCACTTTTGAGAAAACGATATATTGTCGTCGGGAGCGAAGTCAAAACGCAAACGGATTCATTCAAACCCGGTTCTTAGGATCATGTCAGCTCCACCGATACCCGAAACCCGACACCCTAGACCCACTACAATTTGCATTCCGCCCCAACAGCTCCATGGAGTATATTTTATGTATATTTCTCCGAAACACCTGGATTGTATTATCCCTTTATTATTTTCATCATTGTTCTGTCAAGATGTTGGGGCTTATGGCTACACAGTCTTGCCAAAGCTTTTCAAGCTGATTTATGTCAAAACTGTAACTTGGACACTCAGGAACATTCACTGTCCTCTTGGTAAGCAACTCCAGTGTATGTTTTAGATTATTGTCCTGCTGAAAGGGGATTTCCTCTCCCAGTGTCTGGAAAGCAGACTGAAGCAGGTGTTTCTCTAGGATTTTGCCTGTGCTTAGCTCCATCACGTTCCTTTTTATCCTGAAAAACTCCCCAGTATTTCCCGACGACAAGCATACCCATACCATGATGCAGCCACCACCAGGCTGGACAATAAGAAGGCACTTAGTGATTTAGTTTTGGATCTGCCAAACAAACATAACAACTTGCATTTAGGACAAAAGGTGTATTCCTTTGCCATGTTTTTTTGTTGTTGTATTACTTTAGTGCCTTGTTGCATACAAGATGCATTACTTGAAATATTTTTTTATTCTGTATATTTGTATTCTTATTTTCACTCATTTAAGTCATTATTGTGGAGTCACTACAATGTTGTTGATCCATGCTCAGTTTTCTCCAATCACAGCCAAGTAACTGTTTTAAAATCCCCAGTGGCCTCATGGTGACATCCCTGAGCAGTTTCATTCCTGTCCTGCAGCTCAGTTCAGAAGGACGACCATCTTTGATTGGTCTGGGTGGTTTAATACATAGTCCACAGCATAATTATTAACTTGACCATGCTTAAAGAGACATTCAATGTCTGATTTGATATTGTTACCCATTTACAAATAACTGGCCTTCTTAATGAGGCGTTCAAAAGGCTCCCTGGTCTTTGTAGTTGTTGAATCAGTGCTTGAAATTCTAGACTCGACAGAGGGTCCTTACAAATGTTTTATGCATGGGGGACAGAGGAAGATTTAGTCATTAAAAAATCATGTCAACCCCTATTTTTTTCTCACAGAGTGAGTTCATGTAGCATATTATGTGATTTGTTAAGTTAAATTGTACTCCTGAACTAATGTAGGCTTGCTTAACATAATTGGGAAAAAGTCAAGGGGTCTGAATACTTTCCGAATGCACTGAATATGTTTTATTATAGTGTGTTTTGTAGGGCTGTTGTGTTTAATTTATGTACTGAGTTTTTATTTGTAAACGTATACAGGGCTCTAAAATAGTTTAATCTCAATGTGACTCCCTGATTAAATAAAGGTTAATAAAATAAAAAGTAAAATACTGTATGTAAGAAACACTATCCTTCTGTATTAGAAACAGGAGTAACTATTTTCCTCTGACTCCCTACAGAAGTTTAGGCTCCAGGCTCCAGTCTGATCAGAGGGCCTGCCCTGCCCTGTGGTGAGGTCCCGACCCTGCAAGACCCGGCACATATGAGCCTAGAGGGATAGGAGTGGTTTTAAACGGGTGGGTAGTTCAGTCAGTTACTGGCTGCTAGGAGTGGTTTTAAAGGGGTAGGTATTTCAGTCAGTTACTGGCTGCTAGGAGTGGTTTTACAGGGGTAGGTAGTTCAGTCAGTTACTGGCTGCTAGGAGTAGTTTTAAAGGGTTAGGTAGTTCAGTCAGTTACTGGCTGCTAGGAGTGGTTTCAAACGGTTATGGTAGTTCAGTCAGTTACTGGCTGCTAGGAGTGGTTTTAAAGGGGTAGGTAGTTCAGTCAGTTACTGGCTGCTAGGATTGGTTTTAAAGGGGTAGGTAGTTCAGTCAGTCACTGGCTGCTGGGAGGGTTTTAAAGGGGTAGGTAGTTCAGTCAGTTACTGGCTGCTAGGAGTGGATATAAAAGGGTAGGAAGTTCAGTCAGTTACTGGCTGCTAGGAGTGGTTTTAAATGGGTAGGTATTTCAGTCAGTTACTGGCTGCTAGGAGTGGTTTTACAGGGTAGGTAGTTCAGTCAGTTACTGGCTGCTAGGAGTAGTTTTAAAGGGTTAGGTAGTTCAGTCAGTTACTGGCTGCTAGGAGTGGTTTCAAGCGGTTATGGTAGTTCAGTCAGTTACTGGCTGCTAGGAGTGGTTTTAAAGGGGTAGGTAGTTCAGTCAGTTACTGGCTGCTAGGATTGGTTTTAAAGGGGTAGGTAGTTCAGTCAGTCACTGGCTGCTAGGAGTGGTTTTAAAGGGGTAGGTAGTTCAGTCAGTTACTGGCTGCTAGGAGTGGATATAAAAGGGTAGGAAGTTCCAGTCAGTTACTGGCTGCTAGGAGTGGTTTTAAATGGGTAGGTAGTTCAGTCAGTTGCTGGCTGCTAGGAGTGGTTTTGAACGGGGGGTTCAGTCAGTTACTGGATGCTAGGAGTGGTTTTAAAGGGGTAGGTAGTTCAGTCAGTTACTGGCTGCTAGGATTGGTTTTAAAGGGGTAGGTAGATCAGTCAGTCACTGGCTGCTAGGAGTGGTTTTTAAAGGGGTAGGTAGTTCAGTCAGTTACTGGCTGCTAGGAGTGGTTTTAAAGGGGTAGGTATTTCAGTCAGGTACTGGCTGCTAGGAGTGGTTTTAAAGGGGTAGGTAGTTCAGTCAGTTACTGGCTGCAAGGAGTGGTTTTAAAGGGGTTTGTAGTTCAGTCAGTTACTGTCTGCTAGGAGTGGTTTTAAAGGGGTAGGTAGTTCAGTCAGTTACTGGCTGCAAGGAGTGGTTTTAAAGGGGTTTGTAGTTCAGTCAGTTACTGGCTGCTAGGAGTGGTTTTAAAGGGGTAGGTAGTTCAGTCAGTTACTGGCTGCTAGGAGTGGTTTTAAAGGGGTAGGTAGTTCAATCAGTAACTGGCTGCTAGGAGTGGTCTTAAAGGGGTAGGTAGTTCAGTCAGTTACTGGCTGCTAGGAGTGGTTATAAACGAGTAGGTATTTCAGTCAGTTACTGGCTGCTACGAGTGATTTTAAAGGGGTAGGTAGTTCAGTCAGTTACTGGCTGCTAGGAGTGGTCTTAAAGGGGTAGGTAGTTCAGTCAGTTACTGGCTGCTAGGAGTGGTTTTAAACGAGTAGGTATTTCAGACAGTTACTGTCTGCTAGGAGTGGTTTTAAAGGGGTAGGTAGTTCAGTCAGTTACTGGCTGCTAGGAGTGTTCTTAAAGGGGTAGGTAGTTCAGTCAGTTACTGGCTGCTAGGATTAGTTTTAAAGGGGTAGGTAGTTCAGTCAGTCACTGGCTGCTAGGAGTGGTTTTAAAGGGGTAGGTAGTTCAGTCAGTTACTGGATGCTAGGAGTGGTTTTAAAGGGGTAGGTAGTTCAGTCAGTTACTGGCTGCTCGGAGTGGTTTTAAAGGGGTTTGTAGTTCAGTCAGTTACTGGCTGCTAGGAGTGGTTTTAAAGGGGTAGGTATTTCAGTCAGTTACTGGCTGCTAGGAGTGGTTATAAACGAGTAGGTATTTCAGTCAGTTACTGGCTGCTAGGAGTGATTTTAAAGGGGTAGGTAGTTCAGTCAGTCACTGGCTGCTAGGAGTGGTCTTAAAGGGGTAGGTAGTTCAGTCAGTTACTGGCTGCTAGGATTAGTTTTAAAGGGGTAGGTAGTTCAGTCAGTCACTGGCTGCTAGGAGTGGTTTTAAAGGGGTAGGTATTTCAGTCAGTTACTGGATGCTAGGAGTGGTTTTAAAGGGGTAGGTAGTTCAGTCAGTTACTGGCTGCTAGGATTGGTTTTAAAGGGGTAGGTAGTTCAGTCAGTCACTGGCTGCTAGGAGGGGTTTTAAAGGGGTAGGTAGTTCAGTCAGTTACTGGCTGCTAGGAGTGGATATAAAAGGGTAGGAAGTTCAGTCAGTTACTGGCTGCTAGGAGTGGTTTTAAATGGGTAGGTATTTCAGTCAGTTACTGGCTGCTAGGAGTGGTTTTACAGGGGTAGGTAGTTCAGTCAGTTACGGGCTGCTAGGAGTAGTTTTAAAGGGTTAGGTAGTTCAGTCAGTTACTGGCTGCTAGGAGTGGTTTCAAACGGTTATGGTAGTTCAGTCAGTTACTGGCTGCTAGGAGTGGTTTTAAAGGGGTAGGTAGTTCAGTCAGTTACTGGCTGCTAGGATTGGTTTTAAAGGGGTAGGTAGTTCAGTCAGTCACTGGCTGCTAGGAGTGGTTTTAAAGGGGTAGGTAGTTCAGTCAGTTACTGGCTGCTAGGAGTGGATATAAAAGGGTAGGAAGTTCAGTCAGTTACTGGCTGCTAGGAGTGGTTTTAAATGGGTAGGTAGTTCAGTCAGTTGCTGGCTGCTAGGAGTGGTTTTGAACGGGGGGTTCAGTCAGTTACTGGATGCTAGGAGTGGTTTTAAAGGGGTAGGTAGTTCAGTCAGTTACTGGCTGCTAGGATTGGTTTTAAAGGGGTAGGTAGATCAGTCAGTCACTGGCTGCTAGGAGTGGTTTTAAAGGGGTAGGTAGTTCAGTCAGTTACTGGCTGCTAGGAGTGGTTTTAAAGGGGTAGGTATTTCAGTCAGGTACTGGCTGCTAGGAGTGGTTTTAAAGGGGTAGGTAGTTCAGTCAGTTACTGGCTGCAAGGAGTGGTTTTAAAGGGGTTTGTAGTTCAGTCAGTTACTGTCTGCTAGGAGTGGTTTTAAAGGGGTAGGTAGTTCAGTCAGTTACTGGCTGCAAGGAGTGGTTTTAAAGGGGTTTGTAGTTCAGTCAGTTACTGGCTGCTAGGAGTGGTTTTAAAGGGGTAGGTAGTTCAGTCAGTTACTGGCTGCTAGGAGTGGTTTTAAAGGGGTAGGTAGTTCAATCAGTAACTGGCTGCTAGGAGTGGTCTTAAAGGGGTAGGTAGTTCAGTCAGTTACTGGCTGCTAGGAGTGGTTATAAACGAGTAGGTATTTCAGTCAGTTACTGGCTGCTAGGAGTGATTTTAAAGGGGTAGGTAGTTCAGTCAGTTACTGGCTGCTAGGAGTGGTCTTAAAGGGGTAGGTAGTTCAGTCAGTTACTGGCTGCTAGAGTGGTTTTAAACGGTAGGTATTTCAGACAGTTACTGTCTGCTAGGAGTGGTTTTAAAGGGTAGGTAGTTCAGTCAGTTACTGGCTGCTAGGAGTGTTCTTAAAGGGGTAGGTAGTTCAGTCAGTTACTGGCTGCTAGGGATTAGTTTTAAAGGGGTAGGTAGTTCAGTCAGTCACTGGCTGCTAGGAGTGGTTTTAAAGGGGTAGGTAGTTCAGTCAGTTACTGGATGCTAGGAGTGGTTTTAAAGGGGTAGGTAGTTCAGTCAGTTACTGGCTGCTCGGAGTGGTTTTAAAGGGGTTTGTAGTTCAGTCAGTTACTGGCTGCTAGGAGTGGTTTTAAAGGGGTAGGTATTTCAGTCAGTTACTGGCTGCTAGGAGTGGTTATAAACGAGTAGGTATTTCAGTCAGTTACTGGCTGCTAGGAGTGATTTTAAAGGGGTAGGTAGTTCAGTCAGTCACTGGCTGCTAGGAGTGGTCTTAAAGGGGTAGGTAGTTCAGTCAGTTACTGGCTGCTAGGATTAGTTTTAAAGGGTAGGTAGTTCAGTCAGTCACTGGCTGCTAGGAGTGGTTTTAAAGGGGTAGGTATTTCAGTCAGTTACTGGATGCTAGGAGTGGTTTTAAAGGGGTAGGTAGTTCAGTCAGTTACTGGCTGCTAGGAGTGGTTTTAAAGGGGTAGGTAGTTCAATCAGTAACTGGCTGCTAGGAGTGGTTTTAAAGGGGTAGGTATTTCAGTCAGTTACTGGATGCTAGGAGTGGTTTTAAAGGGGTAGGTAGTTCAGTCAGTTACTGGCTGCTAGGAGTGGTTTTAAAGGGTAGGTAGTTCAATCAGTAACTGGCTGCTAGGAGTGGTCTTAAAGGGGTAGGTAGTTCAGTCAGTTACTGGCTGCTAGGAGTGGTTATAAACGAGTAGGTATTTCAGTCAGTTACTGGCTGCTAGGAGTGATTTTAAAGGGGTAGGTAGTTCAGTCAGTTACTGGCTGCTAGGAGTGGTCTTAAAGGGGTAGGTAGTTCAGTCAGTTACTGGCTGCTAGGAGTGGTCTTAAAGGGGTAGGTAGTTCAGTCAGTTACTGGCTGCTGGGAGTGGTTTTAAACGAGTAGGTATTATAGACAGTTACTGTCTGCTAGGAGTGGTTTTAAAGGGGTTGGTAGTTCAGTCAGCTACTGGCTGCTAGGAGTAGTTTTAAAGGGGTAGGTAGTTCAGTCAGTTACTGGCTGCTAGGAGTGGTTTTAAAGGGGTAGGTAGTTCAGTCAGTTACTGGCTGCTAGGAGTGGTTTTAAACGAGTAGGTATTTCAGTCAGTTACTGGCTGCTAGGAGTGGTTTTAAATGGGTAGGTAGTTCAGTCAGTTTCTGGTTGATAGGAGTGGTTTTAAAGGGGTAGGTAGTTCAGTCAGTTACTGGCTGCTAGGAGTAGTTTTACAGGGTAGGTATTTCTGTCAGTTACCGGCTGCTAGGAGTGGTTTAAAACGGGTAGGTAGTTCAGTCAGTTACTGGCTGCTAGGAGTGGTTTTAAAGGGGTAGGTAGTTCAGTCAGTTACTGGCTGCTAGGAGTGGTTTTAAAGGGGTAGGTAGTTCAGTCAGTTACTGGCTGCTAGGAGTGGTTTTAAAAGGGTAGGTAGTTCAGTCAGGTACTGGCTGCTAGGAGTGGTTTTAAACAAGTAGGTATGTCAGTCAGTTACTGGCTGCTAGGAGTGGTTTTAAACGGGTAGGTAGTTCAGTCAATTTCTGGTTGATATGAGTGGTTTTAAAGGGGTAGGTAGTTCAGTCAGTTACTGGCTGCTCGGAGTGGTTTTAAAGGGGTCGGTAGTTCAGTCAGTTACTGGCTGTTAGGAGTGGTTTTAAACGGGTAGTTAGTTCAGTCAGTTACTGGCTGCTAGGAGTGGTTTTAAAGGGGTAGGTTGTTCAGTCAGTTACTGGCTGCTAGGAGTAGTTTTAAAGGGGTATGTAGTTCAGTCAGTTACTGGCTGCTAGGAGTGGTTTTAAAGGGGTAGTTAGTTCAGTCAGTTACTGGCTGCTAGGAGTGGTTTTAAACGAGTAGGTATTTCAGACAGTTACTGTCTGCTAGGAGTGGTTTTAAAGGGGTAGGTAGTTCAGTCAGTTACTGGCTGCTAGGAGTGTTCTTAAAGGGGTAGGTAGTTCAGTCAGTTACTGGCTGCTAGGATTAGTTTTAAAGGGGTAGGTAGTTCAGTCAGTCACTGGCTGCTAAGAGTGGTTTTAAAGGGGTAGGTAGTTCAGTCAGTTACTGGCTGCTAGAGTGGTTTTAAAAGGGTTAGGTATTTCAGTCAGTTACTGGCTGCTAGGAGTGGTTATAAACGTAGGTATTTCAGTCAGTTACTGGCTGCTAGGAGTGATTTTAAAGGGGTAGGTAGTTCAGTCAGTCACTGGCTGCTAGGAGTGGTCTTAAAGGGGTAGGTAGTTCAGTCAGTTACTGGCTGCTGGGAGTGGTTTTAAACGAGTAGGTATTATAGACAGTTACTGTCTGCTAGGAGTGGTTTTAAAGGGGTTGGTAGTTCAGTCAGCTACTGGCTGCTAGGAGTAGTTTTAAAGGGGTAGGTAGTTCAGTCAGTTACTGGCTGCTAGGAGTAGTTTTAAAGGGTTAGGTTGTTCAGTCAGTTACTGGCTGCTAGGAGTGGTTTTAAACGAGTAGGTATTTCAGTCAGTTACTGGCTGCTAGGGAGTGGTTTTAAGCGGGTAGGTAGTTCAGTCAGTTACTGGCTGCTAGGAGTGGTCTTAAAGGGGTAGGTAGTTCAGTCAGTTACTGGCTGCTAGGAGTGGTTTTTAAGCGGTAGGTATTTCAGACAGTTACTGTCTGCTGGGAGTGGTTTTAAAGGGGTAGGTAGTTCAGTCAGTTACTGGCTGCTAGGAGTGTTCTTAAAGGGGTAGGTAGTTCAGTCAGTTACTGGCTGCTAGGATTAGTTTTAAAGGGGTAGGTAGTTCAGTCAGTCACTGGCTGCTAGGAGTGGTTTTAAAGGGGTAGGTAGTTCAGTCAGTTACTGGATGCTAGGAGTGGTTTTAAAGGGGTAGGTAGTTCAGTCAGTTACTGGCTGCTCGGAGTGGTTTTAAAGGGGTCGGTAGTTCAGTCAGTTACTGGCTGCTAGGAGTGTTCTTAAAGGGGTAGGTAGTTCAGTCAGTTACTGGCTGCTAGGATTAGTTTTAAAGGGGTAGGTAGTTCAGTCAGTCACTGGCTGCTAGGAGTGGTTTTAAAGGGGTAGGTAGTTCAGTCAGTTACTGGATGCTAGGAGTGGTTTTAAAGGGGTAGGTAGTTCAGTCAGTTACTGGCTGCTCGGGAGTGGTTTTAAAGGGGTTTGTAGTTCAGTCAGTTACTGGCTGCTAGGAGTGGTTTTAAAGGGGTAGGTATTTCAGTCAGTTACTGGCTGCTAGGAGTGGTTATAAAGCGAGTAGGTATTTCCAGTCAGTTACTGGCTGCTAGGAGTGATTTTAAAGGGGTAGGTAGTTCAGTCAGTCACTGGCTGCTAGGAGTGGTCTTAAAGGGGTAGGTAGTTCAGTCAGTTACTGGCTGCTAGGATTAGTTTTAAAGGGGTAGGTAGTTCAGTCAGTCACTGGCTGCTAGGAGTGGTTTTAAAGGGGTAGGTATTTCAGTCAGTTACTGGATGCTAGGAGTGGTTTTAAAGGGGTAGGTAGTTCAGTCAGTTACTGGCTGCTAGGAGTGGTTTTAAAGGGGTAGGTAGTTCAATCAGTAACTGGCTGCTAGGAGTGGTTTTAAAGGGGTAGGTATTTCAGTCAGTTACTGGATGCTAGGAGTGGTTTTAAAGGGGTAGGTAGTTCAGTCAGTTACTGGCTGCTAGGAGTGGTTTTAAAGGGGTAGGTAGTTCAATCAGTAACTGGCTGCTAGGAGTGGTCTTAAAGGGGTAGGTAGTTCAGTCAGTTACTGGCTGCTAGGAGTGGTTATAAACGAGTAGGTATTTCCAGTCAGTTACTGGCTGCTAGGAGTGATTTTAAAGGGGTAGGTAGTTCAGTCAGTTACTGGCTGCTAGGAGTGGTCTTAAAGGGGTAGGTAGTTCAGTCAGTTACTGGCTGCTAGGGAGTGGTTTTTAAAGCGGTAGGTATTTCAGACAGTTACTGTCTGCTAGGAGTGGTTTTAAAGGGGTAGGTAGATCAGTCAGTTACTGGCTGCTAGGAGTGTTCTTAAAGGGGTAGGTAGTTCAGTCAGTTACTGGCTGCTAGGATTAGTTTTAAAGGGGTAGGTAGTTCAGTCAGTCACTGGCTGCTAGGAGTGGTTTTAAAGGGTAGGTAGTTCAGTCAGTTACTGGATGCTAGGAGTGGTTTTAAAGGGGTAGGTAGTTCAGTCAGTTACTGGCTGCTCGGAGTGGTTTTAAAGGGGTTTGTAGTTCAGTCAGTTACTGGCTGCTAGGAGTGGTTTTAAAGGGGTAGGTATTTCAGTCAGTTACTGGCTGCTAGGAGTGGTTATAAACAGTAGGTATTTCAGTCAGTTACTGGCTGCTAGGAGTGATTTTAAAGGGGTAGGTAGTTCAGTCAGTCACTGGCTGCTAGGAGTGATCTTAAAGGGGTAGGTAGTTCAGTCAGTTACTGGCTGCTAGGATTAGTTTTAAAGGGGTAGGTAGTTCAGTCAGTCACTGGCTGCTAGGAGTGGTTTTAAAGGGGTAGGTAGTTCAGTCAGTTACTGGATGCTAGGAGTGGTTTTAAAGGGGTAGGTAGTTCAGTCAGTTACTGGCTGCTCGGAGTGGTTTTATAGGGGTTTGTAGTTCAGTCAGTTACTGGCTGCTAGGAGTGGTTTTAAAGGGGTAGGTATTTCAGTCAGTTACTGTCTGCTAGGAGTGGTTATAAACGAGTAGGTATTTCAGTCAGTTACTGGCTGCTAGGAGTGTTCTTAAAGGGGTAGGTAGTTCAGTCAGTTACTGGCTGCTAGGATTAGTTTTAAAGGGGTAGGTAGTTCAGTCAGTCACTGGCTGCTAGGAGTGGTCTTAAAGGGGTAGGTAGTTCAGTCAGTTACTGGCTGCTGGGAGTGGTTTTAAACGAGTAGGTATTATAGACAGTTACTGTCTGCTAGGAGTGGTTTTAAAGGGGTTGGTAGTTCAGTCAGCTACTGGCTGCTAGGAGTAGTTTTAAAGGGGTAGGTAGTTCAGTCAGTTACTGGCTGCTAGGAGTGGTTTTAAAGGGGTAGGTAGTTCAGTCAGTTACTGGCTGCTAGGAGTGGTTTTAAACGAGTAGGTATTTCAGTCAGTTACTGGCTGCTAGGAGTGGTTTTAAATGGGTAGGTAGTTCAGTCAGTTTCTGGTTGATAGGAGTGGTTTTACAGGGGTAGGTAGTTCAGTCAGTTACTGGCTGCTAGGAGTGGTTTTAAACGAGTAGGTATTTCAGACAGTTACTGTCTGCTAGGAGTGGTTTTAAAGGGGTAGGTAGTTCAGTCAGTTACTGGCTGCTAGGAGTGTTCTTAAAGGGGTAGGTAGTTCAGTCAGTTACTGGCTGCTAGGATTAGTTTTAAAGGGGTAGGTAGTTCAGTCAGTCACTGGCTGCTAGGAGTGGTTTTAAAGGGGTAGGTAGTTCAGTCAGTTACTGGATGCTAGGAGTGGTTTTAAAGGGGTAGGTAGTTCAGTCAGTTACTGGCTGCTCGGAGTGGTTTTAAAGGGGTTTGTAGTTCAGTCAGTTACTGGCTGCTAGGAGTGGTTTTAAAGGGGTAGGTATTTCAGTCAGTTACTGGCTGCTAGGAGTGGTTATAAACGAGTAGGTATTTCAGTCAGTTACTGGCTGCTAGGAGTGATTTTAAAGGGGTAGGTAGTTCAGTCAGTCACTGGCTGCTAGGAGTGATCTTAAAGGGGTAGGTAGTTCAGTCAGTTACTGGCTGCTGGGATTAGTTTTAAAGGGGTAGGTAGTTCAGTCAGTCACTGGCTGCTAGGAGTGGTTTTAAAGGGGTAGGTAGTTCAGTCAGTTACTGGATGCTAGGAGTGGTTTTAAAGGGGTAGGTAGTTCAGTCAGTTACTGGCTGCTCGGAGTGGTTTTATAGGGGTTTGTAGTTCAGTCAGTTACTGGCTGCTAGGAGTGGTTTAAAGGGGTAGGTATTTCCAGTCAGTTACTGTCTGCTAGGAGTGGTTATAAACGAGTAGGTATTTCAGTCAGTTACTGGCTGCTAGGAGTGTTCTTAAAGGGGTAGGTAGTTCAGTCAGTTACTGGCTGCTAGGATTAGTTTTAAAGGGGTAGGTAGTTCAGTCAGTCACTGGCTGCTAGGAGTGGTCTTAAAGGGGTAGGTAGTTCAGTCAGTTACTGGCTGCTGGGAGTGGTTTTTAAAGCGAGTAGGTATTATAGACAGTTACTGTCTGCTAGGAGTGGTTTTAAAGGGGTTGGTAGTTCAGTCAGCTACTGGCTGCTAGGAGTAGTTTTAAAGGGGTAGGTAGTTCAGTCAGTTACTGGCTGCTAGGAGTGGTTTTAAAGGGGTAGGTAGTTCAGTCAGTTACTGGCTGCTAGGAGTGGTTTTAAACGAGTAGGTATTTCAGTCAGTTACTGGCTGCTAGGAGTGGTTTTAAATGGGTAGGTAGTTCAGTCAGTTTCTGGTTGATAGGAGTGGTTTTACAGGGGTAGGTAGTTCAGTCAGTTACTGGCTGCTAGGAGTAGTTTTAAAGGGTTAGGTAGTTCAGTCAGTTACTGGCTGCTAGGAGTGGTTTCAAACGGTTATGGTAGTTCAGTCAGTTACTGGCTGCTAGGAGTGGTTTTAAAGGGGTAGGTAGTTCAGTCAGTTACTGGCTGCTAGGATTGGTTTTAAAGGGGTAGGTAGTTCAGTCAGTCACTGGCTGCTAGGAGGGGTTTTAAAGGGGTAGGTAGTTCAGTCAGTTACTGGATGCTAGGAGTGGTTTTAAAGGGGTAGGTAGTTCAGTCAGTTACTGGCTGCTAGGAGTAGTTTTAAAGGGTTAGGTAGTTCAGTCAGTTACTGGCTGCTAGGAGTGGTTTCAAACGGTTATGGTAGTTCAGTCAGTTACTGGCTGCTAGGAGTGGTTTTAAAGGGGTAGGTAGTTCAGTCAGTTACTGGCTGCTGGGATTGGTTTTAAAGGGGTAGGTAGTTCAGTCAGTCACTGGCTGCTAGGAGGGGTTTTAAAGGGGTAGGTAGTTCAGTCAGTTACTGGCTGCTAGGAGTGGATATAAAAGGGTAGGAAGTTCAGTCAGTTACTGGCTGCTAGGAGTGGTTTTAAATGGGTAGGTATTTCAGTCAGTTACTGGCTGCTAGGAGTGGTTTTACAGGGGTAGGTAGTTCAGTCAGTTACTGGCTGCTAGGAGTAGTTTTAAAGGGTTAGGTAGTTCAGTCAGTTACTGGCTGCTGGGAGTGGTTTCAAGCGGTTGTGGTAGTTCAGTCAGTTACTGGCTGCTAGGAGTGGTTTTAAAGGGGTAGGTAGTTCAGTCAGTTACTGGCTGCTAGGAGTGGTTTTACAGGGGTAGGTAGTTCAGTCAGTTACTGGCTGCTAGGAGTAGTTTTAAAGGGTTAGGTAGTTCAGTCAGTTACTGGCTGCTAGGAGTGGTTTCAAACGGTTATGGTAGTTCAGTCAGTTACTGGCTGCTAGGAGTGGTTTTAAAGGGGTAGGTAGTTCAGTCAGTTACTGGCTGCTAGGATTGGTTTTAAAGGGGTAGGTAGTTCAGTCAGTCACTGGCTGCTAGGAGGGGTTTTAAAGGGGTAGGTAGTTCAGTCAGTTACTGGCTGCTAGGAGTGGATATAAAAGGGTAGGAAGTTCAGTCAGTTACTGGCTGCTAGGAGTGGTTTTAAATGGGTAGGTATTTCAGTCAGTTACTGGCTGCTAGGAGTGGTTTTACAGGGGTAGGTAGTTCAGTCAGTTACTGGCTGCTGGGAGTAGTTTTAAAGGGTTAGGTAGTTCAGTCAGTTACTGGCTGCTAGGAGTGGTTTCAAACGGTTATGGTAGTTCAGTCAGTTACTGGCTGCTGGGAGTGGTTTTAAAGGGGTAGGTAGTTCAGTCAGTTACTGGCTGCTAGGATTGGTTTTAAAGGGGTAGGTAGTTCAGTCAGTCACTGGCTGCTAGGAGTGGTTTAAAGGGGTAGGTAGTTCAGTCAGTTACTGGCTGCTGGGAGTGGATATAAAAGGGTAGGAAGTTCAGTCAGTTACTGGCTGCTAGGAGTGGTTTTAAATGGGTAGGTAGTTCAGTCAGTTGCTGGCTGCTAGGAGTGGTTTTTGAACGGGGTTCAGTCAGTTACTGGATGCTAGGAGTGGTTTTAAAGGGGTAGGTAGTTCAGTCAGTTACTGGCTGCTAGGATTGGTTTTAAAGGGGTAGGTAGATCAGTCAGTCACTGGCTGCTGGGAGTGGTTTTTAAAGGGGTAGGTAGTTCAGTCAGTTACTGGCTGCTGGGAGTGGTTTTAAAGGGGTAGGTATTTCCAGTCAGGTACTGGCTGCTAGGAGTGGTTTTAAAGGGGTAGGTAGTTCAGTCAGTTACTGGCTGCAGGAGTGGTTTTAAAGGGGTTTGTAGTTCAGTCAGTTACTGTCTGCTAGGAGTGGTTTTAAAGGGGTAGGTAGTTCAGTCAGTTACTGGCTGCAAGGAGTGGTTTTAAAGGGGTTTGTAGTTCAGTCAGTTACTGGCTGCTAGGAGTGGTTTAAAGGGGTAGGTAGTTCAGTCAGTTACTGGCTGCTAGGAGTGGTTTTAAAGGGGTAGGTAGTTCAATCAGTAACTGGCTGCTAGGAGTGGTCTTAAAAGGGGTAGGTAGTTCAGTCAGTTACTGGCTGCTAGGAGTGGTTATAAACGAGTAGGTATTTCAGTCAGTTACTGGCTGCTACGAGTGATTTTAAAGGGGTAGGTAGTTCAGTCAGTTACTGGCTGCTAGGAGTGGTCTTAAAGGGGTAGGTAGTTCAGTCAGTTACTGGCTGCTAGGAGTGGTTTTAAACGAGTAGGTATTTCAGACAGTTACTGTCTGCTAGGAGTGGTTTTAAAGGGGTAGGTAGTTCAGTCAGTTACTGGCTGCTGGAGTGGTTTTAAGCGGTAGGTGGTTTCGACAGATTACTGTCTGCTGGGAGTAGTTTTTAAAGGGGTGAGTAGTTCAGTCAGTTACTGGCTGCTAGGATTAGTTTTAAAGGGGTAGGTAGTTCAGTCAGTCACTGGCTGCTAGGGAGTGGTTTTAAAGGGGTAGGTAGTTCAGTCAGTTACTGGATGCTAGGAGTGGTTTTAAAGGGGTAGGTAGTTCAGTCAGTTACTGGATGCTGGGGAGTGGTTTAAAGGGTGAGTAGTTCAGTCAGTTGCTGGCTGCTAGATGGTTTAAGGGGTTTGTAGTTCAGTCGTTACTGGCTGCTAGGAGTGGTTTTAAAGGGGTAGGTATTTCAGTCAGTTACTGGCTGCTAGGAGTGGTTATAAACGAGTAGGTATTTCAGTCAGTTACTGGCTGCTAGGAGTGATTTTAAAGGGTAGGTAGTTCAGTCAGTCACTGGCTGCTAGGAGTGGTCTTAAAGGGGTAGGTAGTTCAGTCAGTTACTGGCTGCTAGGATTAGTTTTAAAGGGGTAGGTAGTTCAGTCAGTCACTGGCTGCTGGGAGTGGTTTTAAAGGGGTAGGTATTTCAGTCAGTTACTGGATGCTAGGAGTGGTTTTTAAAGGGGTAGGTAGTTCAGTCAGTTACTGGCTGCTAGGATTGGTTTTAAAGGGTAGGTAGTTCAGTCAGTCACTGGCTGCTAGGAGGGGTTTTAAAGGGGTAGGTAGTTCAGTCAGTTACTGGCTGCTAGGAGTGGATATAAAAGGGTAGGAAGTTCAGTCAGTTACTGGCTGCTAGGAGTGGTTTTAAATGGGTAGGTATTTCAGTCAGTTACTGGCTGCTAGGAGTGGTTTTACAGGGGTAGGTAGTTCAGTCAGTTACGGGCTGCTAGGAGTAGTTTTAAAGGGTTAGGTAGTTCAGTCAGTTACTGGCTGCTAGGAGTGGTTTCAAACGGTTATGGTAGTTCAGTCAGTTACTGGCTGCTAGGAGTGGTTTTAAAGGGGTAGGTAGTTCAGTCAGTTACTGGCTGCTAGGATTGGTTTTAAAGGGGTAGGTAGTTCAGTCAGTCACTGGCTGCTAGGAGTGGTTTTAAAGGGGTAGGTAGTTCAGTCAGTTACTGGCTGCTAGGAGTGGATATAAAGGGTAGGAAGTTCAGTCAGTTACTGGCTGCTAGGAGTGGTTTTAAATGGGTAGGTAGTTCAGTCAGTTGCTGGCTGCTAGGAGTGGTTTTGAGCGGGGGGTTCAGTCAGTTACTGGATGCTAGGAGTGGTTTTAAAGGGGTAGGTAGTTCAGTCAGTTACTGGCTGCTAGGATTGGTTTTAAAGGGGTAGGTAGATCAGTCAGTCACTGGCTGCTAGGAGTGGTTTTAAAGGGGTAGGTAGTTCAGTCAGTTACTGGCTGCTAGGAGTGGTTTTAAAGGGGTAGGTATTTCAGTCAGGTACTGGCTGCTAGAGTGGTTTTAAAGGGGTAGGTAGTTCAGTCAGTTACTGGCTGCAAGGAGTGGTTTTAAAGGGGTTTGTAGTTCAGTCAGTTACTGTCTGCTAGGAGTGGTTTTAAAGGGGTAGGTAGTTCAGTCAGTTACTGGCTGCAAGGAGTGGTTTTAAAGGGGTTTGTAGTTCAGTCAGTTACTGGCTGCTAGGAGTGGTTTTAAAGGGGTAGGTAGTTCAGTCAGTTACTGGCTGCTAGGAGTGGTTTTAAAGGGGTAGGTAGTTCAATCAGTAACTGGCTGCTAGGAGTGGTCTTAAAGGGGTAGGTAGTTCAGTCAGTTACTGGCTGCTAGGAGTGGTTTTAAAGCGGTAGGTATTTCAGTCAGTTACTGGCTGCTAGGAGTGATTTTAAAGGGGTAGGTAGTTCAGTCAGTTACTGGCTGCTAGGAGTGGTCTTAAAGGGGTAGGTAGTTCAGTCAGTTACTGGCTGCTGGGAGTGGTTTTAAGCGGTAGGTATTTCAGACAGTTACTGTCTGCTAGGAGTGGTTTTAAAGGGGTAGGTAGTTCAGTCAGTTACTGGCTGCTAGGAGTGTTCTTAAAGGGGTAGGTAGTTCAGTCAGTTACTGGCTGCTAGGATTAGTTTTAAAGGGGTAGGTAGTTCAGTCAGTCACTGGCTGCTAGGAGTGGTTTTAAAGGGGTAGGTAGTTCAGTCAGTTACTGGCTGCTAGGAGTGGTTTTAAAGGGGTAGGTAGTTCAGTCAGTTACTGGCTGCTCGGAGTGGTTTTAAAGGGGTTTGTAGTTCAGTCAGTTACTGGCTGCTAGGAGTGGTTTTAAAGGGGTAGGTATTTCCAGTCAGTTACTGGCTGCTAGGAGTGGTTATAAGCGAGTAGGTATTTCAGTCAGTTACTGGCTGCTGGGAGTGATTTTAAAAGGGGTAGGTAGTTCAGTCAGTCACTGGCTGCTAGAGTGGTCTTAAAGGGGTAGGTAGTTCAGTCAGTTACTGGCTGCTGGAGTGGTTTTAAAGGGGTTTGTAGTTCAGTCAGTTACTGGCTGCTCGGAGTGGTTTTAAAGGGGTTTGTAGTTCAGTCAGTTACTGGCTGCTAGGAGTGGTTTTAAAGGGGTAGGTAGTTCAGTCAGTTACTGGCTGCTAGGATTGGTTTTAAAGGGGTAGGTAGATCAGTCAGTCACTGGCTGCTAGGAGTGGTTTTAAAGGGGTAGGTAGTTCAGTCAGTTACTGGCTGCTAGGAGTGGTTTTAAAGGGGTAGGTATTTCAGTCAGGTACTGGCTGCTAGGAGTGGTTTTAAAGGGGTAGGTAGTTCAGTCAGTTACTGGCTGCAAGGAGTGGTTTTAAAGGGGTTTGTAGTTCAGTCAGTTACTGTCTGCTAGGAGTGGTTTTAAAGGGTAGGTAGTTCAGTCAGTTACTGGCTGCAAGGAGTGGTTTTAAAGGGGTTTGTAGTTCAGTCAGTTACTGGCTGCTAGGAGTGGTTTTAAAGGGGTAGGTAGTTCAGTCAGTTACTGGCTGCTAGGAGTGGTTTTAAAGGGGTAGGTAGTTCAATCAGTAACTGGCTGCTAGGAGTGGTCTTAAAGGGGTAGGTAGTTCAGTCAGTTACTGGCTGCTAGGAGTGGTTATAAAGCAGTAGGTATTTCAGTCAGTTACTGGCTGCTACGAGTGATTTTAAAGGGGTAGGTAGTTCAGTCAGTTACTGGCTGCTAGGAGTGGTCTTAAAGGGGTAGGTAGTTCAGTCAGTTACTGGCTGCTAGGAGTGGTTTTAAACGAGTAGGTATTTCAGACAGTTACTGTCTGCTAGGAGTGGTTTTAAAGGGGTAGGTAGTTCAGTCAGTTACTGGCTGCTAGGAGTGTTCTTAAAGGGGTAGGTAGTTCAGTCAGTTACTGGCTGCTAGGATTAGTTTTAAAGGGGTAGGTAGTTCAGTCAGTCACTGGCTGCTAGGAGTGGTTTTAAAGGGGTAGGTAGTTCAGTCAGTTACTGGATGCTAGGAGTGGTTTTAAAGGGGTAGGTAGTTCAGTCAGTTACTGGCTGCTCGGAGTGGTTTTAAAGGGGTTTGTAGTTCAGTCAGTTACTGGCTGCTAGGAGTGGTTTTAAAGGGGTAGGTATTTCAGTCAGTTACTGGCTGCTAGGAGTGGTTATAAACGAGTAGGTATTTCAGTCAGTTACTGGCTGCTAGGAGTGATTTTAAAGGGGTAGGTAGTTCAGTCAGTCACTGGCTGCTAGGAGTGGTCTTAAAGGGGTAGGTAGTTCAGTCAGTTACTGGCTGCTAGGATTAGTTTTAAAGGGGTAGGTTGTTCAGTCAGTCACTGGCTGCTAGGAGTGGTTTTAAAGGGGTAGGTATTTCAGTCAGTTACTGGATGCTAGGAGTGGTTTTAAAGGGGTAGGTAGTTCAGTCAGTTACTGGCTGCTAGGAGTGGTTTTAAAGGGGTAGGTAGTTCAATCAGTAACTGGCTGCTAGGAGTGGTTTTAAAGGGGTAGGTATTTCAGTCAGTTACTGGATGCTAGGAGTGGTTTTAAAGGGGTAGGTAGTTCAGTCAGTTACTGGCTGCTAGGAGTGGTTTAAAGGGGTAGGTAGTTCAATCAGTAACTGGCTGCTAGGAGTGGTCTTAAAGGGGTAGGTAGTTCAGTCAGTTACTGGCTGCTAGGAGTGGTTATAAACGGTAGGTATTTCAGTCAGTTACTGGCTGCTAGGAGTGATTTTAAAGGGGTAGGTAGTTCAGTCAGTTACTGGCTGCTAGGAGTGGTCTTAAAGGGGTAGGTAGTTCAGTCAGTTACTGGCTGCTAGGAGTGGTTTTAAACGAGTAGGTATTTCAGACAGTTACTGTCTGCTAGGAGTGGTTTTAAAGGGGTAGGTAGTTCAGTCAGTTACTGGCTGCTAGGAGTGTTCTTAAAGGGGTAGGTAGTTCAGTCAGTTACTGGCTGCTAGGATTAGTTTTAAAGGGGTAGGTAGTTCAGTCAGTCACTGGCTGCTAGGAGTGGTTTAAAGGGGTAGGTAGTTCAGTCAGTTACTGGATGCTAGGAGTGGTTTTAAAGGGGTAGGTAGTTCAGTCAGTTACTGGCTGCTCGGAGTGGTTTTAAAGGGGTTTGTAGTTCAGTCAGTTACTGGCTGCTAGGAGTGGTTTTAAAGGGGTAGGTATTTCAGTCAGTTACTGGCTGCTAGGAGTGGTTATAAACGAGTAGGTATTTCAGTCAGTTACTGGCTGCTAGGAGTGATTTTAAAGGGGTAGGTAGTTCAGTCAGTCACTGGCTGCTAGGAGTGATCTTAAAGGGGTAGGTAGTTCAGTCAGTTACTGGCTGCTAGGATTAGTTTTAAAGGGGTAGGTAGTTCAGTCAGTCACTGGCTGCTAGGAGTGGTTTTAAAGGGGTAGGTAGTTCAGTCAGTTACTGGATGCTAGGAGTGGTTTTAAAGGGGTAGGTAGTTCAGTCAGTTACTGGCTGCTCGGAGTGGTTTTAAAGGGGTAGGTATTTCAGTCAGTTACTGGCTGCTAGGAGTGGTTTTAAAGGGGTAGGTATTTCAGTCAGTTACTGTCTGCTAGGAGTGGTTATAAACGAGTAGGTATTTTAGTCAGTTACTGGCTGCTAGGAGTGTTCTTAAAGGGGTAGGTAGTTCAGTCAGTTACTGGCTGCTAGGATTAGTTTTAAAGGGGTAGGTAGTTCAGTCAGTCACTGGCTGCTAGGAGTGGTCTTAAAGGGGTAGGTAGTTCAGTCAGTTACTGGCTGCTGGGAGTGGTTTTAAACTAGGTAGGTATTATAGACAGTTACTGTCTGCTAGGAGTGGTTTTAAAGGGGTTGGTAGTTCAGTCAGCTACTGGCTGCTAGGAGTAGTTTTAAAGGGGTAGGTAGTTCAGTCAGTTACTGGCTGCTAGGAGTGGTTTTAAAGGGGTAGGTAGTTCAGTCAGTTACTGGCTGCTAGGAGTGGTTTTAAGCAGTAGGTATTTCAGTCAGTTACTGGCTGCTAGGAGTGGTTTTAAATGGGTAGGTAGTTCAGTCAGTTTCTGGTTGATAGGAGTGGTTTTTAAAGGGGTAGGTAGTTCAGTCAGTTACTGGCTGCTAGGAGTAGTTTTACAGGGTAGGTATTTCTGTCAGTTACCGGCTGCTAGGAGTGGTTTAAACGGGTAGGTAGTTCAGTCAGTTACTGGCTGCTAGGAGTGGTTTTAAAGGGGTCGGTAGTTCAGTCAGTTACTGGCTGCTAGGAGTGGTTTTAAAGGGGTAGGTAGTTCAGTCAGTTACTGGCTGCTAGGAGTGGTTTTAAAGGGTAGGTAGTTCAGTCAGGTACTGGCTGCTAGGAGTGGTTTTAAACAAGTAGGTATGTCAGTCAGTTACTGGCTGCTAGGAGTGGTTTTAAACGGGTAGGTAGTTCAGTCAATTTCTGGTTGATATGAGTGGTTTTAAAGGGGTAGGTAGTTCAGTCAGTTACTGGCTGCTCGGAGTGGTTTTAAAGGGGTCGGTAGTTCAGTCAGTTACTGGCTGTTAGGAGTGGTTTTAAACGGGTAGTTAGTTCAGTCAGTTACTGGCTGCTAGGAGTGGTTTTAAAGGGGTAGGTTGTTCAGTCAGTTACTGGCTGCTAGGAGTAGTTTTAAAGGGGTATGTAGTTCAGTCAGTTACTGGCTGCTAGGAGTGGTTTTAAAGGGGTAGTTAGTTCAGTCAGTTACTGGCTGCTAGGAGTGGTTTTAAACGAGTAGGTATTTCAGACAGTTACTGTCTGCTAGGAGTGGTTTTAAAGGGGTAGGTAGTTCAGTCAGTTACTGGCTGCTAGGAGTGTTCTTAAAGGGGTAGGTAGTTCCAGTCAGTTACTGGCTGCTAGGATTAGTTTTAAAGGGGTAGGTAGTTCAGTCAGTCACTGGCTGCTAAGAGTGGTTTTAAAGGGGTAGGTAGTTCAGTCAGTTACTGGCTGCTAGGAGTGGTTTTAAAGGGTTAGGTATTTCAGTCAGTTACTGGCTGCTAGGAGTGGTTATAAACGAGTAGGTATTTCCAGTCAGTTACTGGCTGCTAGGAGTGATTTTAAAGGGGTAGGTAGTTCCAGTCAGTCACTGGCTGCTAGGAGTGGTCTTAAAGGGGTAGGTAGTTCAGTCAGTTACTGGCTGCTGGGAGTGGTTTTAAACGAGTAGGTATTATAGACAGTTACTGTCTGCTAGGAGTGGTTTTAAAGGGGTTGGTAGTTCAGTCAGCTACTGGCTGCTAGGAGTAGTTTTAAAGGGGTAGGTAGTTCAGTCAGTTACTGGCTGCTAGGAGTAGTTTTAAAGGGTTAGGTTGTTCAGTCAGTTACTGGCTGCTGGGAGTGGTTTTAAGCGGTAGGTATTTCAGTCAGTTACTGGCTGCTAGGAGTGGTTTTAAACGGGTAGGTAGTTCAGTCAGTTACTGGCTGCTAGGAGTGGTCTTAAAGGGGTAGGTAGTTCAGTCAGTTACTGGCTGCTAGGAGTGGTTTTAAACGAGTAGGTATTTCAGACAGTTACTGTCTGCTAGGAGTGGTTTTAAAGGGGTAGGTAGTTCAGTCAGTTACTGGCTGCTAGGAGTGTTCTTAAAGGGGTAGGTAGTTCAGTCAGTTACTGGCTGCTAGGATTAGTTTTAAAGGGGTAGGTAGTTCAGTCAGTTACTGGCTGCTAGGAGTGGTTTTAAAGGGGTAGTTAGTTCAGTCAGTTACTGGCTGCTAGGAGTGGTTTTAAACGAGTAGGTATTTCAGACAGTTACTGTCTGCTAGGAGTGGTTTTAAAGGGGTAGGTAGTTCAGTCAGTTACTGGCTGCTAGGAGTGTTCTTAAAGGGGTAGGTAGTTCAGTCAGTTACTGGCTGCTAGGATTAGTTTTAAAGGGGTAGGTAGTTCAGTCAGTCACTGGCTGCTAAGAGTGGTTTTAAAGGGGTAGGTAGTTCAGTCAGTTACTGGCTGCTAGGAGTGGTTTTAAAGGGTTAGGTATTTCAGTCAGTTACTGGCTGCTAGGAGTGGTTATAAACGAGTAGGTATTTCCAGTCAGTTACTGGCTGCTAGGAGTGATTTTAAAGGGGTAGGTAGTTCAGTCAGTCACTGGCTGCTAGGAGTGGTCTTAAAGGGGTAGGTAGTTCAGTCAGTTACTGGCTGCTGGGAGTGGTTTTAAAGGGGTAGGTATTATAGACAGTTACTGTCTGCTAGGAGTGGTTTTAAAGGTTGGTAGTTCAGTCAGCTACTGGCTGCTAGGAGTAGTTTTAAAGGGGTAGGTAGTTCAGTCAGTTACTGGCTGCTAGGAGTAGTTTTAAAGGGTTAGGTTGTTCAGTCAGTTACTGGCTGCTAGGAGTGGTTTTAAACGAGTAGGTATTTCAGTCAGTTACTGGCTGCTAGGAGTGGTTTTAAACGGGTAGGTAGTTCAGTCAGTTACTGGCTGCTAGGAGTGGTCTTAAAGGGGTAGGTAGTTCAGTCAGTTACTGGCTGCTAGGAGTGGTTTTAAACGAGTAGGTATTTCAGACAGTTACTGTCTGCTAGGAGTGGTTTTAAAGGGGTAGGTAGTTCAGTCAGTTACTGGCTGCTAGGAGTGTTCTTAAAGGGGTAGGTAGTTCAGTCAGTTACTGGCTGCTAGGATTAGTTTTAAAGGGGTAGGTAGTTCAGTCAGTCACTGGCTGCTAGGAGTGGTTTTAAAGGGGTAGGTAGTTCAGTCAGTTACTGGATGCTAGGAGTGGTTTTAAAGGGGTAGGTAGTTCAGTCAGTTACTGGCTGCTCGAGTGGTTTTAAAGGGGTTTGTAGTTCAGTCAGTTACTGGCTGCTAGGAGTGGTTTTAAAGGGGTAGGTATTTCCAGTCAGTTACTGGCTGCTAGGAGTGGTTATAAACGAGTAGGTATTTCCAGTCAGTTACTGGCTGCTAGGAGTGATTTTAAAGGGGTAGGTAGTTCAGTCAGTCACTGGCTGCTAGGAGTGGTCTTAAAGGGGTAGGTAGTTCCAGTCAGTTACTGGCTGCTAGGATTAGTTTTTAAAGGGGTAGGTAGTTCAGTCAGTCACTGGCTGCTAGGAGTGGTTTTAAAGGGGTAGGTATTTCAGTCAGTTACTGGATGCTAGGAGTGGTTTTAAAGGGGTAGGTAGTTCAGTCAGTTACTGGCTGCTAGGAGTGGTTTTAAAGGGGTAGGTAGTTCAATCAGTAACTGGCTGCTAGGAGTGGTTTTAAAGGGGTAGGTATTTCAGTCAGTTACTGGATGCTAGGAGTGGTTTTAAAGGGGTAGGTAGTTCAGTCAGTTACTGGCTGCTAGGAGTGGTTTTAAAGGGGTAGGTAGTTCAATCAGTAACTGGCTGCTAGGAGTGGTCTTAAAGGGGTAGGTAGTTCAGTCAGTTACTGGCTGCTAGGAGTGGTTATAAACGAGTAGGTATTTCAGTCAGTTACTGGCTGCTAGGAGTGATTTTAAAGGGGTAGGTAGTTCAGTCAGTTACTGGCTGCTAGGAGTGGTCTTAAAGGGGTAGGTAGTTCAGTCAGTTACTGGCTGCTAGGAGTGGTTTTAAACGAGTAGGTAATTCAGACAGTTACTGTCTGCTAGGAGTGGTTTTAAAGGGGTAGGTAGTTCAGTCAGTTACTGGCTGCTAGGAGTGTTCTTAAAGGGGTAGGTAGTTCAGTCAGTTACTGGCTGCTAGGATTAGTTTTAAAGGGGTAGGTAGTTCAGTCAGTCACTGGCTGCTAGGAGTGGTTTTAAAGGGGTAGGTAGTTCAGTCAGTTACTGGATGCTAGGAGTGGTTTTAAAGGGGTAGGTAGTTCAGTCAGTTACTGGCTGCTCGGAGTGGTTTTAAAGGGGTTTGTAGTTCAGTCAGTTACTGGCTGCTAGGAGTGGTTTTAAAGGGGTAGGTATTTCAGTCAGTTACTGGCTGCTAGGAGTGGTTATAAACGAGTAGGTATTTCAGTCAGTTACTGGCTGCTAGGAGTGATTTTAAAGGGGTAGGTAGTTCAGTCAGTCACTGGCTTCTAGGAGTGATCTTAAAGGGGTAGGTAGTTCAGTCAGTTACTGGCTGCTAGGATTAGTTTTAAAGGGGTAGGTAGTTCAGTCAGTCACTGGCTGCTAGGAGTGGTTTTTAAAGGGGTAGGTAGTTCAGTCAGTTACTGGCTGCTAGGAGTGGTTTTAAACGAGTAGGTATTTCAGTCAGTTACTGGCTGCTAGGAGTGGTTTTAAATGGGTAGGTAGTTCAGGCAGTTTCTGGTTGATAGGAGTGGTTTTAAAGGGGTAGGTAGTTCAGTCAGTTACTGGCTGCTAGGAGTAGTTTTACAGGGTAGGTATTTCTGTCAGTTACCGGCTGCTAGGAGTGGTTTAAAACGGGTAGGTAGTTCAGTCAGTTACTGGCTGCTAGGAGTGGTTTTAAAGGGGTCGGTAGTTCAGTCAGTTACTGGCTGCTAGGAGTGGTTTTAAAGGGGTAGGTAGTTCAGTCAGTTACTGGCTGCTAGGAGTGGTTTTAAAAGGGTAGGTAGTTCAGTCAGGTACTGGCTGCTGCTAGGAGTGGTTTTAAACAAGTAGGTATGTCAGTCAGTTACTGGCTGCTAGGAGTGGTTTAAACGGTAGGTAGTTCAGTCAATTTCTGGTTGATATGAGTGGTTTTAAAGGGGTAGGTAGTTCAGTCAGTTACTGGCTGCTCGGAGTGGTTTTAAAGGGTCGGTAGTTCAGTCAGTTACTGGCTGTTAGGAGTGGTTTTAAAGGGTAGTTAGTTCAGTCAGTTACTGGCTGCTAGGAGTGGTTTTAAAGGGGTAGGTAGTTCAGTCAGTTACTGGCTGCTAGGAGTAGTTTTAAAGGGGTATGTAGTTCAGTCAGTTACTGGCTGCTAGGAGTGGTTTTAAAGGGGTAGTTAGTTCAGTCAGTTACTGGCTGCTAGGAGTGGTTTTAAACGAGTAGGTATTTCAGACAGTTACTGTCTGCTAGGAGTGGTTTTAAAGGGGTAGGTAGTTCAGTCAGTTACTGGCTGCTAGGAGTGTTCTTAAAGGGGTAGGTAGTTCAGTCAGTTACTGGCTGCTAGGATTAGTTTTAAAGGGGTAGGTAGTTCAGTCAGTCACTGGCTGCTAAGAGTGGTTTTAAAGGGGTAGGTAGTTCAGTCAGTTACTGGCTGCTAGGAGTGGTTTTAAAAGGGTTAGGTATTTCAGTCAGTTACTGGCTGCTAGGAGTGGTTATAAACGAGTAGGTATTTCAGTCAGTTACTGGCTGCTAGGAGTGATTTTAAAGGGGTAGGTAGTTCAGTCAGTCACTGGCTGCTAGGAGTGGTCTTAAAGGGGTAGGTAGTTCAGTCAGTTACTGGCTGCTGGGAGTGGTTTTAAACGAGTAGGTATTATAGACAGTTACTGTCTGCTAGGAGTGGTTTTAAAGGGGTTGGTAGTTCAGTCAGCTACTGGCTGCTAGGAGTAGTTTTAAAGGGGTAGGTAGTTCAGTCAGTTACTGGCTGCTAGGAGTAGTTTTAAAGGGTTAGGTTGTTCAGTCAGTTACTGGCTGCTAGGAGTGGTTTTAAACGAGTAGGTATTTCAGTCAGTTACTGGCTGCTAGGAGTGGTTTTAAACGGGTAGGTAGTTCAGTCAGTTTCTGGTTGATAGGAGTGGTTTTAAAGGGGTAGGTAGTTCAGTCAGTTACTGGCTGCTAGGAGTAGTTTTACAGGGTAGGTATTTCTGTCAGTTACCGGCTGCTAGGAGTGGTTTAAAATGGGTAGGTAGTTCAGTCAGTTACTGGCTGCTAGGAGTGGTTTTAAAGGGGTCGGTAGTTCAGTCAGTTACTGGCTGCTAGGAGTGGTTTTAAAGGGGTAGGTAGTTCAGTCAGTTACTGGCTGCTAGGAGTGGTTTTAAAAGGGTAGGTAGTTCAGTCAGGTACTGGCTGCTAGGAGTGGTTTTAAACAAGTAGGTATGTCAGTCAGTTACTGGCTGCTAGGAGTGGTTTTAAACGGTCAGGTAGTTCAGTCAATTTCTGGTTGATATGAGTGGTTTTAAAGGGGTAGGTGGTTCAGTCAGTTACTGGCTGCTCGGAGTGGTTTTAAAGGGGTCGGTAGTTCAGTCAGTTACTGGCTGTTAGGAGTGGTTTTAAACGGGTAGTTAGTTCAGTCAGTTACTGGCTGCTAGGAGTGGTTTTAAAGGGGTAGGTAGTTCAGTCAGTTACTGGCTGCTAGGAGTAGTTTTAAAGGGGTATGTAGTTCAGTCAGTTACTGGCTGCTAGGAGTGGTTTTAAACGAGTAGGTATTTCAGACAGTTACTGGCTGCTAGGAGTGGTGTTAAACGGGTAGGTAGTTCAGTCAAAATCTGGTTGATAGGAGTGGTTTTAAAGGGGTAGGTAGTTCAGTCAGTCACTGGCTGCTAGGAGTGGTCTTAAAGGGGTAGGTAGTTCAGTCAGTTACTGGCTGCTGGGAGTGGTTTTAAACGAGTAGGTATTATAGACAGTTACTGTCTGCTAGGAGTGGTTTTAAAGGGGTTGGTAGTTCAGTCAGCTACTGGCTGCTAGGAGTAGTTTTAAAGGGGTAGGTAGTTCAGTCAGTTACTGGCTGCTGGGAGTGGTTTTAAAGGGTAGGTAGTTCAGTCAGTTACTGGCTGCTAGGAGTGGTTTTAAACGAGTAGGTATTTCAGTCAGTTACTGGCTGCTAGGAGTGGTTTTAAATGGGTAGGTAGTTCAGTCAGTTTCTGGTTGATAGGAGTGGTTTTAAAGGGGTAGGTAGTTCAGTCAGTTACTGGCTGCTAGGAGTAGTTTTACAGGGTAGGTATTTCTGTCAGTTACCGGCTGCTAGGAGTGGTTTAAAACGGGTAGGTAGTTCAGTCAGTTACTGGCTGCTAGGAGTGGTTTTAAAGGGGTCGGTAGTTCAGTCAGTTACTGGCTGCTAGGAGTGGTTTTAAAGGGGTAGGTAGTTCAGTCAGTTACTGGCTGCTAGGAGTGGTTTTAAAAGGGTAGGTAGTTCAGTCAGGTACTGGCTGCTAGGAGTGGTTTTAAACAAGTAGGTATGTCAGTCAGTTACTGGCTGCTAGGAGTGGTTTTAAACGGGTAGGTAGTTCAGTCAGTTACTGGCTGCTCGGAGTGGTTTTAAAGGGGTCGGTAGTTCAGTCAGTTACTGGCTGTTAGGAGTGGTTTTAAACGGGTAGTTAGTTCAGTCAGTTACTGGCTGCTAGGAGTGGTTTTAAAGGGGTAGGTAGTTCAGTCAGTTACTGGCTGCTAGGAGTAGTTTTAAAGGGGTATGTAGTTCAGTCAGTTACTGGCTGCTAGGAGTGGTTTTAAAGGGGTAGTTAGTTCAGTCAGTTACTGGCTGCTAGGAGTGGTTTTAAACGAGTAGGTATTTCAGACAGTTACTGTCTGCTAGGAGTGGTTTTAAAGGGGTAGGTAGTTCAGTCAGTTACTGGCTGCTAGGAGTGGTCTTAAAGGGGTAGGTAGTTCAGTCAGTTACTGGCTGCTAGGATTAGTTTTAAAGGGGTAGGTAGTTCAGTCAGTCACTGGCTGCTAGGAGTGGTTTTAAAGGGGTAGGTAGTTCAGTCAGTTACTGGCTGCTAGGAGTGGTTTTAAAAGGGTTAGGTATTTCAGTCAGTTACTGGCTGCTAGGAGTGGTTATAAACGAGTAAGTATTTCAGTCAGTTACTGGCTGCTAGGAGTGATTTTAAAAGGGTTGGTAGTTCAGTCAGTCACTGGCTGCTAGGAGTGGTCTTAAAGGGGTAGGTAGTTCAGTCAGTTACTGGCTGCTGGGAGTGGTTTTAAACGAGTAGGTATTATAGACAGTTACTGTCTGCTAGGAGTGGTTTTAAAGGGGTTGGTAGTTCAGTCAGCTACTGGCTGCTAGGAGTAGTTTTAAAGGGGTAGGTAGTTCAGTCAGTTACTGGCTGCTAGGAGTAGTTTTAAAGGGTTAGGTTGTTCAGTCAGTTACTGGCTGCTAGGAGTGGTTTTAAACGAGTAGGTATTTCAGTCAGTTACTGGCTGCTAGGAGTGGTTTTAAACGGGTAGGTAGTTCAGTCAGTTTCTGGTTGATAGGAGTGGTTTTAAAGGGGTAGGTAGTTCAGTCAGTTACTGGCTGCTAGGAGTAGTTTTACAGGGTAGGTATTTCTGTCAGTTACCGGCTGCTAGGAGTGGTTTAAAACGGGTAGGTAGTTCAGTCAGTTACTGGCTGCTAGGAGTGGTTTTAAAGGGTCGGTAGTTCAGTCAGTTACTGGCTGCTAGGATTGGTTTTAAAGGGGTAGGTAGTTCAGTCAGTTACTGGCTGCTAGGAGTGGTTTTAAAAGGGTAGGTAGTTCAGTCAGGTACTGGCTGCTAGGAGTGGTTTTAAACAAGTAGGTATGTCAGTCAGTTACTGGCTGCTAGGAGTGGTTTTAAACGGTCAGGTAGTTCAATCAATTTCTGGTTGATATGAGTGGTTTTAAAGGGGTAGGTGGTTCAGTCAGTTACTGGCTGCTCGGAGTGGTTTTAAAGGGGTCGGTAGTTCAGTCAGTTACTGGCTGTTAGGAGTGGTTTTAAACGGGTAGTTAGTTCAGTCAGTTACTGGCTGCTAGGAGTGGTTTTAAAGGGGTAGGTAGTTCAGTCAGTTACTGGCTGCTAGGAGTAGTTTTAAAGGGGTATGTAGTTCAGTCAGTTACTGGCTGCTAGGAGTGGTTTTAAACGGTAGGTATTTCAGACAGTTACTGGCTGCTAGGAGTGGTGTTAAACGGGTAGGTAGTTCAGTCAAAATCTGGTTGATAGGAGTGGTTTTAAAGGGTTCGGTTGTTCAGTCAGTTACTGGCTGCTAGGAGTAGTTTTAAAGGGGTAGGTAGTTCAGTCAGTTACTGGCTGCTGGGAGTGGTTTTAAACGAGTAGGTATTATAGACAGTTACTGTCTGCTAGGAGTGGTTTTAAAGGGGTTGGTAGTTCAGTCAGCTACTGGCTGCTAGGAGTAGTTTTAAAGGGGTAGGTAGTTCAGTCAGTTACTGGCTGCTAGGAGTGGTTTTAAAGGGGTAGGTAGTTCAGTCAGTTACTGGCTGCTAGGAGTGGTTTTAAACGAGTAGGTATTTCAGTCAGTTACTGGCTGCTAGGATTGGTTTTAAACGGGTAGGTAGTTCAGTCAGTTTCTGGTTGATAGGAGTGGTTTTAAAGGGGTAGGTAGTTCAGTCAGTAACTGGCTGCTAGGAGTAGTTTTACAGGGTAGGTATTTCTGTCAGTTACCGGCTGCTCGGAGTGGTTTAAAGGGGTAGGTATTTCAGTCAGTTACTGGCTGTTAGGAGTGGTTTGAAATGGGTAGGCAGTTCAGTCAGTTACTGGCTGCTCGGAGTGGTTTAAAGGGGTAGGTAGTTCAGTCAGTTACTGGCTGTTAGGAATGGTTTTAAATGGGTAGGTAGTTCAGTCAGTTACTGGCTGCTAGGATTGGTTTTAAACGGGTAGGTTGGTCAGTCAGTTACCGGCTGTTAGGAGTGGTTTTAAAGGGGTAGGTAGTTCAGTCAGTTACAGGCTGCTAGGAGTGGTTTTACAGGGTAGGTATTTCTGTCAGTTACTTGCTGCTAGGAGGGATTTTAAACGGGTAGGTAGTTCAGTCAGTTACTGGCTGCTAGGAGTGGTTTTAAAGGGGTAGGTAGTTCAATCAGTTACTGGCTGCTAGGAGTGGTCTTAAAGGGGTAGGTAGTTCAGTCAGTTACTGGCTGCTAGGAGTGGTTTTAAAGGTCTAGGTAGTTCAATCAGTAACTGGCTGCTAGGAGTGGTCTTAAAGCGGTAGGTAGTTCAGTCAGTTACTGGCTAATAGGAGTGGTTAAAAACGAGTAGGTATTTCAGTCAGTTACTGGCTGCTAGGAGTGATTTTAAAGGGGTAGGAAGTTCAGTCAGTTACCGGCTGCTAGGAGTGGTCTTAAAGGGGTAGGTAGTTCAGTCAGTTACTGGCTGCTAGGAGTGGTCTTAAAGGCGTAGGTAGTTCAGTCAGTTACTGGCTGCTAGGAGTGGTTTTAAAGGGGTAGGTAGTTCAATCAGTAACTGGCTGCTAGGAGTGGTCTTAAAGGGGTAGGTAGTTCAGTCAGTTACTGGCTGCTAGGATTGGTTATAAACGAGTAGGTATTTCAGTCAGTTACTGGCTGCTAGGAGTGATTTTAAAGGGGTTGGTAGTTCAGTCAGCTACTGGCTGCTAGGAGTAGTTTTAAAGGGGTAGGTAGTTCAGTCAGTTACTGGCTGCTAGGAGTGGTTTTAAAGGGGTAGGTAGTTCAGTCAGTTACTGGCTGCTAGGAGTGGTTTTAAACGAGTAGGTATTTCAGTCAGTTACTGGCTGCTAGGAGTGGTTTTAAACGGGTAGGTAGTTCAGTCAGTTTCTGGTTGATAGGAGTGGTTTTAAAGGGGTAGGTAGTTCAGTCAGTTACTGGCTGCTAGGAGTAGTTTTACAGGGTAGGTATTTCTGTCAGTTACCGGCTGCTAGGAGTGGTTTAAAGCGGGTAGGTAGTTCAGTCAGTTACTGGCTGCTGGGAGTGGTTTTAAAGGGTCGGTAGTTCAGTCAGTTACTGGCTGCTAGGAGTGGTTTTAAAGGGGTAGGTAGTTCAGTCAGTTACTGGCTGCTAGGAGTGGTTTTAAAAGGGTAGGTAGTTCAGTCAGGTACTGGCTGCTAGGAGTGGTTTTAAACAAGTAGGTATGTCAGTCAGTTACTGGCTGCTAGGAGTGGTTTTAAACGGGTAGGTAGTTCAGTCAATTTCTGGTTGATATGAGTGGTTTTAAAGGGGTAGGTGGTTCAGTCAGTTACTGGCTGCTCGGAGTGGTTTTAAAGGGGTCGGTAGTTCAGTCAGTTACTGGCTGTTAGGAGTGGTTTTACAGGGTTGTTATTTCTGTCAGTTACTGGCTGCTAGGAGTGGTTTTAAAGGGGTAGGTAGTTCAGTCAGTAACTGGCTGCTTGGAGTGGTTTTAAAGGGTTCGGTTGTTCAGTCAGTTACTGGCTGCTAGGAGTAGTTTTAAAGGGGTAGGTAGTTCAGTCAGTTACTGGCTGCTAGGAGTGATTTTAAAGGGGTAGGTAGTTCAGTCAGTTTTTGGCTGCTATCAGTGGTTTAAAACGGGTAGGTATTTCTTTCAGTTACTGGCTGCTAGGAGTGGTTTAAAACGATTAGGTATTTCAGTCAGTAACTGGCTGCTAGGAGTGGTTTTAAAGGGGTCGGTAGTTCAGTCAGTTACTGGCTGCTAGGAGTAGTTTTAAAGGGGTCGGTAGTTCAGTCAGTTACTGGCTGCTAGGAGTGGTTTTAATTGGGTAGATAGTTCAGTCAGTTACTGGCTGCTAGGAGCGGTTTTAAAGGGGTAGGTAGTTCAGTCACTTACTGGCTGCTCTGAGTGATTTTAAAGGGGTAGATAGTTCAGTCAGTTACTGGCTGCTAGGAGTGGTTTTAATCGTTTAGGTAGTTCAGTCAGTTACTGGCTGCTAGGAGTGGTTTTAAAACGGGTAAGTAGTTCAGTCAGTTACTAGCTGCTAGGAGTAGTTTTAAAGGGGTAGGTAGTTCAGTCAGTTACTGGCTGTTAGGAGTGGTTTTAAAGGGGTAGGTCGTTCAGTCAGTTTTTGGCTGCTAGGAGTGGTTTTAAACGGGTAGGTAGTTCACTTAGTTACTGGTTGCTCGGAGTGGTTTAAAGGGGTAGGTATTTCAGTCAGTTACTGGCTCTTAGGAGTGGTTTGAAATGGGTAGGTAGTTCAGTCAGTTACTGGCTGCTCGGAGTGGTTTAAAGGGGTAGGTAGTTCAGTCAGTTACTGGCTGTTAGGAATGGTTTTAAATGGGTAGGTAGTTCAGTCAGTTACTGGCTGCTAGGATTGGTTTTAAACGGGTAGGTTGGTCAGTCAGTTACCGGCTGTTAGGAGTGGTTTTAAAGGGGTAGGTAGTTCAGTCAGTTACAGGCTGCTAGGAGTGGTTTTACAGGGTAGGTATTTCTGTCAGTTACTTGCTGCTAGGAGGGATTTTAAACGGGTAGGTAGTTCAGTCAGTTACTGGCTGCTAGGAGTGGTTTTAAAGGGGTAGGTAGTTCAATCAGTTACTGGCTGCTAGGAGTGGTCTTAAAGGGGTAGGTAGTTCAGTCAGTTACAGGCTGCTAGGAGTGGTTTTAAAGGTCTAGGTAGTTCAATCAGTAACTGGCTGCTAGGAGTGGTCTTAAAGCGGTAGGTAGTTCAGTCAGTTACTGGCTAATAGGAGTGGTTAAAAACGAGTAGGTATTTCAGTCAGTTACTGGCTGCTAGGAGTGATTTTAAAGGGGTAGGAAGTTCAGTCAGTTACTGGCTGCTAGGAGTGGTCTTAAAGGGGTAGGTAGTTCAGTCAGTTACTGGCTGCTAGGAGTGGTCTTAAAGGCGTAGGTAGTTCAGTCAGTTACTGGCTGCTAGGAGTGGTTTTAAAGGGGTAGGTAGTTCAATCAGTAACTGGCTGCTAGGAGTGGTCTTAAAGGGGTAGGTAGTTCAGTCAGTTACTGGCTGCTAGGATTGGTTATAAACGAGTAGGTATTTCAGTCAGTTACTGGCTGCTAGGAGTGATTTTAAAGGGGTAGGTAGTTCAGTCAGTCACTGGCTGCTAGGAGTGGTCTTAAAGGGGTAGGTAGTTCAGTCAGTTACTGGCTGCTAGGAGTGGTTTTACAGGGTAGGTATTTCTGTCAGTTACCGGCTGCTAGGAATGGTTTAAAACGGGTAGGTAGTTCAGTCAGTAACTGGCTGCCAGGAGTGGTTTTAAAGGGGTCGGTAGTTCAGTCAGTTACTGGCTGCTAGGAGTGGTTTTAAAGGGGTAGGTAGTTCAGTCAGGTACTGGCTGCTAGGAGTGGTTTTAAACAAGTAGGTATTTCAGTCAGTTACTGGCTGCTAGGTGTGGTTTTAAACGGGTAGGTAGTTCAGTCAGTTTCTGGTTGATAGGAGTGGTTTTAAAGGGGTAGGTTGTTCAGTCAGTTACTGGCTGCTAGGAGTGGTTTTACAGGGTTGGTATTTCTGTCAGTTACCGGCTGCTAGGAGTGGTTTAAAACGGGTAGGTAGTTCAGTCAGTTACTGGCTGCTAGGAGTGGTTTTAAAGGGTTCGGTAGTTCAGTCAGTTACTGGCTGCTAGGAGTAGTTTTAAAGGGGTAGGTAGTTCAGTCAGTTACTGGCTGCTAGGAGTGGTTTTAAAGGGGTAGGTAGTTCAGTCAGTTTTTGGCTGCTATCAGTGGTTTAAAACGGGTAGGTATTTCTTTCAGTTACTGGCTGTTAGGAGTGGTTTTAAATGGGTAGGTAGTTCAGTCAGTTACTGGCTGCTAGGAGCGGTTTTAAACGGTTAGGTAGGTCAGTCAGTTGCCGGCTGTTAGGAGTGGTTTTAAAGGGGTAGGTAATTCAGTCAGTTACTGGCTGTTAGGAGTGGTTTTAAAGGGGTAGGTAGTTCAGTCAGTAACTGGCTGCTAGGAGTGGTTATAAACGAGTAGGTATTTCAGTCAGTTACAGGCTGCTAGGAGTGGTTTTAAAGGGGTAGGTAGTTCAGTCAGTTACTGGCTGTTAGGAGTTGTTTTAAAGGGGTATGTAGTTCAGTCTGTTACCGGCTGCTAGGAGTGGTTTTAAACGTGTAGGTAGTTCAGTCAGTTACAGGCTGCTAGGAGTGGTTTTAAAGGGGTAGGTAGTTCAGTCAGTTACAGGCTGTTTTGAGTGGTTTTAACGGGGCAGGTAGTTCAGTCAGTTATTGGCTGCTAGTCGGCCGGCTGACTGATCCACAGAGGCAGTATTGAGTAGTGTTACTGATATCCCAATTTCCGAGATCCCACTTGAATTGAGTGGATTTGACCGTTGCATGCATACCATGATGAAAAGGCAGGAAACATCTGGAGCACACATCTGAGTGGAAACGAGATGACAGGCAGACAGGTTTCCCCTTAGAGAAATGTACCTGCTCTGCTCCCTCTGCCCATCCACCGCATGCACACAGAATTCCTTCCTACATTGGATTCAGTTTCTTCTGAATGGTCAATAATAGGTCTGAAAAACTTTATCCCTCCACAAAGTTTTTTTCTGTCTCTTTTACCTTGAGGCTTGGTTTTGTTGGTCACTGTGAAAGGAGTCTCTTTTACCTTGAGGCTTGGTTTTGTTGGTCACTGTGAAAGGAGTCTCTTTAACCTTGATGCTTGGTTTTGTTGGTCACTGTGAAGGGAGTCTCTTTTACCTTGAGGCTTGGTTTTGTTGGTCTCTGTGAAAGGAGTCTCTTTAACCTTGAGGCTTGGTTTTGTTGGTCACTGTGAAAGGAGTCTCTTTTACCTTGAGGCTTGGTTTTATTGGTCTCTGTGAAAGGAGTCTCTTTAACCTTGAGGCTTGGTTTTGTTGGTCTCTGTGAAAGGAGTCTCTTTAACCTTGAGGCTTGGTTTTGTTGGTCACTGTGAAATGAGTCTCTTTAACCTTGAGGCTTGGTTTTGTTGGTCTCTGTGAAAGGAGTCTCTTTTACCTTGAGGCTTGGTTTTGTTGGTCACTGTGAAAGGAGTCTCTTTAACCTTGAGGCTTTGTTTTGTTGGTCACTGTGAAAGGAGTCTCTTTAACCTTGAGGCTTGGTTTTGTTGGTCACTGTGAAATGAGTCTCTTTTACCTTGAGGCTTGGTTTTGTTGGTCTCTGTGAAAGGAGTCTCTTTAACCTTGAGGCTTGGTTTTGTTGGTCACTGTGAAATGAGTCTCTTTAACCTTGAGGCTTGGTTTTGTTGGTCACTGTGAAAGCTGTCTCTTTTACCTTGAGGCTTGGTTTCGTTGGTCACTGTGAAAGGAGTCTCTTTAACCTTGAGGCTTGGTTTTGTTGGTCACTGTGAAAGCTGTCTCTTTTACCTTGAGGCTTGGTTTTGTTGGTCACTGTGAAAGCTGTCTCTTTTACCTTGAGGCTTGGTTTTGTTGGTCACTGTGAAAGCTTGTGTAAAGAGAGTGACATCATACGAGTTCCAAACCAAATTTGCTATATAGTGACTTTCATTGTGTTCATGTGTTCTTTGTCTGTACAGAAAGATCATACTATTATCACACATGACCGCCAATCACTTCTCAACATCAGATCAACAGTTACTAACCTCAATTTCAACATCAAATACGACTTCCACTCCGACTCAGCTGTTCCACTGTTCCTACGGGACCCTATTCCTTTGTTCCATTGGCTACCAAAACGCTGCAGGCGTAGACGCGGGAGACGAGGTGGAGTCCTGGGGAAATTGAGGCGAAGAGAAGAGAAAACCGAACGGCGCTCCCCATTCGTGCTTTTGGAAAATGTCCAGTCACTCGAGAATAAGATGGACGAGCTTTGTGTGAGAGTCTCCAATCAGAGAGAGCTGCAATATTATATCTTTCTGAAATGTGGCTGGATGTGCAGATAGTACTCGGGGGATTCTCCATGCAGGAGCAGGATGGGACAGCAGCTTCGGAGATGTCGAAAGGAGCTGTAGTGTGTTTGTTCATAAATAACAACTGGTGTGCTTCTTCAAGTGTGAATGAAATCTTGAAATTTTGTTCACCTGTTATAAAATACCTCATGGTAAGCTTCTTGTCTACCAAGAGAGTTCTTATCTGTAGTTATCACGGCTGTCTACATCCCTCAACAATCCAACACCACTCTGGCACCCAACGAACTCTATGGGACCATAAACAAACAAACATTTCTGGTGGGCGGAGACTTTAATTTGGGGAGACTTAAAACCGTCCTACCTCACTTCTACCAACACGTCCCTGTACCACTAGCGGTGACAAAACTCTAGACCACATTACACCCACAGAAACTCTAGGCCACTTTAATTCTACCCAGAGAAACTCTAGACCACTTTCATTCTACCCACAGAAACTCTAGGCCACTTTTATTCTACCCACAGAAACTCTAGGCCACTTTTATTCTACCCACAGAAACTCTAGACCACTTTTATTCTACCCACAGACACTAAAGACCACTTTTCGTCTACCCACAGAAACTCTAAACCACTTTAATTCTACCCACAGAAACTCTAGGCCACTTTAATTCTACCCACAGAAACTCTAGACCACTTTTATTACACCCACAGAAACTCTAAGCCACTTTAAGTCTACCCACAGACACTAAAGACCACTTTTCGTCTACCCACAGAAACTGTAAACCACTTTAATTCTACCCACAGAAACTCTAGGCCACTTTTATTCTACCCACAGAAACTCTAGACCACTTTTATTCTACCCACAGACACTAAAGACCACTTTTCTTCTACCCACAGAAACTCTAAACCACTTTAATTCTACCCACAGAAACTCTAGGCCACTTTTATTCTACAGACAGAAACTCTAGGCAACTTTTATTTTACCAACAAAAACTGTAGGGCACTTTTCTTCTAACCACAGAAACTCTAAACCACTTTTATTCTACCCACAGAAACTCTATACCATTTTTAATCTACCAACAGAAACTCTAAACCACTTTTATTCTACCCACAGAAACTCTAAACCATTTTTATTCAACAACAGAAACTCTAAACCACTTTTATTCTACCCACAGAAACTCTATACCATTTTTATTCTACCAACAGAAACTCTACACCACTTTTATTCTACCCACAGAAACACTAGACCACTTTTATTCTACCCACAGAAACTCTAGACCACTTTAATTCTACCCACAGAAACACTAGACCACTTTTATTCTACCCACAGAAACTCTAGGCCACTTTAATTCTACCCACAGAAACACTAGACCACTTTTATTGTACCCACAGAAACACTAGGCCACTTTTATTCTACCCACAGAAACTCTAGGCCACTTTAATTCTACCCACATAAACACTAGACCACTTTTATTGTACCCACAGAAACTCTAGGCCACTTTTATTCTACCCACAGAAACTCTAGGCAACTTTTATTCTACCCACAGAAACTCTAGGCCACTTTAATTCTACCCACAGAAACTCTAGACCACTTTCATTCTACCCACAGAAACTCTAGGCCACTTTAATTCTACCCACAGAAACTCTAGGCAACTTTTATTCTACCCACAGAAACTCTAGGCCACTTTTATTCTACCCACAGAAACACTAGACCACTTTTATTGTACCCACAGAAACACTAGGCCACTTTTATTCTACCCACAGAAACTCTAGGCCACTAATTCTACCCACAGAAACACTAGACCACTTTCATTCTACCCACAGAAACTCTAGGCCACTTTAATTCTACCCACAGAAACTCTAGACCACTTTCATTCACCCACAGAAACTCTAGGCCACTTTAATTCTACCCACAGAATCTCTAAACCACTTTTATTCTACCCACAGAAACTCTAGGCCACTTTTATTCTACCCACAGAAATGCACACAAGGCCTTCCCTCGTCCTGCCTTAAGCAAATCTTTCCATGACTCGTTGCGTGAAAGCCACTGTTTTTCCAGATGACTGTGATCTCCATGGCCGATGTGAGCAAAACGTTTAAACAGGTTAACAATCAGACGGAATACCAGGGTGCGTTCTCAAAGAACTGGAACACGCTGTCGTACATGTCGATCCAGAGCATCCCAAAAACGCTCAATAGGTGACATGTCTGGTGAGTATGCAAGCCATGGAAGAATCTCGTCACAGTATCTCTGTGCATTCAAATTGCCAACAATAAAACGCAATTGTGTTCGTTGTCCGTAGCTTATACCTGCCCATACCTTAACCCCACTGCCACCATGGGGCACTCTGTTCACAATGTTGACATCAACAAACCGCTCACCCACAGGACACCGTACACGCCATATGCCATGTCTGCCATAACCCCGGTACAGTTGAAACCAGCATTCATCTGTAAAGAGCACACATCTCCAGTGTGCCAGTAGCCATCAAAGGTGAGCATTTGCCCACTGCCGAACTGCAGTCAGGTCAAGACCCTGGTGAGGACGACGAGCAGATTAGTTTCCCTGAGACGGTTTCTGACAGTTTGTGCAGAAATTCTTCTGTTGTGCAAACCCACAGTTTCATCAGCTGTCCTGGTGGCTGGTCTCGGACGATCCTGCAGGTGAAAAAAAGAAGGATGTGGAGGTCCTGGGCTGGCGTGGTTACACGTGGTCTGCGGTTGTGAGGCCAGTTGGACGTAATGCCAAATTCTCTAAAACGATGTTGGAGGCAGCTTACGGTAGAGAATTTTATATTAAATTATCTGGCAATGGCTCTGGTGGACATTCTTGCAGAGAAAATGGGGGTGATGTTAGCATGAACTGCATAAAGTTACTGTGAAACCAAGGTAAATGAAAGCCATTTTTCTCAGTTCCACGCTATAAGCAGTTACTTCCTTTTTGCTTGGTAGGGCAGTGTAGTAGATAGTATAGTATGAGAGTATAGTGTAGTTTTGTATAGTATAGTTTAGTAGTATAATATAGTATAGTATGTATGTATAGTGCAGTATAATATAGCATATGGTATAGTAGTATAGTATAATATGATGGTACAGTATAGTAGTATAGTATAATATGATGGTATAGTATAGTATAGTAGTATAGTATAATATGATGGTATAGTAGTCTAGTATAATATGATTATATTATAGTATAGTATAGCAGTATAGTATTGTACAAGGGTATAGTATAGTAGTGCAGTGTGGTATAGTATAGTGTTGTATAGTATAAATACACTGTCTCGAGACTGTTGACATCTAAAGGAAGCGATGGGTACTGCATTCATATGCCCTTATATGGTCATTTTCATTAGGGAGGGGTTCCCAAATGAGCAATGTGTCAAAATCACTTTTTCCAGGACAGAAATTCCTTGGGGTTTCGCCTGCTATATGCGTTCTGTTTTACTCACAGACAAATGGTTAACAGTTCTGGAAAATTCAGAGTGTTTCCTATCCAATGGTACCAAATATATGCATATCCTATTTTCTGGGCCTGAATGGGAGGCATTTTACTTTGGGCACGCCAGGCTCTCCAAAACGGTCACCTCATGAGCCGATCCCTAAGAAGTTTTTAAACAGCCATCACTAACATTGAGTGGCTGCTGCCAACATACTGACTTAAATCTCTAGCCACTTTAAATAATAGAAAATTGGATGTAACAAATGCCACTAGCCACTTTAAACAATTTAGTATATAATGTTTACGTATCCGACATACTCATATCAAATGTATACACTGTACTCTAAACCATCTACTGAATCTTGCCTATGCCATTCGGCCATCGACCCAAATCTCTAGCCACTTTAATAATTATAATTGGATAAATTATGTATCACTAGCCACTTTAAACAATGCCATTTATATAATGTTTACATATCCTACATTACTCATCTCATATATATATGTGTATATATTGTACTCCATACCATCTACTGCATCTTGCCTATGCTGGTCAGCCATCGCTCATCCATATATTTATATGTACATATTCGTATTCATTCCTGTACTCTTGTGTGTATAAGGAAGTTGTTGTGAATTTGTTAGATTACTTGTTCGATACTACTGCATGGTCGGAACTAGAAGCACAAGCATTTCGCTACACTCGCATTAACATCTGCTAACCATGTGTATGTGACAAATAAAATTTGATTTGATTCTAGTATAGTATAGTGTTGTATAGTATAGTAGTACAGTGTGGTGTAGTATAGTGTTGTATAGTATAGTAGTACAGTGTGGTGTAGTGTTGTATAGTATAGTAGTACAGTGTGGTGTAGTATAGTATAGTGTTGTATAGTATAGTAGTACAGTGTGGTGTAGTATAGTATAGTGTTGTATAGTATAGTAGTACAGTGTGGTGTAGTATAGTATAGTGTTGTATAGTATAGTAGTACAGTGTGGTGTAGTATGGTATAGTGTTGTATAGTATATTAGTATAGTGTGGTGTAGTGTAGTATTGTGTTGTATAGTATAGTAGTACAGTGTGGTGTAGTATAGTATAGTGTTGTATAGTATAGTAGTACAGGGTGGTGTAGTATAGTATAGTATAGTATAGTGTTGTATAGTATAGTAGTACAGGGTGGTGTAGTATAGTATAGTGTTTTATAGTATAGTAGTACAGTGTGGTGTAGTATAGTGTTGTATAGTATAGTAGTACAGGGTGGTGTAGTATAGTATAGTGTTTTATAGTATAGTAGTGCAGTGTGGTGTAGTATAGTATAGTGTTGTATAGTATAGTAGTACAGTGTGGTGTAGTATAGTGTTGTATAGTATAGTAGTACAGTGTGGTGTAGTATAGTATAGTGTTGTATAGTATAGTAGTACAGGGTGGTGTAGTATAGTGTTGTATAGTATAGTAGTACAGTGTGGTGTAGTGTAGTGTTGTATAGTATAGTAGTACAGTGTGGTGTAGTAGTGTTGTATAGTATAGTAGTACAGTGTGGTGTAGTATAGTATAGTGTTATAGTATAGTAGTACAGTGTGGTGTAGTATAGTGTTGTATAGTATAGTAGTACAGTGTGGTGTAGTGTAGTGTTGTATAGTATAGTAGTACAGTGTGGTGTAGTATAGTATAGTGTTGTATAGTATAGTAGTACAGTGTGGTGTAGTATGGTATAGTGTTGTATAGTATATTAGTATAGTGTGGTGTAGTGTAGTATTGTGTTGTATAGTATAGTAGTACAGTGTGGTGTAGTATAGTATAGTGTTGTATAGTATAGTAGTACAGTGTGGTGTAGTATAGTATAGTGTTGTATAGTATAGTAGTACAGTGTGGTGTAGTATAGTATAGTGTTGTATAGTATAGTAGTACAGTGTGGTGTAGTATGGTATAGTGTAGTATAGTATATTAGTATAGTGTGGTGTAGTGTAGTATTGTGTTGTATAGTATAGTAGTACAGTGTGGTGTAGTATAGTATAGTGTTGTATAGTATAGTAGTACAGTGTGGTGTAGTATAGTATAGTATAGTGTTGTATAGTATAGTAGTACTGTGTGGTGTAGTATAGTATAGTGTTGTATAGTATAGTAGTACAGTGTGGTGTAGTATAGTATAGTGTTGTATAGTATAGTAGTACAGTGTGGTGTAGTATAGTGTTGTATAGTATAGTAGTACAGTGTGGTGTAGTATAGTATAGTGTTGTATAGTATAGTAGTACAGTGTGGTGTAGTATAGTATAGTGTTGTATAGTATAGTAGTACAGTGTGGTGTAGTATAGTATAGTGTTGTATAGTATAGTAGTACAGTGTTGTGTAGTATAGTGTTGTATAGTATAGTAGTACAGTGTGGTGTAGTATAGTATAGTGTTGTATAGTATAGTAGTACAGTGTGGTGTAGTATAGTGTTGTATAGTATAGTAGTACAGTGTGGTGTAGTATAGTATAGTGTTGTATAGTATAGTAGTACAGTGTGGTGTAGTATAGTGTTGTATAGTATAGTAGTACAGTGTGGTGTAGTATAGTATAGTGTTGTATAGTATAGTAGTACAGTGTGGTGTAGTATAGTGTTGTATAGTATAGTAGTACAGTGTGGTGTAGTATAGTGTTTTATAGTATATTAGTGCAGTGTGGTGTAGTATAGTATAGTGTTGTATAGTATAGTAGTACAGTGTGGTGTAGTGTAGTGTTTTATAGTATATTAGTGCAGTGTGGTGTAGTATAGTATAGTGTTGTATAGTATAGTAGTGCAGTGTGGTGTAGTATAGTATAGTGTTGTATAGTATAGTAGTACAGTGTGGTGTAGTATAGTATAGTGTTGTATAGTATAGTAGTACAGTGTGGTGTAGTGTAGTGTTTTATAGTATAGTAGTACAGTGTGGTGTAGTATAGTGTTGTATAGTATAGTAGTGCAGTGTGGTGTAGTATAGTATAGTGTTGTATAGTATATTAGTATAGTGTGGTGTAGTGTTGTATAGTATAGTAGTACAGTGTGGTGTAGTGTTTTATAGTATAGTAGTACAGTGTGGTGTAGTGTAGTGTTTTATAGTATAGTAGTACAGTGTGGTGTAGTATAGTATAGTGTTGTATAGTATAGTAGTACAGTGTGGTGTAGTGTAGTGTTTTATAGTATAGTAGTACAGTGTGGTGTAGTGTAGTATAGTGTTGTATAGTATAGTAGTACAGTGTGGTGTAGTATAGTATAGTGTTGTATAGTATAGTAGTACAGTGTGGTGTAGTATAGTATAGTGTATAATAGTATAGTAGCAGTGTGGTGTAGAGTATAGTGTTGTATAGTATAGTAGTACAGTGTGGTGTAGTATAGTATAGTGTTTGTATAGTATAGTAGTGCAGTGTGGTGTAGTATAGTATAGTGTTGTATAGTATAGTAGTACAGTGTGGTGTAGTATAGTAGTGTTTGTATAGTATAGTAGTACAGTGTGGTGTAGTATAGTGTTGTATAGTATAGTAGTACAGTGTGGTGTAGTATAGTATAGTGTTGTATAGTATATTAGTATAGTGTGGTGTAGTGTTGTATAGTATAGTAGTACAGTGTGGTGTAGTATAGTATAGTGTTGTATAGTATAGTAGTACAGTGTGGTGTAGTATAGTATAGTGTTGTATAGTATAGTAGTGCAGTGTGGTGTAGTATAGTGTTGTATAGTATAGTAGTACAGTGTGGTGTAGTATAGTATAGTGTTGTATAGTATAGTAGTACAGTGTGGTGTAGTATAGTATAGTGTTGTATAGTATAGTAGTACAGTGTGGTGTAGTATAGTATAGTGTTGTATAGTATAGTAGTACAGTGTGGTAGTATAGTATAGTGTTGTATAGTATAGTAGTGCAGTGTGGGTGTAGTATAGTGTTGTATAGTATAGTAGTGCAGTGTGGTGTAGTATAGTATAGTGTTGTATAGTATAGTAGTACAGTGTGGTGTAGTGTAGTGTTGTATAGTATAGTAGTACAGTGTGGTGTAGTATAGTATAGTATAGTATAGTAGTACAGTGTGGTGTAGTGTAGTGTTGTATAGTATAGTAGTACAGTGTGGTGTAGTATAGTATAGTGTTGTATAGTATAGTAGTGCAGTGTGGTGTAGTATAGTATAGTGTTGTATAGTATAGTAGTACAGTGTGGTGTAGTGTAGTGTTGTATAGTATAGTAGTACAGTGTGGTGTAGTATAGTATAGTATAGTATAGTAGTGCAGTGTGGTGTAGTATAGTATAGTGTTGTATAGTATATTAGTATAGTGTGGTGTAGTATAGTGTTTTATAGTATAGTAGTACAGTGTGGTGTAGTATAGTGTTGTATAGTATAGTAGTGCAGTGTGGTGTAGTATAGTATAGTGTTGTATAGTAGTGCAGTGTGGTGTAGTATAGTGTTTTATAGTATAGTAGTACAGTGTGGTGTAGTATAGTGTTGTATAGTATAGTAGTGCAGTGTGGTGTAGTATAGTATAGTGTTGTATAGTATATTAGTATAGTGTGGTGTAGTGTTGTATAGTATAGTAGTACAGTGTGGTGTAGTATAGTGTTTTATAGTATAGTAGTGCAGTGTGGTGTAGTATAGTATAGTGTTGTATAGTATAGTAGTACAGTGTGGTGTAGTATAGTATAGTGTTGTATAGTATAGTAGTACAGTGTGGTGTAGTATAGTATAGTGTTGTATAGTATAGTAGTACAGTGTGGTGTAGTGTAGTGTTTTATAGTATAGTAGTACAGTGTGGTGTAGTGTAGTATAGTGTTGTATAGTATAGTAGTACAGTGTGGTGTAGTATAGTGTTTTATAGTATAGTAGTACAGTGTGGTGTAGTATAGTATAGTGTTGTATAGTATAGTAGTACAGTGTGGTGTAGTATAGTATAGTGTTGTATAGTATAGTAGTGCAGTGTGGTGTAGTATAGTGTTTTATAGTATAGTAGTACAGTGTGGTGTAGTATAGTGTTGTATAGTATAGTAGTGCAGTGTGGTGTAGTATAGTATAGTGTTGTATAGTATATTAGTATAGTGTGGTGTAGTGTTGTATAGTATAGTAGTACAGTGTGGTGTAGTATAGTGTTTTATAGTATAGTAGTGCAGTGTGGTGTAGTATAGTATAGTGTTGTATAGTATAGTAGTACAGTGTGGTGTAGTATAGTATAGTGTTGTATAGTATAGTAGTACAGTGTGGTGTAGTATAGTATAGTGTTGTATAGTATAGTAGTACAGTGTGGTGTAGTGTAGTGTTTTTATAGTATAGTAGTACAGTGTGGTGTAGTGTAGTATAGTGTTGTATAGTATAGTAGTACAGTGTGGTGTAGTATAGTGTTTTATAGTATAGTAGTACAGTGTGGTGTAGTATAGTATAGTGTTGTATAGTATAGTAGTACAGTGTGGTGTAGTATAGTATAGTGTTGTATAGTATAGTAGTGCAGTGTGGTGTAGTATAGTGTTTTATAGTATAGTAGTACAGTGTGGTGTAGTATAGTGTTGTATAGTATAGTAGTACAGTGTGGTGTAGTATAGTGTTTTATAGTATAGTAGTACAGTGTGGTGTAGTATAGTGTTGTATAGTATAGTAGTACAGTGTGGTGTAGTATAGTATAGTGTTGTATAGTATAGTAGTGCAGTGTGGGTGTAGTATAGTGTTGTATAGTATAGTAGTACAGTGTGGTGTAGTGTAGTGTTTTATAGTATAGTAGTGCAGTGTGGTGTAGTATAGTATAGTGTTTTATAGTATAGTAGTACAGTGTGGTGTAGTATAGTGTTGTATAGTATAGTAGTGCAGTGTGGTGTAGTATAGTGTTGTATAGTATAGTAGTACAGTGTGGTGTAGTATAGTATAGTGTTTTATAGTATAGTAGTACAGTGTGGTGTAGTGTAGTGTTTTATAGTATAGTAGTACAGTGTGGTGTAGTATAGTGTTGTATAGTATAGTAGTACAGTGTGGTGTAGTATAGTATAGTGTTGTATAGTATAGTAGTACAGTGTGGTGTAGTATAGTATAGTGTTGTATAGTATAGTAGTACAGTGTGGTGTAGTGTAGTGTTGTATAGTATAGTAGTACAGTGTGGTGTAGTATAGTATAGTGTTTTATAGTATAGTAGTACAGTGTGGTGTAGTATAGTGTTGTATAGTATAGTAGTACAGTGTGGTGTAGTATAGTATAGTGTTGTATAGTATAGTAGTATAGTGTGGTGTAGTATAGTATAGTGTTGTATAGTATAGTAGTACAGTGTGGTGTAGTGTAGTGTAGTGTAGTAGTGGTGTAGTGTTGTATAGTATAGTAGTACAGTGTGGTGTAGTATAGTATAGTGTTGTATAGTATAGTAGTATAGTGTGGTGTAGTATAGTATAGTGTTGTATAGTATAGTAGTACAGTGTGGTGTAGTGTAGTGTTTTATAGTATAGTAGTACAGTGTGGTGTAGTGTTGTATAGTATAGTAGTACAGTGTGGTGTAGTATAGTATAGTGTTGTATAGTATAGTAGTACTGTGTGGTGTAGTATAGTATAGTATAGTGTTGTATAGTATAGTAGTACAGTGTGGTGTAGTATAGTATAGTATAGTGTTGTATAGTATAGTAGTACTGTGTGGTGTAGTATAGTATAGTGTTGTATAGTATAGTAGTACAGTGTGGTGTAGTATAGTATAGTGTTGTATAGTATAGTAGTGCAGTGTGGTGTAGTATAGTGTTTTATAGTATAGTAGTACAGTGTGGTGTAGTATAGTGTTGTATAGTATAGTAGTACAGTGTGGTGTAGTATAGTGTTGTATAGTATAGTAGTACAGTGTGGTGTAGTATAGTGTTGTATAGTATAGTAGTACAGTGTGGTGTAGTATAGTATAGTGTTGTATAGTATAGTAGTGCAGTGTGGTGTAGTATAGTGTTTTATAGTATAGTAGTACAGTGTGGTGTAGTGTAGTGTTTTATAGTATAGTAGTGCAGTGTGGTGTAGTATAGTATAGTGTTTTATAGTATAGTAGTACTGTGTGGTGTAGTATAGTATAGTATAGTGTTGTATAGTATAGTAGTACAGTGTGGTGTAGTATAGTATAGTGTTGTATAGTATAGTAGTACAGTGTGGTGTAGTATAGTATAGTGTTGTATAGTATAGTAGTGCAGTGTGGTGTAGTATAGTGTTGTATAGTATAGTAGTACAGTGTGGTGTATTATAGTGTTGTATAGTATAGTAGTACAGTGTGGTGTAGTATAGTATAGTGTTGTATAGTATAGTAGTGCAGTGTGGTGTAGTATAGTGTTTTATAGTATAGTAGTACAGTGTGGTGTGGTGTAGTGTTGTATAGTATAGTAGTACAGTGTGGTGTAGTATAGTATAGTGTTGTATAGTATAGTAGTACTGTGTGGTGTAGTATAGTATAGTATAGTGTTGTATAGTATAGTAGTACAGTGTGGTGTAGTATAGTATAGTATAGTGTTGTATAGTATAGTAGTACAGTGTGGTGTAGTATAGTATAGTGTTGTATAGTATAGTAGTACAGTGTGGTGTAGTATAGTATAGTGTTGTATAGTATAGTAGTGCAGTGTGGTGTAGTATAGTGTTTTATAGTATAGTAGTACAGTGTGGTGTAGTATAGTGTTGTATAGTATAGTAGTACAGTGTGGTGTAGTATAGTGTTGTATAGTATAGTAGTACAGTGTGGTGTAGTATAGTGTTGTATAGTATAGTAGTGCAGTGTGGTGTAGTATAGTGTTGTATAGTATAGTAGTACAGTGTGGTGTAGTATAGTATAGTGTTTTATAGTATAGTAGTACAGTGTGGTGTAGTGTAGTGTTTTATAGTATAGTAGTACAGTGTGGTGTAGTATAGTGTTGTATAGTATAGTAGTACAGTGTGGTGTAGTATAGTATAGTGTTGTATAGTATAGTAGTACAGTGTGGTGTAGTATAGTATAGTGTTGTATAGTATAGTAGTACAGTGTGGTGTAGTGTAGTGTTTTATAGTATAGTAGTACAGTGTGGTGTAGTATAGTGTTGTATAGTATAGTAGTGCAGTGTGGTGTAGTATAGTATAGTGTTGTATAGTATAGTAGTACAGTGTGGTGTAGTATAGTGTTTTATAGTATAGTAGTGCAGTGTGGTATAGTATAGTATAGTGTTGTATAGTATAGTAGTGCAGTGTGGTGTAGTATAGTATAGTGTTGTATAGTATAGTAGTACAGTGTGGTGTAGTGTAGTGTTTTATAGTATAGTAGTACAGTGTGGTGTAGTATAGTGTTGTATAGTATAGTAGTGCAGTGTGGTGTAGTATAGTATAGTGTTGTATAGTATATTAGTATAGTGTGGTGTAGTGTTGTATAGTATAGTAGTACAGTGTGGTGTAGTATAGTGTTTTATAGTATAGTAGTACAGTGTGGTGTAGTATAGTATAGTGTTGTATAGTATAGTAGTGCAGTGTGGTGTAGTATAGTGTTGTATAGTATAGTAGTACAGTGTGGTGTAGTATAGTATAGTGTTGTATAGTATAGTAGTACAGTGTGGTGTAGTATAGTATAGTGTTGTATAGTATAGTAGTACAGTGTGGTGTAGTATAGTATAGTGTTGTATAGTATAGTAGTACAGTGTGGTGTAGTATAGTGTTGTATAGTATAGTAGTGCAGTGTGGTGTAGTATAGTATAGTGTTGTATAGTATAGTAGTACAGTGTGGTGTAGTGTAGTGTTGTATAGTATAGTAGTACAGTGTGGTGTAGTATAGTATAGTATAGTGTTGTATAGTATAGTAGTACAGTGTGGTGTAGTGTAGTGTTGTATAGTATAGTAGTACAGTGTGGTGTAGTATAGTATAGTGTTGTATAGTATAGTAGTGCAGTGTGGTGTAGTATAGTATAGTGTTGTATAGTATAGTAGTACAGTGTGGTGTAGTGTAGTGTTGTATAGTATAGTAGTACAGTGTGGTGTAGTATAGTATAGTATAGTAGTGCAGTGTGGTGTAGTATAGTATAGTGTTGTATAGTATATTAGTATAGTGTGGTGTAGTATAGTGTTTTATAGTATAGTAGTACAGTGTGGTGTAGTATAGTGTTGTATAGTATAGTAGTGCAGTGTGGTGTAGTATAGTATAGTGTTGTATAGTAGTGCAGTGTGGTGTAGTATAGTGTTTTATAGTATAGTAGTACAGTGTGGTGTAGTATAGTGTTGTATAGTATAGTAGTGCAGTGTGGTGTAGTATAGTATAGTGTTGTATAGTATATTAGTATAGTGTGGTGTAGTGTTGTATAGTATAGTAGTACAGTGTGGTGTAGTATAGTGTTTTATAGTATAGTAGTGCAGTGTGGTGTAGTATAGTATAGTGTTGTATAGTATAGTAGTACAGTGTGGTGTAGTATAGTATAGTGTTGTATAGTATAGTAGTACAGTGTGGTGTAGTATAGTATAGTGTTGTATAGTATAGTAGTACAGTGTGGTGTAGTGTAGTGTTTTATAGTATAGTAGTACAGTGTGGTGTAGTGTAGTATAGTGTTGTATAGTATAGTAGTACAGTGTGGTGTAGTATAGTGTTTTATAGTATAGTAGTACAGTGTGGTGTAGTATAGTATAGTGTTGTATAGTATAGTAGTACAGTGTGGTGTAGTATAGTATAGTGTTGTATAGTATAGTAGTGCAGTGTGGTGTAGTATAGTGTTTTATAGTATAGTAGTACAGTGTGGTGTAGTATAGTGTTGTATAGTATAGTAGTACAGTGTGGTGTAGTATAGTGTTTTATAGTATAGTAGTACAGTGTGGTGTAGTATAGTGTTGTATAGTATAGTAGTACAGTGTGGTGTAGTATAGTATAGTGTTGTATAGTATAGTAGTGCAGTGTGGTGTAGTATAGTGTTGTATAGTATAGTAGTACAGTGTGGTGTAGTGTAGTGTTTTATAGTATAGTAGTGCAGTGTGGTGTAGTATAGTATAGTGTTTTATAGTATAGTAGTACAGTGTGGTGTAGTATAGTGTTGTATAGTATAGTAGTGCAGTGTGGTGTAGTATAGTGTTGTATAGTATAGTAGTACAGTGTGGTGTAGTATAGTATAGTGTTTTATAGTATAGTAGTACAGTGTGGTGTAGTGTAGTGTTTTATAGTATAGTAGTACAGTGTGGTGTAGTATAGTGTTGTATAGTATAGTAGTACAGTGTGGTGTAGTATAGTATAGTGTTGTATAGTATAGTAGTACAGTGTGGTGTAGTATAGTATAGTGTTGTATAGTATAGTAGTACAGTGTGGTGTAGTGTAGTGTTTGTATAGTATAGTAGTACAGTGTGGTGTAGTATAGTATAGTGTTTTATAGTATAGTAGTACAGTGTGGTGTAGTATAGTGTTGTATAGTATAGTAGTACAGTGTGGTGTAGTATAGTATAGTGTTGTATAGTATAGTAGTATAGTGTGGTGTAGTATAGTATAGTGTTGTATAGTATAGTAGTACAGTGTGGTGTAGTGTAGTGTTTTATAGTATAGTAGTACAGTGTGGTGTAGTGTTGTATAGTATAGTAGTACAGTGTGGTGTAGTATAGTATAGTGTTGTATAGTATAGTAGTACTGTGTGGTGTAGTATAGTATAGTATAGTGTTGTATAGTATAGTAGTACAGTGTGGTGTAGTATAGTATAGTATAGTGTTGTATAGTATAGTAGTACTGTGTGGTGTAGTATAGTATAGTGTTGTATAGTATAGTAGTACAGTGTGGTGTAGTATAGTATAGTATAGTGTTGTATAGTATAGTAGTACAGTGTGGTGTAGTATAGTATAGTGTTGTATAGTATAGTAGTACAGTGTGGTGTAGTATAGTATAGTGTTGTATAGTATAGTAGTGCAGTGTGGTGTAGTATAGTGTTTTATAGTATAGTAGTACAGTGTGGTGTAGTATAGTGTTGTATAGTATAGTAGTACAGTGTGGTGTAGTATAGTGTTGTATAGTATAGTAGTACAGTGTGGTGTAGTATAGTGTTGTATAGTATAGTAGTACAGTGTGGTGTAGTATAGTATAGTGTTGTATAGTATAGTAGTGCAGTGTGGTGTAGTATAGTGTTTTATAGTATAGTAGTACAGTGTGGTGTAGTGTAGTGTTTTATAGTATAGTAGTGCAGTGTGGTGTAGTATAGTATAGTGTTTTATAGTATAGTAGTACTGTGTGGTGTAGTATAGTATAGTATAGTGTTGTATAGTATAGTAGTACAGTGTGGTGTAGTATAGTATAGTGTTGTATAGTATAGTAGTACAGTGTGGTGTAGTATAGTATAGTGTTGTATAGTATAGTAGTGCAGTGTGGTGTAGTATAGTGTTGTATAGTATAGTAGTACAGTGTGGTGTATTATAGTGTTGTATAGTATAGTAGTACAGTGTGGTGTAGTATAGTATAGTGTTGTATAGTATAGTAGTGCAGTGTGGTGTAGTATAGTGTTTTATAGTATAGTAGTACAGTGTGGTGTGGTGTAGTGTTGTATAGTATAGTAGTACAGTGTGGTGTAGTATAGTATAGTGTTGTATAGTATAGTAGTACTGTGTGGTGTAGTATAGTATAGTATAGTGTTGTATAGTATAGTAGTACAGTGTGGTGTAGTATAGTATAGTATAGTGTTGTATAGTATAGTAGTACAGTGTGGTGTAGTATAGTATAGTGTTGTATAGTATAGTAGTACAGTGTGGTGTAGTATAGTATAGTGTTGTATAGTATAGTAGTGCAGTGTGGTGTAGTATAGTGTTTTATAGTATAGTAGTACAGTGTGGTGTAGTATAGTGTTGTATAGTATATAGTAGTACAGTGTGGTGTAGTATAGTGTTGTATAGTATAGTAGTACAGTGTGGTGTAGTATAGTGTTGTATAGTATAGTAGTACAGTGTGGTGTAGTATAGTATAGTGTTGTATAGTATAGTAGTGCAGTGTGGTGTAGTATAGTGTTTTATAGTATAGTAGTACAGTGTGGTGTAGTGTAGTGTTTTATAGTATAGTAGTGCAGTGTGGTGTAGTATAGTATAGTGTTTTATAGTATAGTAGTACAGTGTGGTGTAGTATAGTGTTGTATAGTATAGTAGTGCAGTGTGGTGTAGTATAGTGTTGTATAGTATAGTAGTACAGTGTGGTGTAGTATAGTATAGTGTTTTATAGTATAGTAGTACAGTGTGGTGTAGTGTAGTGTAGTGTTTATAGTATAGTAGTACAGTGTGGTGTAGTATAGTGTTGTATAGTATAGTAGTACAGTGTGGTGTAGTATAGTATAGTGTTGTATAGTATAGTAGTACAGTGTGGTGTAGTATAGTATAGTGTTGTATAGTATAGTAGTACAGTGTGGTGTAGTGTAGTGTTGTATAGTATAGTAGTACAGTGTGGTGTAGTATAGTATAGTGTTTTATAGTATAGTAGTACAGTGTGGTGTAGTATAGTGTTGTATAGTATAGTAGTACAGTGTGGTGTAGTATAGTATAGTGTTGTATAGTATAGTAGTATAGTGTGGTGTAGTATAGTATAGTATAGTGTTGTATAGTATAGTAGTACAGTGTGGTGTAGTGTAGTGTTTTATAGTATAGTAGTACAGTGTGGTGTAGTGTTGTATAGTATAGTAGTACAGTGTGGTGTAGTATAGTATAGTGTTGTATAGTATAGTAGTACTGTGTGGTGTAGTATAGTATAGTATAGTGTTGTATAGTATAGTAGTACAGTGTGGTGTAGTATAGTATAGTATAGTGTTGTATAGTATAGTAGTACTGTGTGGTGTAGTATAGTATAGTGTTGTATAGTATAGTAGTGCAGTGTGGTGTAGTATAGTGTTGTATAGTATAGTAGTACAGTGTGGTGTAGTATAGTATAGTGTTGTATAGTATAGTAGTACAGTGTGGTGTAGTATAGTGTTTTATAGTATAGTAGTACAGTGTGGTGTAGTATAGTGTTGTATAGTATAGTAGTACAGTGTGGTGTAGTATAGTATAGTGTTGTATAGTATATTAGTGCAGTGTGGTGTAGTGTAGTGTAGTATAGTATAGTAGTATAGTGTTGTATAGTATATGAGGTCTGTATACGCAGAGCAAGTTACAAAGACCTGTAACTAAACACAGATAATGGTCTGTGGGAACACATACCACACACGCACACACACACACACACACACACACACACACACACACACACACACACACACACACACACACACGCACACGCACACGCACACACTCACACACACACACACAAAAAAAACATGATGGGCCCCTAAACAAAAATAACTAAATGAGTAACCTGACGTGCAGCCAGCTCACAAGCCAGTCATCTGGGTCTCTGTAACAGGCTGGGGATGTCACGGCATGACACCTCCCTTTGGCGTACTACTGCTGTGAACCGTCCCGTGACATACCGCTACAAACGTTTTCACACCAGCAATGACGAACGCTCGATTGAAGGGATTACAGAAAGTTTGTTTGGTGTGCAGCTCGCACAGAGACTGCAGCTCGCACAGAGACGCTAGGGTGTTGTATTGTTCTGTGGAGCCGTCGTGGGGGGCAGCATCTGTCCATGATACAAAAGGATTTCAGCATCTAAGACACTTGTGACAGGGAGCTAATGAGTAAATTGAAGTGAACTAATCCCAAAAGAATATAATAAAATAGACCCATTTAACACAAACTGAAACCTCATGAAAAGGGCTGGATGCCACACCGAAAAATGGAAACACACACATTTTGACCACAGAGCACAGGCAGGTCGAGGAAACGAGGGGAGAGTGGTGTGGCCCGTCGGCGGTGGTGGAAACCAATGTGATCAGTGGAGCAGAGGGCAACACGCTACCTGTCCAAGGCTGCGTGACACAACTCACAGGGCTGGACCTCATTTGTTCCACTATTGTGTTTTCCTTCTGCAGGATGTAGCCACTCGGGTGGAGAGGTAAACACTAGTCTCCTGTTTATGTTCTCGACTCTTTTTCCTCGTGTTTATTTTCTAGCTTGTTGAACACGGTGGTCACAAAGCAGCTCTAACGTGAATCAGAGGTTGCATGGGGGTAATGACGGTATTGTTTTCAATTTCCCCTACCGTTTCATGTTCCTAATCATTGTTCGCTCGTTACAACTATTTTCAACTAAACACTGTCCAGGTGACAGAGAGGTATGACTTACTGGACAGTTAATGTGGTGCCTCAGTGGTCCAGCTGGCCAGGTAGTGTTGAGCGGTTAATGTGGTGCCTCAGCGGTCCAGCTGGCCAGGTAGTGTTGAGCGGTTAATGTGGTGCCTCAGTGGTCCAGCTGGCCAGGTAGTGTTGAGCGGTTAATGTGGTGCTTCAGCGGTCCAGCTGGCCAGGTAGTGTTGAGCGGTTAATGTGGTGCTTCAGCGGTCCAGCTGGCCAGGTAGTGTTGAGCGGTTCATGTTTTTGAGGTCGGTTCGGTTTTCGTTCATTTATTACTCGTTTCAGGAAACTAGGTGCATGTTACGCGTCACTACTTCACAGGAGAAACATTTTTTAAAATCAAAATGCATTTTTTGGGGCATAAATGCCTTCTGGAACATATGAACTTTCATGTGCCTCAAGAACAAATTTGTTTGCCATCTGTAAATACAAATAAAATTGGTAAATTACGAGCCTAGCTGGTTTAGCCACGGAAAAAAGTGAAGCAACCTTCCCACTAGCCATGATTGGCTGGGATAATGAGTGGGCTGGACATGCTGAGAGATGAGGTTGGATTGGTCTGCTATGTAGCACCTTCTGTCTATAACATGAGCTGGTCAGTATGTGTAGGTAATCCTTTCTAATGCTGCTTGTTTGAAAGATATTCCATAGTAGATCTGTATTAGTGTTGTTCTCCACTTTCTGGAGGACCGAGGTTTTGAAATCAGTGGAATTAAAGTACGATAGCTAAGGAGATGGAGAAAATTCTGGAGTGTGATTGTAAATATGCAGACGGAGTCGAAAAGAGAGAACACACAAAGAGAACACACAGTCTCCGGATTACATCTTCAAAGTAAGGGCAACCATGGCATCTATGACAGAGAGGGGGAAGTGTCCATCCACGTATTCGGGGTAAGAGAGTCTAGCTAACTACATTTTCAGATTTGACACATTTTCTAATTTTGTCTGAAAGTCGTTTTCATTGCAAGTTAAAGTGTACTGCTAGCTAGCTAACGTTAGCTGGCTGGCTCGCTAGCTAATGTTACGTGTAGTAATATTATTCGTATCTCAGAGCCATTTGCTTGGCTAGTTATAGCCTAATGTTAGCTAGCTAACGTTGAACCTGGTTGGTTAGCTACCTGCAGATTCATGCAGGGTAGTAACGTCATGAGTTGGGATTATGGTTCATTGTTTAGCTAGCTAGCTACATGTCTTAACAAAAGACTCCACTATGCAAGTATCCATTTCAATAGAATGTTCATGATGTCACTGAGACAACTGTCGATAGACGTAGCTGGGAAATCCGCTCTGGCTATCTACTCCGATTTCAGAGCACTCTCGTCTGAGTGTACCAGAGCGCAGAATAACTAATGAATTTACGAACGCCCAACACCTTCGGGTGGTGTCAGTAAATGTTGGCAAAAAAGCATAATTAAATTGCTGCCAGCAGCACAGAGACTGGTGTTTTGCGGGTACTATTTAATGAAGCTGCCAGTTGAGGACTTGTGAGGCGTCTGTTTCTCAAACTGGACACTCTAATGTACTTGTCCTCTTGCCCAGTTATGCACCGGGGCCTCCCACTCCTCTTTCTCTTCTGGTTAGAGCCAGTTTGTGCTGTTCTGTGAAGGGAGTAGTACACAGCGTTGTACGAGATCTTCAGTTTCTTGGCAATTTCTCACATGGAATAGCCTTCATTTCTCAGAACAAGAATAGACTGACGAGTTACAGAAGAAAGTTCTTGTTTCTGGCCATTTTGAGCCTGTAATCGAACCCACAAATGCTGATGCTCCATATATTCAACTAGTCTAAAGAAGGCCAGTTTTATTGCTTCTTTAATCAGAACAACAGTTTTCAGCTGTGCTAACATAATTGCAAAAGGGTTTTCTAATGATGATTAGCCTTTTAAAATGATAAACTTGGATTAGCTAACACAACGTGCCATTGGAACAGAGGAGTGATGGTTGCTGATAATGGTCCTCTGTACACCTACGTAGATATTCCATGAAAAATCAGCTGTTTCCAGCTACAATCGTCATTTACAAAATTAACAATGCCTACACTGTATTTCTGTTCAATTTGATGTTGTTTTAATGGACAAAATTTGTGATTTTCTTTAAAAAACAAGGACATTTCTAAGTGACCCCAAACTTTTGAACGATAGTGTATGTGCAACTAAATTGTCCATGTTTGTTTGAATGAGATTATTAGTAGGCCCGATGACGACACGTTTCCTACGAGACACAAGAGAAAATCTATTTATGACTTGTTACCATGCAAATTGTAAATAATGCTGTAAATATTTAAACAGAGAAGAACAAACAGACCATCTAACTGCTGCCACAAAGCGTTTCAGATGTCACACTAGACCCACTCAGATTGATGTGATTTGGTTGTTGGTTAAAAGAGCATTATGACGGAGGACAAACAGACCAAACCAGCTCTATAATTTCAACCTCACAGACGGTACAATTTATTTACTTTCAGGCAACGAAAAGTGTCATCTCGCCACATCAAGACGCTACGCAATTAAGGATGAGTTATTGTTGATTCAAGCGAACAAAAATGTTGCTCCTCCGTAAGTTCAAAAGGCTGACTGACGGTCAAATGTCTTCGGCTTTATAGGTCCATCAGTCCCCAATCACAATTGACAGTATATGCTAGACAAACCAGGCATCGAACTGTAATGCAATGAAACCCACTGCAACTCGTTCATGTTGCACATGGGCCTAAGAACAATCCATGTAGGCCTGAGAACATTTAATACTGGGTAAGACTTGAATGGAACGACCTGAATGAATTAATACTTTATTGTCCCATAGGGACATTAGTCTGGTGTGTAGGTGCGTAACCCATCGGTAGTGCCTTATGTGGCTCATAGACAGACAGTCTTACCATCTGTAGTGCCTTATGTGGCTCGTAGACAGACAGTCTTACCATCTGTAGTGCCTTATGTGGCTCGTAGACAGACAGTCTTACCATCTGTAGTGCCTTATGTGGCTCGTAGACAGACAGTCTTACCATCTGTAGTGCCTTATGTGGCTCGTAGACAGACAGTCTTACCGTCTGTAGTGTCTTATGTGTCTTAAAGACAGACAGTCCTACCATCTGTAGTGTCTTATGTGTCTCATAGACAGACAGTCTTACCATCTGTAGTGTCTTATGTGTCTCATAGACAGACAGTCTTACCATCTGTAGTACCTTATGTGGCTCACAGACAGACAGTCTTACCATCTGTAGTGTCTTATGTGTCTTAAAGACAGACAGTCTTACCATCTGTAGTACCTTATGTGTCTCATAGACAGACAGTCTTACCAAATATTGTGTTGACCAACAGCCATAGCAGGTATTTGCTACTGCGTGAGCCAGGTATTTGTAGGAGGGAAATGTGGTCCATTGTGACAACAGCAAAGGGCTCAACACTTCTCTAGCAATTCACTACTGTTATTGATGATCACTTCTCTAGCAACTCACTACTGCTATTGGTGATCAATTCTCTAGCAACTCACTACTGTTATTGGTGATCAATTCTCTAGCAACTCACTACTGCTATTGGTGATCAATTCTCTAGCAACTCACTACTGTTATTGGTGATCAATTCTCTAGCAACTCACTACTGCTATTGGTGATCAATTCTCTAGCAACTCACTACTGTTATTGGTGATCAATTCTCTAGCAACTCACTACTGCTATTGGTGATCAATTCTCTAGCAACTCACTACTGCTATTGGTGATCAATTCTCTAGCAACTCACTACTGCTATTGGTGATCAATTCTCTAGCAACTCACTACTGTTATTGGTGATCAATTCTCTAGCAACTCACTACTGCTATTGGTGATCAATTCTCTAGCAACTCACTACTGCTATTGGTGATCAATTCTCTAGCAACTCACTACTGCTATTGGTGATCAATTCTCTAGCAACTCACTACTGCTATTGGTGATCAATTCTCTAGCAACTCACTACTGCTATTGGTGATCAATTCTCTAGCAACTCACTACTGCTATTGGTGATCAATTCTCTAGCAACTCACTACTGCTATTGGTGATCAATTCTCTAGCAACTCACTACTGCTATTGGTGGTAAATTCTCCATCTATCAACTGAGCGCTGACAGTGCAGATAGACAGCAGTGGCAGAGGGAGCTGTCTTTCTGGCGATAAACACAGCTTATGTTGCTTCGTCCAGTAGAACATTTACCACGGTGTCTGGATGGGGGGTAGTGATACAAAAAAATTAAAAAGAATGTAAGACAACACGGAGAACACAGATAGAAGACCCTGGCAACAGCATGTCGCTAGCGTTGTCCACCCGACAGCACCGTAGAAGGTGAGTTAGACTTCTCTGGTTGGTGACAAAACCCAAGGGCTGCGCGATACACTGAGTCAAGAGCATTCAGCGTAGAGCTTGAGGTTTGCCTACACATCGAATCGCCAAAGTCCAGCACAGACGAAAAATGACAAGTAACACAACCTAATAAGCAACTTGAATCTTCTGACAAGGTTCTCTACAACGGGAGGTGAAGCTCCACTTCCCACCCAAACTCCCAGATGTTGTGTATGTTTTGACTTGCTCTGTGCAATGTCCTACCCAAGGGAGTAAATTACACGGTTTTCAGAGTGTTTAGTATTGGAAAAATACCATGCATTTTCGACAGACTCTGTTCAATGATGTTTAAAAAAAGTTGTTTGAGCTTTTTCAAAAGCCAAAGTCAAACTGCTGTCACTTGAATAGAGAACAGTGTCATCCACATAAAATGAACCGTCGGCAGTCTCAATATGGCTCCCAATGTTGTTGACACAGATAATAAACTACAGGGGCGGGGGGCCCTAAAGTGGATCCTTGAGGAACTGCAGATCTATGATGTCAGACTTAACAATCATCTGCCTTAACACACTGGGTTCTCCTTGACAGGTAGTTTACAAACCATTCCAGAGCATGACCAGTGATCCCAACACACTCCAGTCTCTGCACCAAGACAGTATGGTCCACCGTGTCTATGAACGCAGATACACAAGGCTAGCTTCTTAATCCAGCACTTCACCAAATAGGTTACATCGGTACTTATCTGAAGAGTCTCGTCACTTCCTGACCACTCTGAGGGTCTAAAGACTGGTAACTCTGCTCACTCAAAAGCAGCTTTCTGATGTGACTCTGCCAGAATGGAAACAGACAGTGTGAAAACCACTCAATGGGCACTACAGACCCTGACTCCTTCTGTGTGCTACTTGCTGAGAAGTGCTGACACTAAAGACAGTGATAGGGGTTGGGGGTTCTCTTGACACTCACACCTCACCATTGTTACATGGTAACATTTGTCCCTCCCCTCACCCTTCTCCCTTTGCTGGTTATCATCTACAACAGGTCATCAGAGGGTTATCATCTACAACAGGTCATCAGAGGGTTATCATCTACAACAGGTCATCAGAGGGTTATCATCTACAACAGGTCATCAGAGGGTTATCATCTACAACAAGTCATCAGAGGGTTATTATCTACAACAGGTCATCAGAGGGTTATCATCTACAACAAGTCATCAGAGGGTTATTATCTACAACAGGTCATCAGAGGGTTATCATCTACAACAGGTCATCAGAGGGTTATTATCTACAACAGGTCATCAGAGGGTTATCATCTACAACAGGTCATCAGAGGGTTATCATCTACAACAGGTCATCAGAGGGTTATTATCTACAACAGGTCATCAGAGGGTTATCATCTACAACAAGTCATCAGAGGGTTATCATCTACAACAGGTCATCAGAGGGTTATTATCTACAACAGGTCATCAGAGGGTTATCATCTACAACAGGTCATCAGAGGGTTATCATCTACAACAAGTCATCAGAGGGTTATCATCTACAACAGGTCATCAGAGGGTTATCATCTACAACAGGTCATCAGAGGGTTATTATCTACAACAGGTCATCAGAGGGTTATCATCTACAACAAGTCATCAGAGGGTTATTATCTACAACAGGTCATCAGAGGGTTATCATCTACAACAGGTCATCAGAGGGTTATTATCTACAACAGGTCATCAGAGGGTTATCATCTACAACAGGTCATCAGAGGGTTATTATCTACAACAGGTCATCAGAGGGTTATCATCTACAACAAGTCATCAGAGGGTTATCATCTACAACAGGTCATCAGAGGGTTATTATCTACAACAGGTCATCAGAGGGTTATCATCTACAACAGGTCATCAGAGGGTTATTATCTACAACAGGTCATCAGAGGGTTATCATCTACAACAGGTCATCAGCGGGTTATTATCTACAACAGGTCATCAGAGGGTTATTATCTACAACAGGTCATCAGAGGGTTATCATCTACAACAGGTCATCAGAGGGTTATCATCTACAACAGGTCATCAGAGGGTTATCATCTACAACAGGTCATCAGAGGGTTATTATCTACAACAGGTCATCAGAGGGTTATTATCTACAACAGGTCATCAGAGGGTTATCATCTACAACAGGTCATCAGAGGGTTATCATCTACAACAGGTCATCAGAGGGTTATCGTCTACAACAGGTCATCAGAGGGTTATTATCTACAACAGGTCATCAGAGGGTTATTATCTACAACAGGTCATCAGAGGGTTATCATCTACAACAGGTCATCAGAGGGTTATTATCTACAACAGGTAATCAGAGGGTTATTATCTACAACAGGTCATCAGAGGGTTATTATCTACAACAGGTCATCAGAGGGTTGATTACCTAGAAGCTAGCAAGCCAGTGAGGCAAAGTAAAATATTTATAAATAGAGCTATAGAAAGCCAGAAGAATATGCTACTTTTTGATATAGCTACAGGCACCCACTGTGAAGTTTGTCAAGGTCCCGACATGAGTGTTATCTATTCTGCTCAGTGTGTAAAAGTATATGTATATAAGTACAGTGGGGCAAAAAAGTATTTAGTCAGCCACCAATTGTGCAAGTTCTCCAACTTAAAAAGATGAGAGAGGCCTGTAATTTTCATCATAGGTACACTTCAACTATGACAGACAAAATGAGGAAAAAATCCAGAAAATCACATTGTAGGATTTTTATGAATTTATTTGCAAATTATGGTGGAAAATAAGTATTTGGTCAATAACAAAAGTTTATCTCAATACTTTGTTATATACCCTTTGTTGGCAATGACAGAGGTCAAACGTTTTCTGTAAGTCTTCACAAGGTTTTCACACACTGTTGCTGGTATATTGACCCATTCCTCCATGCAGATCTCCTCTAGAGCAGTGATGTTTTGGGGCTGTCGCTGGGCAACACGGACTTTCAACTCCCTCCAAAGATTTTCTATGGGGTTGAGATCTGGAGACTGGCTAGGCCACTCCAGGACCTTGAAATGCTTCTTCTGAAGCCACTCCTTCGTTGCCGGGCGGTGTGTTTGGGATCATTGTCATGCTGAAAGACCCAGCCACGTTTCATCTTCAATGCCCTTGCTGATGGAAGGAGGTTTTCACTCAAAATCTCACGATACATGGCCCCATTCATTCTTTCCTTTACACGGATCAGTCGCCCCTGGTCCTTTGCAGAAAAACAGCCCCAAAGCATGATGTTTCCACCCCCATGCTTCACAGTAGGTATGGTGTTCTTTGGATGCAACTCAGCATTCTTTGTCCTCCAAACACGACGAGTTGAGTTTTTACCAAAAAGTTCTATTTTGGTTTCATCTGACCATATGACATTCTCCCAATCCTCATCTGGATCATCCAAATGCTCTCTAGCAAACTTCAGACGGGCCTGAACATGTACTGGCTTAAGCAGGGGGACACGTCTGGCACTGCAGGATTTGAGTCCCTGGCGGCGTAGTGTGTTACTGATGGTAGGCTTTGTTACTTTGGTCCCAGCTCTCTGCAGGTCATTCACTAGGTCCCCCCGTGTGGTTCTGGGATTTTTGCTCACCGTTCTTGTGATCATTTTGACCCCACGGGGTGAGATCTTGCGTGGAGCCCAGAATCGAGGAATATTATCAGTGGTCTTGTATGTCTTCCATTTCCGAATAATTGCTCCCACAGTTGATTTCTTCAAACCAAGCTGCTTACCTATTGCAGATTCAGTCTTCCCAACCTGGTGCAGGTCTACAATTTTGTTTCTGGTGTCCTTTGACAGCTCTTTGGTCTTGGCCATAGTGGAGTTTGGAGTGTGACTGTTTGAGGTTGTGGACAGGTGTCTTTTATACTGATAACAAGTTCAAACAGGTGCCATTAATACAGGTAACGAGTGGAGGACAGAGGGGCCTCTTAAAGAAGAAGTTACAGGTCTGTGAGAGCCAGAAATCTTGCTTGTTTGTATGTGACCAAATACTTATTTTCCACCATAATTTGCAAATAAATTCATTAAAAATCCTACAATGTGATTTTCTGGATTTTAGTTGAAGTGTACCTATGATGAAAATTACAGGCCTCTCTCATCTTTTTAAGTGAGAGAACTTGCACAATTGGTGGCTGACTAAATACTTTTTTGCCCCACTGTATATATTACCCTTTGTATTTGACAAGGTGCTGGTGTCTACTCTTTTTTTAAGCCCATAACCATGAGTGTGAGGTGTATACTTTTGTTTCAAAGTAGATCTGTTTAAGACTACCAAGAAACACTCTGTTACCCTGATTTACCACACTGCAGTAAAAAGTTAAGACCAAATAAGGAGTAAACACAAATTGTTCCATTCTTGTGCGTTGAAATGAGAAAACCCTGAATAGACTTTAACAGGTTGTTGTCTGCAGGTGCGTAAACTTTACACTTTTAAGCTTCAAGCTCTGTCAAGTTGATTGTTGATAATTGCTAGACATACATTTTCAAGTTTTGCCATAGGTTTTCAGGCCGATTTAAGTCAAAACTGTAACTAGGCCACTCAGGAACATTCAATGTTGTCTTGGTAAGCGGTTTAGATTTGGCCTTGTGTTTCAGGTTGTTGTCCTGCTGAAAGGCGAAATAATCTCCTAGTGTCTGGTGGAAAGCAGAATGAACCAGATTTTCCTTTAGGATCACACCAGTGCTAAGCTCCATTCCATTATTTTCTTTATACTAAAAGCCTAATGGATCCCCATTAGGCTACTCTTCCTGGGGTTTATTATGGATCCCCATTAGTCCCTGACAGTTGTTATGGGTTACGCATGGGTGTCTGAGCTGTGTGCTAGTTGTTTAAACAGACAGCTTTGGTGCATTCAACCTCTCACAAATACAGGTAATTATGAAATCAATCTCTCCTTTATTTTGAGCCAGGAGAGATTGACATGCTTATCATTGAAGTTATCTCTCCATGTACATTTAAGGGCCAGCCGTGCTGCCCTATTCTGGTCAAATTGTACTTTTCCTTTTTTGTGGCACCTGATTACACAACTGGACAGTAATAGGCCTTTGTTGATAAGAAGGCAGAAAAGCGCTTTATTCTGGACAGACCTCTTCCCATCTTAGCTACTGTTGCATCAATATGATTTGACCACGACAGTTTTACAATCCAGGCTTAATCCAAGCAGTTTAGTCTCCTCAACATGCTAAATTTACATATTATTCACTACAACATTTAGTTGAGGTTTAGGGTTTAGTGAATCATTTTTACCAATAGAATGCTTTTATTTTTAGAAATATTTCAGACTTACTCATTTCTTGACACCCATTCTGAAACCGACTGCAGCTCTGTTTTAACTTCTTAGGGAGCGGCAGGTGAGGTGACGGTTTTGGAGAGTCTGGCGTGCCCAAAGAAAATGACTGCCACTCAGGCTCAGAAAATAGGATATGCACATAATTCGTACTGTTGGATAGGGAACACTCTGAAGTTTCTAAAAGTGTTAACATAATGTCTGTGAGTATAACAGAACTCATTTAGCAGGCAAAAACCCGAGAAAAGCTTCAGAGTGCCTATTGAATCCATTTGTTACCATGACTGAGACTGCAGTACCTATGGCTTCCACTAGATGTCAGCAGTCTATATACAAAGACTCAGAGAGATTGGAGTAAGCAGAACGAATAGGTACAGGAAATGGCATGGGGACCTGAAATGTCAACAAGTTTTCTCGGGCGCGAGTCTGGCTCGCGCGCCCCACTTTATTTTACTTATGTAAGGTATAGGTGACCATCCGAGTGAAATATTATCGCTAATATTCATAAAAGGATAGCTAAGGATGCATTATAACTAGTATTTGATTTGTTTAGGAAAAGTTTATAGGTATATTTGAACACGTTCTCTTCATGTTTCAATGGGCGATTCGACGTTGGATTTTCTGAACATAACGCGCCAACCAAACTGAGATTTATGGATATAATAAATGACTTTTTCTAACAAAAGAACCATTGGATGTCTTCGTTGGACACTTGGGAAGCCCTCAGCAGAAGTTCTTCAAAAGGTAAGGGATTTGTTTTCACTGTGAAATGTGTTTTGTGTGAACCGCGATGGTTTATGAATTTATGCTAATGCAGAAATATTGGAGGTGTTACCCTCAAACAATCAAATGTTGTGCTTTCGCCGTAAAGTCTTTTTGAAATCTGACAATGCTGTGATATTGCCAAGAAGCAGAGCTTTTGATGACTATGCAACACTTGTAAATTGATGAATGTTTAATAATTCAACTTTTGGATTTTGAATTTGGCGCCTTGCATTTCACCCGGTAGTGTCGGGTAGTGGCCCACCACTTCTTAAGTAATTAAGTGTGGCAGTAATTTAACTTGCTGTTATAGCTGACGTGTATAGTGTTGAGTCATCAGCATACATAGACACATAGGCTTTACTCAAACCAGTGGCAGGTCAGTAGTAAAGATTGAAAAATGTAAAGGGTCTAGAGAGCTGCCCTGGGGAATGCCTGAATCTACCTGGATTACAGTATGTTGGAGAGGCTTCCATTAATGAACTCTCTCTGTGTTCTGTTATACAAGTAACTCTCAATCCACAATATAGCAATGTATTATACATTTCTCTCAGCCAATCATCAGTCATTTGTATAAGTGCCGTACATGTTGAATTCCTTTCCCTAAAAGCATGCTGAAAATCTGTTGTTAATTTGTTTACTGTGAAATAGCATTGTATCTGGTCAAACACATTATTTTTTTTACTTTACAAAGGGTTGGTAACAGGCTGAATGATCAGCTTGAGCCAGTAAAGGGTGCTTTGCTATTCTTAGGAAGCGGAATTACTTTTGTTTCCCTCCAGGCCTGAGGGCAAACACATTCCTGTAGGCTTAGATTGAAGAGATGGCAAATAGGAGTGCCAATAACATCCACTATCATCCCCAGTTATTTTCTATCCATGTTGTCAGACCCCGGTGGCTTGTCATTGTTGATAGACAACAATAAGGACAATATAACAATAATGTTTTCACCTCTTCCACACTCACTTTAAACGTTTAGGTGACCATCCGAGTTAAATATTATTGCTAAAATTCATAAAAGGATAGCTAAGGATGCATTATAACTGGTCTTTGATTTGTTTTGGAAAAGTTTATAGGTATATTTGAACGCGTTCTCTTCACGGTTCAATGGGCGATTCGACGTTGGATTTTCTGAAAATAACGCGCCAACCAAACGGAGATTTATGGATATAATAAATGACTTTTTCTAACTAAAGAACCATTGGATGTCTTCGTTGGACACTTGGGAAGCCCTCAGCAGAAGTTCTTCGAAAGGTAAGGGATTTGTTTTAACTGTGATATGGGTTTTGTGTGACCCGCGCTGGTTTATGAACTTATGCTAATGCATAAATATTAGAGGTGCTATCCTCAAACAATCAAATGTTGTGCTTTCGCCGTAAAGCCTTTTTGAAATCTGACAATGCTGTGATATTGCCAAGAATTTTGATGGCTATGCAACACTTGTATATTGATGAATGTTTAATAATTCAACTTTGGGATTTTGAATTTGGCGCCTTACATTTCACCGGGTAGTGTCGGGAGTGGCCCGCTAGCGCGCCGTTGCTCCCTAAGTAGTTAATTAAGATCAAATTCTTCCTTTCAAAGACTAATCTCTCTGTGCCAGTTCATCTTGTATGTTTCCAAGTCAACCAGCGGTTTTCCCGTTCTCCCGCTTTTGCATTCTCCTTTTTCTAGTCCTCCCGGTTTTGACCTTGCCTGTTTTTGGACTTTGTACCCGCCTGCCTGAGAATTCTGCCTGCCTTGGCCATGAACCTGTCTGTCACTCTGTACCTCCTGGACTCTGATCTGGTTTTGACCTTTTTGCCTGTCCACAACCATTCTGTTGCCTACCCCTTTGGATTAATAAACATTGTAAGACTCCAACCATCTGCCTCCTGTGTCTGCATTTGGGTATCGCCTTGTGTCTTGATAGTCTTTATACCAGCCTCTGGCTGTGGTGGTATGTAAACTGCTACAAAGAATACAGATGAAGACTCTCTTGGTAGGTAGTGTCGTCTACAGCTTATCATGAGATACTCTACCACAGGTGAGCAATAGCTCAAGACTTCCTTAGATATCATCCACCAGCTGTTGTTTACAAAAATACATAGACTGCCGCCCCTCTCACCTTTATCTGCCGGTACATCGAATAACCAGCCAGCTGTATGTTGATGTTGTCGTCGTTCAGCCACGACTCCATGAAGCATAAGATGTTACAGTTTTTAATGTCCCCTTGGTAGTTTAATCTTCCTAGTAACTCGCCGATTTTATTGTCCGCTTTTGCAGAATGGAGGGAAGTGTTTTTTTTCTTCGATCACCTACGAATTCTCAGAAGGCAGCCCAACCTTCGCCCCCTCTTTTTATGCCTCCTCTTTACGCAGATCACAGGGATTGGGACCTGTTCCTGAGGAAACAGTGTATCCTTCGCGTCGGGCTCGTCAGAGTCGTGAAAGGAAAAAGAGGATTCTGCTAGTCCGTGGTGAGTAATCGCACTCCTGATGTCTAGAAGTGATTTTTGGTCATAAGAGACGGTAGCGGCAATATAACGTACAAAATAAGTTTCAAAAATACGTTACAAACAATGAAAATAAACAAAAAAAAACACAATCGGATGGGGGCACGTAAAAGGTCTACCTTCTTCCGTTACTAATCGTATGCTACTGTCACAATCTATTCTGGTCCAACAGCTCTGCTTCCCTCCCTCCCCTCCCTTAGAAGGCACATTTTTAAAACTACTAACACATCTTGTGTGGCCTGTATTTCTCACAGCCTCTCTGGTTACACTGGTTACAGGCTCCAGTGCTGGGAGTACCTAGAGGGAATGGGAAACACAGCTGAGAACCTCTGTGGTTTGGGTTTGACAGCCGTCCAGATCCTCTCAGTCTCACTGGCCACTGGCCAAATTTAAGTACAACTGTTTCTTTTCGTAATGTACCTAGGGCCACACTTTTAAAATGTTTCATATTCAGCCAAGTTGGGCTCCGACGTGAGAATGTGTCTCCGACCAAGGGGGGGTAAATGTTTTTCTGAAACGTGTTCATTTGGTTAAGGGGAGCAGTGGGGCGCTCCCTACACTACCCGGTGAAATGTAAGGCGCCAGATTCAAAATCCAAAAGTTGAATTATTAAACATTCATCAATATACAAGTGTTTCATAGTCATCAAAATCTCTGCTTCTTGGCAATATCACAGCGTTGTCAGATTTCAAAAAGGCTTTACGGCGAAAGCACAACATTTGATTGTTTGAGGGTAACACCTCCAATATTTTAACCATTAGCATAAATTCATTCCCCGGGCGCCAAAGACGTGGATGTCGATTAAGGCAGCCCCCCGCACCTCTCTGATTCAGAGGGGTTGGGTTAAATGCGGAAGACACATTTCAGTTGAAGGCATTCGGTTGTACAACTGACTAATAATGGTGACTTTGACTTTGACTTTGACATCGCGGTTCACACAAAACACATTTCACAGCAAAAACAAATCCCTTACCTTTTGAAGAACTTCTGCTGAGGGCTTCCCAAGTGTCCAACAAAGACATCCAATGGTTCTTTTTTTAGAAAAAGTCATTTATTATATCCATAAATCTCCGTTTGGTTGGCGCGTTATGTTCAGAAAATCCAACGTCGAATCGCCCATTGAACCGCGAAGAGAACGTGTTCAAATATACCTATAAACTTTTCCTAAACAAATCAAATATCTACATAAGGGACGCGGATGGCATTTGCCGTATGTTTGATGAGAAACTGCATATTGCAAATGTACGCTCCCTTACTAGACGTCCGAAATTGTTTCTAAAATAAGCCGACGCCGTCGGGCCGTGCCCTAGGGCCAAATCTTCCAGGAAGTCATCAAACAAACTTTCTCGGACTTTCGATGTCCGTTTAATAAAATAAATTCATTTTTTTCATTTTTCCGCCCTTCATGTTAATCCCACCAGATGGCGAATGCCTTCATATTGCAAATGTACAAAACATACACCTAATTGACCTGGCTTTTTTTCCTAAACCGAAAAGAGTTCGAAGACGAAACTTGGTGGGCATGGGTTTGGCCATATGGGCAGTTGGCCCCGAAACAGAATGGCGTCAGGGACTCACGGTTTTTGAGATAAGGCTCATTTTCTGGGATTAAAGGTGAAAAATGGAACTAGAGCACTAATTTGACAGCTTTACGTCAAAGTACATGAACCTACGGTGTAAGGAAAAAAAGAACCAGACATTTATCTCTTTTAATTTTCGATTAATTGTCAAATGTCCAATTCGTAATGTTGAGAAAAATATTTTTTCCCAAAAAAAGTTATGGATCCAGTTGCTGCGTGTTCAGACGGATCCGTTAAAGTGGGTTTCGGAGCTCTACGTGATTTCCTGTGATTTTCTGAAATCACACACATGCACAGTCAATGGGGAATGACACAGTGAGGGGCTTATAGACAGACACTGCCTGCAATAGTTACTTTTGTTCGAACTATTAAAGAACCGTCAGACCTAGAGCTCTGAAACTTTAGAAACCCATTCTAGACCTTTAGTCGATCGTGCACGGTGAGCTACGGGGCTCTAGAAGGTTTTCAGGCCGAGAAACAGCCTCGTACATTTGCAATATTTTCAATTCATTTTTATATCACGAAAATGACAACATTTCTAAAAGTCCCAGAGACACAAGGCTAGGTGCATTAGAACCGCCTCGGCCCATAGAGACGGACCCTAACGTTTCTGTCCGATAGCTCATTCAAGGACCCCGTAGCAACGCCGGAAAACGTGGATTTTCAGCACCAATTAAGGTCGCTGCTCGGACTCCAAATGACCTATCGAGCGAAACTTGAGATTCGGGGTCGCCTCAGCTAGGCCGACACATAATGTCGGAACTGGACCCGCAGCTAGAACGTAACTAGGTGTTTTACATTTTTACTATGATTTAAACAGAATTTTGAGCCTGCCCTGATATATGTGATTGTTGGCTTCTAAATGAGATGGGAAAAGTGGGTTTGGTGTCAGTTTTTATCAGTTTGGTGTCAGAATGATATCTAATTGATTGATTGACGCTGACTTGCTCGTTGACTTTTGTACATTTGCAATATGTTTGAATAGGGCTGAAACATCACCAAAATGACAGACTGAAATCAACACTAAAAAGGGCATCACCATAGTCTCTAGGCCGTGCCGAGTTCAACGAGACGCCCCACTTGACTGTAGCTCGCTCTGACCTCATAGACCGTGCAAAAAGTAGGCGCAAAATGAAGCCTGGCCCTAAATGTCAGCTGATTTTGGGTGACAGCGGCAGACCCGTTTGGGTTAGAAGCACAATTCAACTTCAGGAATGTTCCTAAGGTCCTCCCGATCTGAGCAAGCCTAACCGTGACTGTGTGGCATTAACCTTTAACAGTGAAAACAGGGTATTTACATCAAACCGTTTGCTATGAAATCTCTCCCCATAGGAATACATTGCCTGCTCCCTAAATTCAACCTGGTGCCTATGTGGGTTATGAATGTCTTATGAACCTGTCTTCGATAGCAATCCATCAGACCACTATGAGGTCTACCTGTGTTGATTCTAAGCTTCCTGGAGCAACCGGAAGTGGTAAAAATCACCCAAAAGGTGTTTTGATAGACCCAACCTGCAGTTTGTGAAAAACAGACAATTCAACCCTGTGTAAATCAGTCAGTTCTTAACCTAAAGACTTAAAACTCAGGATTCTGTTAAAGCATACCCCATTGAGGATATGTGTTCACTTACAGCTTCCTGTGCCAACCGGAAGTGCTTTAAAATGGGGTCATAGGTGCTGTTTCGAGGGTTAAAAGGTCACATCTTTACAAAACTTCATATGTGTGATTAGGCAACCCCAATGAACTGTAAATGAGTCATTTCTCCCATCAGATTGACAAGAAAACCCTCAAACACACACACAAACACAGATATGGGATGGAGTGACACAGTGTGGGGCTTAAAGACACACAGAGCCTGCAATGGCATCACCATAGTCTCTAGGCCTTCCTGGGTTCAACGAGATGCCCCGCTTGACCGTAGCTCACTCGGTCTGACCGCAGCAACCGTTCCAAAAAGTAGGCCGAAAATGAAGCCTGGCCCTAAATTTCAGCTGCTTTTGAGTGACAGCGGCAGAACGGTTTGGGTTAGAAGCACGATTCGACTTTTGGAACGTTCCTTAGGACCTCCCGATCTGTGCAAGCATAACCTTGACCCTGTGGCATTAACCCTTAACAGTGAAAACAGGGTATTTACATCAAACCGTTTGCTAAGACATCTCTCCCCATAGGAATACATTGCCTGCTCCCCTAAATTCAACCTGGTGCCTATGTGGGTTATGAATGTCTTATGAACCTGTCTTCGATAGCAATCCATCAGACCACTATGAGGTCTACCTGTGTTGATTCTAAGCTTCCTGGAGCAACCGGAAGTGGTAAAAATCACCCAAAAGGTGTTTTGATATACCAAACCTGCAGTTTGTGAAAAACAGACAATTCAACCCTGTGTAAATCAGTCAGTTCTTAACTTACAGACTTAAAACTCAGGATTCTTTTAAAGCATACCCCAATGAGGATATGTGTCTACCTACAGCTTCCTGTGACAACCGGAAGTCCTTTAAATAGGGGTCATAGGTGCTGTTTCGAAGGGTTAAAAAGGTCACATCTTTCCAAAACTTCATATGTGTGATTAGGCAACCCTCATGAACTGTAAATGAGTCATTTCTCCCATCAGATTTACAAGACAACTCCCACACACACACACAAACACATAGCTGGGATGGAGTGACACAGTGTGGGTCTTAAAGACACAAAGGGCCTGCAATGGCATCACCATAGTCTCTAGGCCTTGCCGAGTTCAACGAGATGCCCCGCTTGACCGTAGCTCACTCGGTCTGACCGCAGCAACCGTGCCAAAAAGTAGGCCGAAAATGAAGCCTGGCCCTAAATTTCCAGCTGCTTTGGGTGACAGCGGCAGAACCGTTTGGGTTAGAAGCACGATTCGACTTCAGGAGCGTTCCTTAGGACCTCCCGATCTGTGCAAGCCTAACCGTGGCCCTGTGGCATTAACCCTTAACAGTGAAAACAGGGTATTTACATCAAACCGTTTGCTATGACATCTCTCCCCATAGGAATACATTGCCTGCTCGCCTAAATTCAACCTGGTGCCTATGTGGGTTATGAATGTCTTATGAACCTGTCTTTGATGGCAATCCATCAGGCCACTATGAGGTCTACCTGTGTTGATTCTAAGCTTCCTGGAGCAACCCGGAAGTGGTTAAATTCACCCTAAAGGTGTTTTACAGTACCCAACCTGCTGTTGGTGAAAAACAGACTTTCAAACCTGTGTGAATCAGTCAGTTCTTAACTTACAGACTTAAAACTCAGGATTCTGTTAAAGCCTACCCCAATGAGGATATGTGTCTACCTACAGCTTCCTGTGACAACCGGAAGTGCCTTAAATTGGGGTCACAGTGTCTGTTTCGATGGGTTAAAAAGGTCACATCTTTCCAAAACTTCACATGTGTGATTAGGCAACCCCAATGAACTGTAAATCAGTCATTTCTCCAATCAGAATCCCTTGAAAAACTCACACATGCACACAGTCCATGGGGAGTGACATAGTGTGGGGCTTACAGACACACACTGCCTGCAATAGTTACTTTCGTTCGAACTATTAAAGAACCGTCAGACCTAGAGCTCTGAAACTTTAGAACCCTTTTCTAGAGCTTATGTCGATAGTGCACGGTGAGTTATGGGGCTCTAGAAGGTTCACAGGCCGAGAAACAGCCTTGTACATTTGCAATATTTTCAATTCATTTTTACATCACGAAAATGACAAAATTTCTAAAAGTCCCAGAGACACAAGGCTAGGTGCATTAGAACCGCCTCGGCCCATAGAGACGGACCCTAACGTTTCTGTCCGATAGCTCATTCAAGGACCCTGTAGCAACGCCCGGAAAACGTGGATTTTCAGCACCAATTAAGGTCGCTGCTCGGACTCGAATGACCTATCGAGCGAAACTCGGGATTTGGGGTCGCCTCAGATAGGCCGACACAACGTCGGAACTGGACCCGCAACTAGAACGTAACTAGGTGTTTTACGTTTTCATTATAGTGACTTTATGGCAGACCTTTGTCCATTTGCAATAAGTTAAAACCGTCAAGCCTGGCCATCCTGAGATCAACGGGCAGTCAATTGGGCTTTCCTGCAGTATTTTAGAGCTTGTCATATTCGTGATGTTAACCTCTTCCAGCTAGGGTCCCATTTTCCAAATTTTCGCCTGTCTGACGTGCCCAAAGTTAAATGCCTACCACTCATGGCCAGAAACTAGGATATTTACATATTTAGTACTATTGGATAGGAAACACTCTGAAGTTTATAAAACCATTAAGATATAGTCTGTGGCTATTCCAGAACAGATTTAGCAGGCAAAAACCAGAGAGATTTCTGTCCGGAATTTATTTTTCTGTTGCTCTCCTCTCATTTTGAAGCCCATGTAATATTTTTCTATGGGGAATAGGACCGAGGTTGCAGTACTTATGGCTTCCACTAGATGTCAACAGTCTCTGGAAAGGGTATGGAGGAAAAAGCTCTGACCAGATCCTTAGAGAGAGAGAATTACTACGGGTAGGGAGAAAGGTAAACAGGCGTGCTCGTTCACGAGAACGTGAACGCGCCTTAGCGCGACCAACTTTCTTTTAGTCTTTTAACGTTTCACTTACCGTTCTTGTAAAATATGATCGCTATTATTCATAAAAGAATACATAAGGATGCATTATTAATGATATTTGATTTGTTTGTGAAAAGATGAGAGGTATAATTTGAACGCGATCCCTTCACTGTAAAACGGGCGAGTAGACTGACAATGCTTGGTGGAGTAGCTGAGCGTAACGTGCCAAAAACAACGGATATTTATGGATATAATTATTTACTTTTTCTAACAAAAGAACCATGGATTATCTTGTTTGGACACTTGGGAAGACCTCAGAAGAAGTTATTTGAAAGGTAAGCGATTTATATTAGCTGTGATATGGATATTTTGAGAACCGAGCTGGATATGAATTTATGCTAATGTGGAAAATATGTGAGGTACTAGCCTCAAACAATCAAATGTAGTGCTTTCGCCGTAAAGCCTTTTTAAAATCTGACAACGCAGTGATATTGCCAAGAAGCAGAGCTTTTGATGGCTATGCAACACTATGCAACACTTGTATATCGAAGTTAAATATTACGAATATGTATTACGAATATGTATTTTGAATTTGGCGCGTTATGTTTGCTCTGAAAAGCGATCCCGCTTAAAGGGATCGGGCGCGCTTAAGAGGTTAAAGCCCATTGAAACATATTGCAAATGTACTGTACATTTGCAATATGTTTCACTATACATTGCAATATGTTTCAATGGGCTTTTTGACATGTTGAAATCAACACCAACAAGCTATGGACAGGTACCACTATCAATCCTGGCCATCCCGAGATCAACGGGCAGTCAATTGACCATTCCTGCAGTATTTTAGAGCTTGTCATATTCGTGATGTTAAAAGCCCATTGAAACATATTGCAAATGTACTGTACATTTGCAATATGTTTCACTATACATTGCAATATGTTTCAATGGGCTTTTTTGACATGTTGAAATCAACACCATTGAGCTATGGACAGGTAGCACTATCAATCCTGGCCATCCTGAGATCAACGGGCAGTCAATTGGCCATTCCTGAAGTATTTTAGAGCTTGTCATATTCGTGATGTTAAAAGCCCATTGAAACATATTGCAAATGTACTGTACATTTGCAATATGTTTCACTGTACATTTGCAATATGTTTCAATGGGCTTTTTTTGACATGTTGAAATCAACACCAACGAGCTATGGACAGGTACCACTATCAATCCTGGCCATCCTGAGATCAACGGGCAGTCAATTGGCCATTCCTGCAGTATTTTAGAGCTTGTCATATTCGTGATGTTAACAGCCCATTGAAACATATTGCAAATGTACTGTACATTTGCAATATGTTTCACTATACATTTGCAATATGTTTCAATGGGCTTTTTTGACATGTTGAAATCAACACCAACGAGCTATGGACAGGTACCACTATCAATACTGGCCATCCTGAGATCAACGGGCAGTCAATTGGCCATTCCTGAAGTATTTTAGAGCTTGTCATATTCGTGATGTTAACAGCCCATTGAAACATATTGCAAATGTACAGTGAAACATATTGCAAATGTACTGTACAAAGCAATGGAAGAGAGTGTGGACACTGTCATTTTTGAACATTTTTTGAAAACCTCCATAAATGAGCAGGGCTTCTCCCACTGATTTAGGGCCATAGTGGGATACTCCCATAAAGATCCTGGACCAGGAGCAGCCCCTAAAGTCATTTAAAACCCTTTTGAAAATATGGACCTGGTAAATGTACTGTACATTTGCAATATGTTTCACTGTACATTTGCAATATGTTTCAATGGGCTTTAAGATCACGAATTTGACATGTTGAAATCAACACCAACGAGCGATGGAGAGGAACCATGATCACTTCCCGGCCATCCCGAGTTCAATGGGCCAGTCAATTGGGCATTTCTGCAGTATTTGAGCCTGTCAAATTTGTGAGGGTAAATGCCCATTGTAAGACATTGCAAATTGACAACCGTGTACCTGGTAATTGAAACGGGTAACCATGAGCATATTTTAAATATTAATGTCTTTAGGAGGGTGCAAGGTATCCCTGGCTGGTTAGGAGCACCCCACCTGTGGCCATCCCAATGGGGGCACCCCTTGTCATTTTGGACGTTTTTCAAAAATAGACCCTATAGGACGATTGAGGGCTTAACATAGTGATATATATCATTTTGTCAGTTTAAATGCCATTTGGACATTGCTCACTGACTTTTGGGTTCGGAAGCCGACTTCCTATGACGATATATGAAAATGGCTTTGACATTGACTTTTGACTTCCTGTGGTAACATATTGCAAATGGACAAAACATATTGCAAATGGACATTGACTTTTGACTTCCTATGGTAACATATTGCAAATGGACAAAACATAGGCCTTATGGACAAAAATGTTGTATAAAAATTTATAAAACTATATTAATAAAATTAGACAAGGGTATGTTTATACACATGTTATATACGTGTTATTATCAAAAATATCGTTAGAATCGCGAAAAACGGCCCAGAAAGCACTTTTTTAAGGGGCGTAGGTATTTTGATATTTTTTGAAATGTCCAAATTTGACCCTTGGGTCTTGTCTTCATGTACATTTGCAATATGTTTTGCCCCGTTGGAACGCGCTCGCCACCTATAGTAATTTTGAGTTATTACACTTGGCATTTGCCGAATGCCGTTTGCCATAAGAAATGATTGAAATGGCGTACATTTGGGCACTCTTTTCCATCGTGTGTATGTTTGTTCCAATGGCAATATGTTGCCATTCATTTTTGTCCATTTCATGGGGGTATTCCCTTCCCAGTTATAATGCATCCTTAGCTATCCTTTTATGAATATTAGCAATAATATTTCACTCGGATGGTCACCTAAACGTTATATAAGTAAAATAAAGTGGGGTGCGCAGCCAGACTCGCGCCCGAGAAAACTTTTTGACATTGAGCTACCTTGGCCATTTCCTGTACCTATTCGTTCTGCTTACTCCAATCTCTCTGAGTCTTTGTATATAGACTGTTGACATCTAGTGGACGCCATAGGTACTGCAGTCTCAGTCCTGGTTACAACTGGATTCAATGGGGAGTGTGTCAAACAGAGCAAAATGTCACCAGAAACTGATTTCCGGATGGATTTTTCTTGGGTTTTTGCCTGCTAAATGAGTTCTGTTATACTTAAAGACATTATGTTAACACTTTTAGAAACCCCAGGGTGTTTCCTATCCAATAGTACTAATTATGTGCATATCCTATTTTCTGAGCCTGAGTGGCAGGCATTTTCTTTGGGCACGCCAGACTCTCCAAAACCGTCACCTCACCTGCCGCTCCCTAAGAAGTTAAATTGATTAAGAATGTAAATGACTGTGTAAATGTCTTTCTGAAATGTGTGTTTATTTGGTTAAATCGATTAAGACTGTAAATGACACCAGGTAAATGTTTTTCAGAAACATGTTCATTTGGTTTGTTAAAGGGGAATTTTAGCCTAAGGGAATCTGGGCTTTTTTTCATCATGTCCGAGGGGAATTTTACCCTGGGCAGGGCTTCACACGCTTAATGATACACCCTATGACGGCTTCCGGTGTACTGATGGGGGTGGGGTTAGATCTGATAATAAATGTAGTCCTACTTTGTGGCGTACCGCGAAGGCTCTATGTGATACTGATCACTATACTTTTTTGTGCGTGTAGATATGTTTCTCCATTGGATGTCTTTCAGCGATGTTCAAATAGGTGATGTTCAAATATACCAGCAGACAAATTTTTTCCAGTCTCTGAAAGACTTCAACTTGTGTGGGGCAGTGCTTTGTGCTCTGGCCCCGCCCTTCCCCCAGAGGTGGGCTTTTTGAAAGTGAGGCGGACACTAAAAACACAATCGTATGGGCAAAACTGAAAGAACTGACCAGAATGCATTGGCTTCAAGCGAATCCTCTCATCAACACAAATTCCACAATTAAATCTTTTTGGGATGTTTTATTAGCTATTAGCTAACGGTGACATTCAACCGTGTTTCAACTGGAATATTATTATTATTATTATTATTAATATTATTATTATTATTAATATTATTACTATTATTATTAATATTATTATTATTCATATTAATAATATTCCAGTTGAAACACGGTTGAATGTCACCGTAGTAATAGTAATATTCATATTATTATTATTATTATTATTATTATTATTATTATTAATATTATTATTATTATTAATATTATTAATAGTAATATTCATATTATTATTATTACAAGTATTAATATTAGTATTATTAATAATAATAATTATTAATAATACTTATTATTACAATTATTAATATTAATATTATTCATATTCATATTCTTATTATTATTATTAATATTAATATTACAATTAATAATAATATTAATAAACCTTGTAATTTGACAGGGAAGTCTTACTGACTAGGGTCTCTTTTTTCAGATGGGCCCTGCATAAATATCCAAACATACATACAACATACAAAATTACAAAAACATATTAAGAAAAACAGATACATTTATCAACATAGAGGTCTCTGATCATTATTCTGAACTGAATAAATGGGACCAGAACATCTCATGTCAGAGATCTCTGAACTGAAAAATGGGACCAGAACATCTAATTTCAGAGATCTCTGAGCTATAGAAATGGGACCAGAACCTCTCATGTCAGAGATCTCTGAGCTGAAGAAATGGGACCAGAACATCTCATGTCAGAGATCTCTGAGCTGAAGAAATGGGACCAGAACAACTCATGACAGAGATCTCTGAGCTGAAGAAATGGGACCAGAACATCTCATGTCAGAGATCTCTGAGCTGAAGAAATGGGACCAGAACATCTCATGTCAGAGATCTCTGAGCTCCACATAAAGGTTGAAAAAACCCTAAAAGCAGCTTTACCTTTACAGGCTTCTGGAAAACAGTTGTGGGCTTTGGCCAATTTGTCTCAAATTTGCGGCAATCTCATATTTTCACATGCAAATTAGTTTTGTGGCAAACTGTTGCGGTAAATTTACGACAAGCTCATATTTTTTTATTGCAAATGTGTCTTTTGGCAAACTGTTGTGGTAAATTTGCAGCAACTTGTGAACTTCTGGCAAAAATTCTGGGAAACTTGTGGCGAACATTCTGTTTTCTGCAAATTTGCTACAAATTCCAGTATGAATATGCAAATTACTGAAATGTAATGTGGCTACAACATTTACGTAAGAGAAATGTGTACACTATGGGGATGTTGACCTTAGGATGTTTAAAGGGGAAAGTACAGAATTATTTACATGAGCCAAGTGATAACTGAGCAATGGACTTCAACCAATGGAAGATAATTAACCCATTTTAAATAATTAAAACAAAAAACTGAAATCAAACCAATTCAGAACTATTGCCTGAGGGAACTTTGGAGATGGCTTGTTGAATGAAAGCACCGAAACAATCAAAAAATCCGGATAGTGAAAACATTTTATTTTGGCATCTTAAAAAAAGGTAGAAATTGAGTTATGCCTAATATGGCAATTCATATTATTTTTCTAAATTAACCCCCCAAAAATGCTGGGTTAAAAATAACCCAATTTGGGTCATTTTGACAACCCAAGCTGTATCACAACCGACCGTGATTGGGAGTCCCAAAGGGCGGCGCACAATTGGCCGGGCGTTGTCCGGGTTTGCCCGGGGTAGGCCATCACTGTAAATAAGAATTTCTTCTTAACTGACTTGCCTAAGTAAATACAAAAATAAATTAAAAAAATGCCTGTTCACTAACGACTGAAAAAAAACTGTGAGCCAAGAGCATGAAGATAATGTAGGGTCCGGTCAACTCCGTTGGTTGGCACCAAGAAATCATTTGATTTTAGAATGTGAGGACTAGTGCAAAGCATGGAGGCACACTGACAACGTCACACACAATTTATTTGGTATACTATACAGCCATTTACATCAATATTAAACACCCAACTCCAATGTTTTTGTCCTTGAAAACCTCAAACCAGTTCTCAGTCAGTTTCCCCAAGCAGTCAGGGTTTAAAATGGAGAAGTCCTGAGCAATCTGTAGTAAAGCAGACAAACAATGACTTTCCCATTGCAGTTAACCATTAGTCTAGCTAACACCTTAAAACTTCTTAGGGAGCGTCAGCAGAGGTGACGGTTTTGGAAACTAGGATATGCACATAATTAGTACTATTGGATAGGAGACACTCTGAAGTTTCTAAAACTGTTACAATAATGTCTGTGAGTATAACAGAACTGATATAGCAGGCGAAAACTTTGCGCCTTACTTTTCACCGGGTAGTGTCGGGATTGGGGCGCTAGCGCCCCAGTTATCCCTAAGTTAACTCTCGAAATCCTCCTGACATCGTTCTGGAATGGCTCTTTGATGTTGTCGGCACAATGTATCAATAATGAAGGGGGTGCTTTTACTGGTTCCTGTTTCCTTCTCAATCAAACACCAAGGATTTGTTTTGTTGTTGTTGAGAGAACCAATCAAACCCTTTCGCATAATCTATGAGCGAATATTGCATTAACAAACAGCCTCCTTTCCAGCCCAGTGTGGTCACAGCTCTCCCTGTGCTGAGTCACGTGGGTCACCTCAGCCAGGATAGTTAAATACAGCAAACAAAATCAAATTCAAGTCTCATGTTTTTGTAAACAATTTAACGCTCCATGCCTGGAGTATCCAGCAGACACGGATCCTCTCGGACTATCTCGACTGTCTTGGCCCCATTCTGTCTGGTCCACTGAGCCCTCTGGATCACGGTCTCCTTCATGTACTCCGCAACTAGGTTTGCAGTTGTTGTTGGGGGTTAACTGCCTTGCTCAAGGGCAGAATGGCAGATATTTCCACCTTCCTGGCTCAGGGATTCTAACCAATGACCTTTCGGTTACTGTCCCAATGCTCTTAATCGCTATGGGGGAGATTTTAAGGGATAGTTTCACCCACATTTCTATATTTCATACTATGAGGAGGGTATGGTTGGTAAGACAGGTCAAATGGTTGAACAAAGTCAAGGGAGTGAGGAAAGAGAAAAATGAATAGTAGCGACAGTAGCTTCCAGGTTAGAAAGGCAGGCCGAATACTGTCGGGTTATCGGTTCCAACTGCCTGCGGGTAAATCTGCAGAGAGTGATCCGGAAGCCAAATAGTTACCAGCTACAATATCTCTGTGTACTACCTACTGCTGTTGTGCCCTTGAGCAAAGGCACTTTACCCCTAAGTGCCCATGAGCTGCTCCCAGCCTGTGATGTGTCAGGTTGGTCACTCAAATCAAATTTCATTGCTTGTTAGATATTACTGCACTGTCAGAACTAGAAGCACAAGCATTTCGTTACACTTGGAATAACATCTGCTAACCATGTGTATGTGACCAATGACATTTTATTTGATTTGAGATGTAAGTTACACTCTAAAAAAATGCTGTGTTGTTTGGATGACCTAATTTCTGGGTTGCAGACGTTAGGTCAATAGCCGTGTTGTTTGGATGACCTAATGGCTGGGTTGCAGGCATTAGGTCAATAGCTGTGTTGTTTGGATGACCTAATGGCTGGGTTGCAGGCATTAGGTCAATAGCCGTGTTGTTTGGATGACCTAATGGCTGGGTTGCAGGCATTAGGTCAATAGTTGGGTTGTTTGGATGACCTAATGGCTGGGTTGCAGACGTTAGGTCAATAGTTGGGTTGTTTGGATGACCTAATGGCTGGGTTGCAGACGTTAGGTCAATAGTTGGGTTGTTTGGATGACCTAATGGCTGGGTTGCAGGCATTAGGTCAATAGTTGTGTTGTTTGGATGACCTAATGGCTGGGTTGCAGACGTTAGGTCAATAGTTGGGTTGTTTTCTGTAAAAACAGAAAGGTTGGGTTGTTGGTGCTGGGTTATTAAGGTTGAGCTATGGATATTTGACCCAGACAGTTGGTTAATTCTCCCACCACCGCCAGCGCGTGAGCAAATGTCAAGACATCGCAACTTACAAGTCTTCTTGTGCGACTTAGTGACTGACTAAGTGGAAAATGGCTAACGTTTTTGGACAGACTGAAAATGGTAAGTAACGTTACGAATTATGTATTTGATGGTCATTCAGGTTAAAGAGGTTATCTCATGCTTGCATGGTGATTGATTGAGATATCTAATGGGGGTGACAGGTTTTCATTGACCTTGTGTACAAAAGCTTCTACGTCTTCCACGTTGCCATTGATAACCAATAGCACCTTAATGGAAACATGAAAGACTGAACTTCACCAGAGCCTCTTGGAACGGAGCAGACACTTTGGGGCTAGGTATATTACATGCACTGCTACCATAGATAGCTGGCCTTCATGTTACTATACTTGCTTTATTGGTCATTTGCACAGATATTCTGTCACAATCCCATCTGGACAAGAGGAATACCTATGTAAGAATGCTGTTCATTGACTACAGTTCAGCATTTAACACCATAGTACCCTCCAAACTCATCATTAAGTTCGAGACCCTGGGTCTCGACCCAGCCCTGTGCAACTGGGTCCTGGACTTTCTGACGGGCCGCCCCCCGGTGGTGAAGGTAGGAAACAACATCTCCACTCCGCTGATCCTCAACACTGGGGCCCCACAAGGGTGCGTTCTCAGCCCTCTTCTGTACTCCCTGTTTACCCATGACTGCGTGGCCATGCACGCCTCCAACTCAATCAACAAGTTTGCAGACGACACTACAGTGGTAGGCTTGATTACCAACAACGACGAGACGGCCTACAGGGAGGAGGTGAGGGCCCTCTCACTCAACGTCAAAACAAAGGAGATGATCGTGGACTTCAGGAAATAGCAGAGGGAGCACCCCCCCATCCACATCGACAGGACAGTAGTGAAGAAGGTGGAAAGTTTTAAGTTCCTCGGCATACACATCACGGACAAGCTGAAACGGTTCACCCACACAGACAGCGTGGTGAAGAAGGCGCAACAGCATCTCTTCAACCTCAGGAGGCTGAAGAAATTTGGCTTGTCACCTAAAACACTCACAAACTTTTACAGATGCACAATTGAAAGCATCCTGTCGGGCTGTATCACCGCCTGGTACGGCAGCTGCACCGCTCTCAACCGCAAGGCTCTCCAGAGGGTAATGCTGACTGCACAACACATCACCAGGGGCAAACTACCCACCCTCCAGGACACCTACAGCACCCGATGTCGCAGGAAGGTCAAAAAGATCATCAAGGACAACAACCACCCGAGCCACTGCCTGTTCACCCCGCTATCATCCAGAAGGCGAGGTCAGTACAGGTGCATCAAAGCTGGGACCGAGAGACTGAAAAACAGCTTCTATCTAAAGGCCATCAGACTGTTAAACAGCCATCACTAACACAGAGAGGCTGCTGCCTATAGGCATAGACATGGAATCACTGGCCACTTTAATAAATGATTCACTAGTCACTTTAAATAACGCCACTTTAATAATGTTTACATACCCTACATTACTCATCTCATATGTATACACTGCTCTATACCATCTACTGCATCTTGCCTATGCCGCACAGCCATCGCTCATCCATGTATTTATATGTACATGTTCTTATTCATCCCTAAACATGTGTGTGTATTAGGTAATTGTTGTGAAATTGTTAGATTACTTGTTAGATACTACTGCATTGTTGGAACTAGAAGCGCAAGCATTTCGCTACACCCGCAATAACATCTGCTAACACTAATTCATCACAATGATGTTGATGCATCCTCCTACCAGCCTGTTCCAAAAGCACGGATAGGGGAAGGGCATCCATCTGCAAAAGTGAAATTTTACAGATGGATGTCAAATCAACTCATATTGTTGCTACATACCTTAGCTGTTGTGCTAGCTAACATGCTGCTGAACCGTCACACTCCTATCCAACAGTACTAATTATGTGCATATCCTATTTTCTGAGCCTGAGTGGCAAGCATTTTACTTTGGGCACGCCAGACTCTCCAAAACCGTCACCTCTGCTGCTAAGCGCTACATAGCTAAGCGCTAGACAGCTAAGCGCTAGACAGCTAAGCGCTACATAGCTAAGCGCTACATAGCTAAGCGCTAGACAGCTAAGCGCTACATAGCTAAGCGCTAGACAACTAAGCGCTAGACAGCTAAGCGCTACATAGCTAAGCGCTAGATAGCTAAGCGCTAGACAGCTAAGCGCTACATAGCTAAGCGCTAGATAGCTAAGCGCTACATAGCTAAGCGCTAGACAGCTAAGCGCTACATAGCTAAGCGCTAGACAGCTAAGCGCTAGACAGCTAAGTGCTAGATAGCTAAGCGCTACATAGCTAAGCGCTAGACAGCTAAGCGCTAGACAGCTAAGTGCTAGATAGCTAAGCGCTAGCCAGTCAGCGGCAGACTGAAACTGGTATCAACAAAATGTGTTTCACTCCATCCCATAAAACATGTCATTGCTAACAAGGCATCATTTAGCTAATCAAATGTTAAAGTTTTATTAGAAAGTTTAAATAAACAGGACTCACCTGGCTCTATAATACCTTTACCATTAAACAGGACTCACCTGGCTCTATAATACCTTTATCATTAAACAGGACTCACCTGGCTCTATAATACCTTTATCATTAAACAGGACTCACCTGGCTCTATAATACCTTTATCATTAAACAGGACTCACCTGGCTCTATAATACCTTTATCATTAAACAGGACTCACCTGGCTCTATAATACCTTTACCGTTAACCAGGACTCACCTGGCTCTATAAAACCTTTACCGCTAAACAGGACTCACCTGGCTCTATAATACCTTTATCATTAAACAGGACTCACCTGGCTCTATAATACCTTTACCGCTAAACAGGACTCACCTGGCTCTATAATACCTTTACCATTAAACAGGACTCACCTGGCTCTATAATACCTTTATCATTAAACAGGACTCACCTGGCTCTATAATACCTTTACCGTTAACCAGGACTCACCTGGCTCTATAATACCTTTATCATTAAACAGGACTCACCTGGCTCTATAATACCTTTATCATTAAACAGGACTCACCTGGCTCTATAATACCTTTACCATTAAACAGGACTCACCTGGCTCTATAATACCTTTATCATTAAACAGGACTCACCTGGCTCTATAATACCTTTACCGTTAACCAGGACTCACCTGGCTCTATAATACCTTTATCATTAAACAGGACTCACCTGGCTCTATAATACCTTTACCATTAAACAGGACTTAACTGGCCCTATAATACCTTTTTTTAAGGCTGCTCTCATGATGATTTGAAAAAAGTCTTAGTTTTTTTGCGCAGGCTGTAGACACTACATCAGTCTCTCATTCACAATTTGGCAAGCACTTTATAATGCATCGAATTTCACGGCAGCATCCCCTTTGTGGCCGTAATGCACCCCCCAAAAATACCTACCTTTTTGTGCCCTTCTCGCTGAGTGCTGCGCGCTTTCCGTCATGTGATCGGGACTTTCTCACAGGCTACAAGTGAAGACAGACACAACTGGGAAGCAACTGCCCGGGTCCTTTTCCAATTCGAGGTGCATATTGAAGATATTGGAAGAACTGTCCACATGTTGTGTTGCTGTCATGTTGTGTTCCTACCATGTTGTGTTCCTACCATGTTGTGTTGCTGTCATGTTGTGTTGCTGTCATGTTGTGCTGCCGTCGTGTTGTGTTGCTGTCATGTTGTGTTGCTTCCACTATGTTGTGTTGCCGTCATCTTCTGTTGCCGCCATGTTGTGCTGCTGCCATGTTGTGTTGCTGTCATGTTGTGCTGCCGTCGTGTTGTGTTGCTGTCTTGTTGTGTTGCTGTCATGTTGTGTTGCTTCCACTATGTTGTGTTGCCGTCATGTTCTGTTGCCGTCATGTTGTGCTGCTGCCATGTTGTGCTGCTGCCATGTTGTGTTGCTACCATGTTGTGTTGCTGTCATGTTGTGCTGCTGCCATGTTGTGCTGCTGCCATGTTGTGTTGCCGCCATGTTGTGTTGCCGTCGTGTTGTGTTGCCGCCATGTTGCCGCACAAAAACCATGGGGAAAACAGAGGGTTAAATAATGAACATATAATTTGGGGGATGGAAACCAGGTGTGTAAAACAAGACAAAACAAATGGAACATGAAAAGTAGATTGGCAATGGCTAGAAGACCGGTGATGTCGACCGCCGAACGCCGCCCGAACAAGGAGAGGAACCGACTTGACACCGCAGGAGGCCTTTTGCCTTCTGGTAGACCATCTTTGTAAATAAGAATTTGTTCCTAACTGACTTGTCTGGTTAAATAAGGTTAAATAAAACATAAAAGAATAGATATACTTTACAACCGATGGACAAAAAGTTTAACAGCAATATTTAATTCAACACCCAATAACTCTGTTTTTAATATAACACCCAAACACTCTTCATATCATATCTTCACAGTATACTTTGAAATCACATAGCGTCTGGTAACTCCAGTGGGGGCCATAACCAGTTTGGCCAGGGCAGATTCTAAGGGCCTCGTTTGGTTTGCATTACTCAATCGTTCAAGAGGAACGACGGACAGAAACGACAAATTCAACTCCCGAAAAGTTCTAAAAGTTCTATTTCATCGCGCAATTGGCAAAGGGTTTAATCAAGTGTGCTACGCTGAAGCACACCCGGTATTCGTTCAACGATTTCATTATCTCAGGAAGTTTATTCAGGGCTGTATAAATTACACAATTAATGTGTAATCTCTCTTTCTGTGACAATTCCCTATTGATCTTGAGGCCGACTTTCGTTTTCAAACCTGCAAAGCCAAATATTTTACAAAGGATATGTACATTTATGAAAAATGCATTATCATCTTTTGGGTAATTCTCATATTCATATCATATTTTTTGGAATACACTACACGAACAAAGTATGTGGACACCTCCACTCTTCTGGGAAGGCTTTCCACTAGATGTTGGAACATTGCTGCGGGGACTTGCTTCCATTCAGCCACAAGAGCATAGGTGATGTTGGTCACTGATGTTGGGCAATTAGGCCTGGCTCGCAGTCGGCGTTCCAGTTCATCCCAAAAGTGTTCAATGGGATTGATGTCAGGGGTCTGTGTAGGCCAGTCAAGTTCTTCCACACAGACCTCGACAAACCATTTCTGTATGGACCTCGCTTTGTGCACAGAGGAATTGTCATGCTGAAACAGGAAAGGGCCTTCCCCAAACTGCACAGAATCATCTAGAAGGTCATTGTCTGCTATAGCGTTAAGATTTCCCTTCACTGGAACTAAGGGGCCTTTCCAAAACCATAAAAACAGCCCCAGACCATTATTCCTCCTCCACCAAACTTTACAGTTGGTACTATGCATTGGGAAGGTAGCGTTCTCCTGGCATCCGCCAATCCCAGATTAGTCCGTCTGACTGCCAGATGATGAAGCGTGATTCATCACTCCAGAGAACGCGTTTCCACTGGTCCAGAGTCCGTTGGCTGCAAGCTTTACACCACTCCAACGCTTGGCATTGCGCATGGTGATCTTAGGCTTGTGTTCGGGCTGCTCAGCCATGGAAACCGATTTCATGAAGCTCCTGATGAACAGTTGTTGTGCTGACCTTGCTTCCAGAAGCAGTTTGGAACTCGGTAGTGAGAATTGCAAACTGAGGACAGACAATATTTCAGCACTCTGCAGTCCCGTTCTGTGAGCTTGTGTGGCCTACCACTTCACGGCTGAGCTGTTGTTGCTCCTAGACGTTTCCACTTCACAATAACAACACTTACAGTTTACCAGGGCAGCTCTAGCAGGGCTGAAATTTGACTAATTGACTTGTTGGAAAGGTGGCATCCTATGACGGTGCCACGTTGAAAGTCACTGAGCTCTTCAGTACAGGCCATTCTACTGCCAATGTTTGTTTATGGAGATTGCATGGCTGTGTACTCTATTTTATACATCTGTCAGCACAGGTGTGGCTGAAATAGCCAAATCCACAACAGGGTAAAGGGGTGTCCACATACTTTTGGCTGTGTAGTGTATGTTATCCTTCAATTGCAGTAATTCAAGTTCTGTATTGAAGCTGAACATGGCCCTTAAAAATGCCCCCAAAAAATTGTCTGTTGGCTGCCAGCCAAGGAAAAGGATGCATAACTAATGCAAGATGTATGGGAGTCCCTGAGCTCTGCAAGCCTTCAACTGAACAGGGATATTTACCCTGTCAGAGAACGGAGACCCCATGGCTATCTCCGGTTTCATCTTATCGTTTGGTGCCCATTATCATTCCACTACTGCACGCGTAAGAGGTGGCAGTCTCAAAACGTTAGAGAAGCGGGCTGGTAATCAGACGGTCAAATCCCAGCACTGACCTGTATTGGAAACTGGCGGGAATGAAACAACAGTTAGATGTATATTCATTTTTTGAAGGACAGCAAAGTCATCTATTAATTCATATAGTCTCTGTCTGACCAGAAGCTGAGAGGAGTACTGTACGTGTCAATATAAGGCCATCCTAAGAGTCACCGTCAGTGCGTTAGTATATTTTGACAGACACCGGTAGCCTACCAGTCAGACAGTAGACATAAAGGCTTGCAGTCAGTCATTTACAATGTTTCCAGACCCTTTTCCAACCGGCGGTGAACAAATAAGTAGAATCCTCCTCTCTCTTTCTCTCAATGACAAGGAACCAGTCATACTCATCCAATATCCACAGCAGAATTAGAACGGGCTGAGCTTCTTTTAGTTTTTCTTTCCAGTGTTTCCGAGGTTGCAGAGGATGTTCTCAATGAAATAGAACCCTCACTATAGAGTGAACCCGGGAACTAATGGACTAATGGAAATGTTTCCAGTAGGTACACTAACACTGGGAAAGGCATTGTTCGTCAGCGATGCATGTACAATGCTATAGGAATACGAGGGCACTGCTGTCATCAAGATATCTCTCCTTCAGACAAGCTCTTCTATTTTTATACCTTTTATCATTTTTATTTTCTATTTATTTTCCCGGGAGACAGACAAAGTAACAATTCAACCTCCACCGTTGTAAATTTTTTCAGGTAATTTAACACAAAGATAACGATTAGCATTACAAGAGATGGGATTTCCAACAATACCTCTTAAATCGCTTTTCAACCACAGGGCGACTCTTCTATATTTAGCTTCCTCTGAGGTAATACTGCTGTCAAATGTGACGTTATATTTCTTCACATGGAGCTTTAACTGCCAATGTTTGTGTATGGAGATTGCATGGCTGTGTGCTCGGTTTTATAAACCTGTTCCTCAACGGGTGTGGTTGAATTAGCCGAATCCACTCATTTGAAGGGGTGTCCATATACTTTTGTATATATAGTGTATCGGTCTTGTTCGTACATGTGAAAACGGAACAATGACAAGCACCCAACCCACCCCTTTTGACAGCGACATACAGTGGCCAAATTGATAACCAATTATCATGGTATTTCCTATTCCAAGTTCCTCTAACAAGAGGAGAAATGCCAGAGTCATAAAATGAACGGTCACTCACAGCGTTGTGAAACCGTCTACTATGTTAAAGACGTACTCTGCGGGTTTGTGGCCTAGGAAGTCAAACAGCGCAGGTCACTACTCGGCCAGGCCCGAAACATAGCTGCTTGGAGGCTGAACACAGCGAACAGGTTCAACCTCATAGTTCGCAGTCCTTTGATTTAAAAGAATCCAAGGAATCTTTCCACTGAAGTTTGTTACCATTGCCAGATGTGAAATGAAAAGGGTGACTTTGAATGGGCTGGGCTTTTAAAGACCTTGGAAGGAAAGTCCACTGAGCTACAGGCTGTTGTGAGGACAGACGATCTGAAGGGCCTGTAGACTTTGAGTTTGATTCTCTGATCGTTTACAGCATGTTGTCGTCAGCCTGCCCTTCCTCAATACCAGCCTGCCCTTTCATATAGAAAGACAGACAGGAGAAGAAAAGGGTGAGTCAACATGTGGTTGAAAATATGGCTCGGACATACACACCGCAGTACAGTACTTCCAGTTCTAGACATTCTCCATGTTGCATCTACAATGACCAGACTGAAAACTTCTAGATGCTCTCCATGTTCCATCTAAAATGACCAGACTGAAAAGAAACCCGCTCCTATACAGTACATCGGCACTGAAACACCGAGGTGATCCAACAGCTTCACTGTGGACGGATTGATGGACTGACGTGATTATGAGCCAAACTCTCCCTGATGGAATCCTGACAGTCACAGTATCGTGAGAGTTAGAACTCTCCCTGATGGAATCCTGACAGTCACAGTATCGTGAGAGTTAGAACTCTCCCCGATGGAATCCTGACAGTCACAGTATCGTGAGAGTTGGAACTCTCCCCGATGGAATCCTGACAGTCACAGTATCGTGAGAGTTAGAACTCTCCCCGATGGAATCCTGACAGTCACAGTATCGTGAGAGTTAGCACTCTCCCCGATGGAATCCTGACAGTCACAGTATCGTGAGTTAGAACTCTCCCCGATGGAATCCTGACAGTCACTGTATCGTGAGAGTTAGAACTCTCCCTGATGGAATCCTGACAGTCACAGTATCGTGAGAGTTAGAACTCTCCCTGATGGAATCCTGACAGTCACAGTATCGTGAGCGTTAGCACTCTCCCTGATGGAATCCTGACAGTCACAGTATCGTGAGAGTTAGCACTCTCCCTGATGGAATCCTGACAGTCACTGTATCGTGAGAGTTAGAACTCTCCCTGATGGAATCCTGACAGTCACTGTATCGTGAGAGTTAGCCCTCTGTAAGGCTCCTGTTTGTTTAACTAACGTTTCCTGCTTGCCCAGTAATTTCAGCCCTGCGTTTATTTTCCAAAGGGAATCAGGAGAGCTCTTGTGGGGTAAGATCAGGCTCAACGAGTGCCTGGGGAGGTTTCCTTCTCAGATCAAAGAGGTCAACAGAAGATGCATTTGGCTGATATGCCTAGAATATGATAGTCTAATGTGGAATGCTGCAGGACACAGAGCAGAGGATATCTGATGCTGAGGCAGAGGGGGTTGTAGACAGTGGGGGGATGAAGACAGTGTAGTCAAAGCACCCAGGCTAGGTCTACTACACCTAATATCATGGAATAATAAGGGGGATGAAGACAGTGTAGTCAAAGCACCCAGGCTAGGTCTACTACACCTAATATCATGGAATAATAAGGAGGATGAAGACAGTGTAGTCAAAGCACCCAGGCTAGGTCTACTACACCTAATATCATGGAATAATAAGGGGGATGTAGACAGTGTCGTCAAAGCACCCAGGCTAGGTCTACTACACCTAATATCATGGAATAATAAGGAGGATGAAGACAGTGTAGTCAAAGCACCCAGGCTAGGTCTACTACACCTAATATCATGGAATAATAAGGAGGATGTAGACAGTGTAGTCAAAGCACCCAGGCTAGGTCTACTACACCTAATATCATGGAATAATAAGGGGGATGTAGACAGTGTCGTCAAAGCACCCAGGCTAGGTCTACTACACCTAATATCATGGAATAATAAGGAGGATGTAGACAGTGTAGTCAAAGCACCCAGGCTAGGTCTACTACACCTAATATCATGGAATAATAAGGGGGATGTAGACAGTGTCGTCAAAGCACCCAGGCTAGGTCTACTACACCTAATATCATGGAATAATAAGGAGGATGTAGACAGTGTAGTCAAAGCACCCAGGCTAGGTCTACTACACCTAATATCATGGAATAATAAGGAGGATGTAGACAGTGTAGTCAAAGCACCCAGGCTAGGTCTACTACACCTAATATCATGGAATAATAAGGGGGATGAAGACAGTGTAGTCAAAGCACCCAGGCTAGGTCTACTACACCTAATATCATGGAATAATAAGGAGGATGTAGACAGTGTAGTCAAAGCACCCAGGCTAGGTCTACTACACCTAATATCATGGAATAATAATAGTTTTGGAACTATGCCAACAGAAACTAGGTATTATCCTGTAGGTCTTTAGTTGAGATGTTTGCATAAAGTAGATTCTAAATTGTGAGACGTAAGACATAAGTAGGTTGGAATCCACCTGGTCTGTTGCATACCATGACCATGTGTCCGTCTAGCACTGATTGTTGTCCTCAGACTCTTAAACCAAAAAAGGAGTATGAACCGATCCATTCTGTGACATTAGATACTCAAAGAGCTGCCCGGCAATTAAACTGTAATCTTCTACATTTCCCGGGCCATGATGCAATTTGTTTTTGGATTTTTTTTTTTTTTTTTTGTGTTCTAGAACAAGTTTAAAGTGTAAGGCTCCCTCCTCCTCCAATGCCCCCTACCTACAGTATTCTATTATAACAAAGTGTGTAATTATAGAGGAGAGAACACACTAAATTGTAAGCATCCCGTTGGATAGTCCAGCTATGATTTAATGAGCAAATGTTTTGGATTAAACAACAGGAACTAACCCAGCAAATAGGGAAACATCCTAAGGACGTTCAGGGGACCATGACACAACCTCCTGACGTTCTAGGGACGTCCTAAAGACACATTTTTGTTTGAAGGGTACATGTCTGTTTTTAACGGTAATTAACAACATGTAAATTGTAAATCCAATCACCATAGTAACTCTTTACGTTAAGTGGCTCGTGAAACCTGTACAATAATTCTTGTAATTGTAACAATATATAACTTTAGTAAGTGCATAGTACTGGAATTGAGTGTGTTATCACTGAAGAAAAGTCCTAATTCGTTCATCTCCATTGCATGCTATTAAAAGGCAATTTACGGAAGAACAACGTAGGACACTTAAAGAACACTTCATGGAAAGTGTTACCAAATCAAATCAAATCAAATTGGTCACATACACACGGTTAGCAGATGTTAATGCGAGTGTAGCGAAATGCTATGTACGTTCTGGGTACAATACAGAATACCAATGTGCAGAAATGCAGATAAGTGTAGTGTTGTAATTGACAGAAGCTACAGTTACACTAACATGGAGAAACAAAACAGCTCTGCTATACCCAGATGACAGTAGTTAGCTGAAGACTTTACCCCCGGGGATTCAATGGGAATTCTCCATTGGAGAATGCATGGTGTGTGCATGTGATAATCACTCCTCTGTGCAGTGAAAGGGGTGAAAAATAGAATGGCCACTTTCACCTGCAGTGAAACATTTAATAGGCATATCGGTGTGTTTAAGGCCAAAGGCAGTGACACAAGGCTGTATGCACAGAGACGGTTCATTTTCTGCTTATTTTCATAATTTACAATTGAGCCCCAAAGTCCTGTGGTTCATATGATGCTGTGTGTGGGTGTGTGGGGGGGCATCGCTCAGGGCAACCCTAGAAGCACTGCCATGCCAACGTGGACATTCCAATAGGTGTTCAAAATAGATGTTGTCTGGCCCTTACCACGCACAACATACGTGTTATCGTTTAAGATATATACGTTACTGTACGATAAGTAACTTATATCATGATGATGTCATTAGAAATGTAATATGTTTAAAATGCTGTTAACAAATGGAATATTCATTTACTGTTTGTGTATGACATGACTACAATAGTTCCTGTACGGCACCTTTACTTAATTTCTATTAAAGTAGGAAATAATATTACTATAGTATAGTACTATTATGTTGGCCATTCTGTCATTACTACAGTAATATTATGTTGGCCATTCTGTCATTACAACAGTACTATTATGTTGACCATTCTGTCATTACTACAACAATATTATGTTGACCATTCTGTCATTACTACAACAATATTATGTTGACCATTCTGTCATTACTACAGTACTATTATGTTGATCATTCTGTCATTACTACAGTAAAATTATGTTACTATTCTGTCATTACTACAGTAATATTATGTTGACCATTCTGTCATTACTACAGTAATATTATGTTTACCATTCTGGCATTACTACAGTAATATTATGTTTTCCATTCTGTCATTACTACAGTAATATTATGTTTGCCATTCTGTCATTACAACAGTACTATTATGTTGACCATTCTGTCATTACTACAGTAATATTATGTTGGCCATTCTGTCATTACTACAGTAAAATTATGTTTGCCATTCTGTCATTACAACAGTACTATTATGTTGACCATTCTGTCATTACTATAGTACTATTATGTGGGTCATTCTGTCATTACTACAGTACTATTATGTTAACCATTCTGTCATTACTACAGTACTATTATGTTGGTCATTCTGTCATTACTACAGTAATATTATGTTAACCATTCTGTCATTACTACAGTAAAATTATGTTTGCCATTCTGTCATTACAACAGTACTATTATGTTGACCATTCTGTCATTACTACAACAATATTATGTTGACCATTCTGTCATTACTACAACAATATTATGTTGACCATTCTGTCATTACTACAGTACTATTATGTTGATCATTCTGTCATTACTACAACAATATTATGTTGGCCATTCTGTCATTACTATAATAATATTATGTTCTCCATTCTGTCATTACTACAGTAATATTATGTTGGCCATTCTGTCATTACTATAGTACTATTATGTTGACCATTCTGTCATTACTACAGTAATATTATGTTGACCATTCTGTCATTACTACAGTAATATTATGTTGACCATTCTGGCATTACTACAGTAATATTATGTTTGCCATTCTGTCATTACAACAGTAATATTATGTTGACCATTCTGTCATTACTACAACAATATTATGTTGGCCATTCTGTCATTACTATAGTAATATTATGTTTTCCATTCTGTCATTACTACAGTAATATTATGGTTTCCATTCTGTCATTACTACAGTAATATTATGTTTTCCATTCTGTCATTACTACAGTAATATTATGTTTGCCATTCTGTCATTACAACAGTACTATTATGTTGACCATTCTGTCATTACTACAACAATATTATGTTGACCATTCTGTCATTACTACAACAATATTATGTTGACCATTCTGTCTTTACTACAGTACTATTATGTTGATCATTCTGTCATTACTACAGTAAAATTATGTTACTATTCTGTCATTACTACAGTAATATTATGTTGACCATTCTGTCATTACTACAGTACAATTATGTTACCATTCTGTCATTACTACAGTAATATTATGTTGACCATTCTGTCATTACTACAACAATATTATGTTGACCATTCTGTCATTACTATAGTACTATTATGTTGGCGATTCTGTCATTACTACAGTAATATTATGTTGACCATTCTGTCATTACTACAGTACTGTTATGTTTACCATTCTGTCATTACTACAGTAATATTATGTTGACCATTCTGTCATTACTACAGTACTGTTATGTTGACCATTCTGTCATTACTACAGTAATATTATGTTGACCAGTCTGTCATTACTACAGTACTATTATGTTAACCATTCTTTCATTACTACAGTACAATTATGTTAACCATTCTGTCATTACTACAGTAATATTATGTTAACCATTCTGTCATTACTACAGTAATATTATGTTGACCATTCTGTCATTACTACAGTAATATTATGTTTGCCATTCTGTCATTACAACAGTAATATTATGTTAACCATTCTGTCATTACTACAGTAATATTATGTTTACCATTCTGTCATTACTACAGTAATATTATGTTTACCATTCTGTCATTACTACAGTAATATTATGTTGGCCATTCTGTCATTACTACAGTAATATTATGTTAACCATTCTGTCATTACTACAGTAATATTATGTTGACCATTCTGTCATTACTACAGTAATATTATGTTGACCATTCTGTCATTACTACAGTAATATTATGTTGGCCATTCTGTCATTACTACAGTACTGTTATGTTGACCATTCTGTCATTACTACAGTAATATCATGTTGACCATTCTGTCATTACTACAGTAATATTATGTTTGCCATTCTGTCATTACTACAGTAATATTATGTTGACCATTCTGTCATTACTACAGTAATATTATGTTTGCCATTCTGTCATTACAACAGTAATATTATGTTAACCATTCTGTCATTACTACAGTAATATCATGTTGACCATTCTGTAATTACCACAGTAATATCATGTTGACCATTCTGTCATTACTACAGTAATATTATGTTGACCATTCTGTCATTACTACAGTAATATTATGTTAACCATTCTGTCATTACTACAGTAATATTATGTTGACCATTCTGTCATTACTACAGTACTGTTATGTTGACCATTCTGTCATTACTACAGTAATATTATGTTGGCCATTCTGTCATTACTACAGTACTGTTATGTTGAGCATTCTGTCATTACTACAGTAATATTATGTTGACCATTCTGTCATTACTACAGTACTATTATGTTGACCATTCTGTCATTACTACAGTAATATTATGTTAACCATTCTGTCATTACTACAGTACTATTATGTTAACCATTCTTTCATTACTACAGTAATATTATGTTGACCATTCTGTCATTACTACAGTACTATTATGTTGACCATTCTGTCATTACTACAGTAATATTATGTTAACCATTCTGTCATTACAACAGTAATATTATGTTAACCATTCTGTCATTACTACAGTAATATCATGTTGACCATTCTGTCATTACTACAGTAAAATTATGTTTGCCATTCTGTCATTACAACAGTAATATTATGTTGACCATTCTGTCATTACTACAGTACAATATTATGTTGACCATTCTGTCATTACTACAGTAATATTATGTTGACCATTCTGTCATTACTACAGTACTATTATGTTGATCATTCTGTCATTACTACAACAATATTATGTTGACCATTCTGTCATTACTACAGTAATATTATGTTAACCATTCTGTCATTACTACAGTAATATTATGTTGACCATTCTGTCATTACTACAGTAATATTATGTTGACCATTCTGTCATTACTACAGTACTATTATGTTGACCATTCTGTCATTACTACAGTAATATTATGTTGACCATTCTGTCATTACTACAGTAATATTATGTTGGCCATTCTGTCATTACTACAGTAATATTATGTTGACCATTCTGTCATTACTACAGTAATATTATGTTGACCATTCTGTCATTACTACAGTAATATTATGTTTCCATTCTGTCATTACTACAGTAATATTATGTTGACCATTCTGTCATTACTACAGTAATATTATGTTTTCCATTCTGTCATTACTACAGTAATATTATGTTTGCCATTCTGTCATTACTACAGTAATATTATGTTGACCATTCTGTCATTACTACAGTAATATTATGTTGACCATTCTGTCATTACTACAGTACTATTATGTTGACCATTCTGTCATTACTACAGTAATATTATGTTGACCATTCTGTCATTACTACAGTAATATTATGTTGACCATTCTGTCATTACTACAGTAATATTATGTTGACCATTCTGTCATTACTACAGTAATATTATGTTGACCATTCTGTCATTACTACAGTAATATTATGTTGACCATTCTGTCATTACTACAGTAATATTATGTTTACCATTCTGTCATTACTACAGTAATATTATGTTGGCCATTCTGTCATTACTACAGTACTATTATGTTAACCATTCTGTCATTACTACAGTAATATTATGTTGACCAGTCTGTCATTACTACAGTACTATTATGTTAACCATTCTGTCATTTCTACAGTACAATTATGTTAACCATTCTGTCATTACTACAGTACTATTATGTTGACCATTCTGTCATTACTACAGTAATATTATGTTAACCATTCTGTCATTACTACAGTAATATTATGTTGACCATTCTGTCATTACTACAGTAATATTATGTTGACCATTCTGTCATTACTACAGTAATATTATATTAACCATTCTGTCATTACTACAGTAATATTATGTTGACCATTCTGTCATTACTACAGTACTGTTATGTTGACCATTCTGTCATTACTACAGTAATATTATGTTGGCCATTCTGTCATTACTACAGTACTGTTATGTTGACCATTCTGTCATTACTACAGTAATATTATGTTGACCATTCTGTCATTACTACAGTACTATTATGTTGACCATTCTGTCATTACTACAGTAATATTATGTTAACCATTCTGTCATTACTACAGTACTATTATGTTAACCATTCTTTCATTACTACAGTAATATTATGTTGACCATTCTGTCATTACTACAGTACTATTATGTTGACCATTCTGTCATTACTACAGTAATATTATGTTAACCATTCTGTCATTACTACAGTACTATTATGTTGACCATTCTGTCATTACTACAGTAATATTATGTTGACCATTCTGTCATTACTACAGTAATATTATGTTAACCATTCTGTCATTACTACAGTAATATTATGTTGACCATTCTGTCATTACTACAGTAATATTATGTTGACCATTCTGTCATTACTACAGTAATATTATGTTGACCATTCTGTCATTACTACAGTACTATTATGTTGGCCATTCTGTCATTACTACAGTAATATTATGTTGACCATTCTGTCATTACTACAGTAATATTATGTTGACCATTCTGTCATTACTACAGTAATATTATGTTGACCATTCTGTCATTACTACAGTAATATTATGTTAACCATTCTGTCATTACTACAGTACTATTATGTTGACCATTCTGTCATTACTACAGTAATATTATGTTGACCATTCTGTCATTACTACAGTACTATTATGTTGACCATTCTGTCATTACTACAGTAATATTATGTTAACCATTCTGTCATTACTACAGTAATATTATGTTAACCATTCTGTCATTACTACAGTAGTATTATGTTGACCATTCTGTCATTACTACAGTACTATTATGTTGACCATTCTGTCATTACTACAGTAATATTATGTTAACCATTCTGTCATTACTACAGTACTATTATGTTGACCATTCTGTCATTACTACAGTACTGTTATGTTGACCATTCTGTCATTACTACAGTAATATTATGTTAACCATTCTGTCATTACTACAGTAATATTATGTTGACCATTCTGTCATTACTACAGTACTATTATGTTGACCATTCTGTCATTACTACAGTAATATTATGTTAACCATTCTGTCATTACTACAGTACTATTATGTTGGCCATTCTGTCATTACTACAGTAATATTATGTTGACCATTCTGTCATTACTACAGTAATATTATGTTAACCATTCTGTCATTACTACAGTAATATTATGTTGACCATTCTGTCATTACTACAGTAATATTATGTTAACCATTCTGTCATTACTACAGTACTATTATGTTGACCATTCTGTCATTACTACAGTAATATTATGTTGACCATTCTGTCATTACTACAGTACTATTATGTTGGCCATTCTGTCATTACTACAGTAATATCATGTTGACCATTCTGTCATTACTACAGTAATATTATGTTGACCATTCTGTCATTACTACAGTAATATTATGTTGACCATTCTGTCATTACTACAGTAATATTATGTTGACCATTCTGTCATTACTACAGTAATATTATGTTGACCATTCTGTCATTACTACAGTACTATTATGTTGGCCATTCTGTCATTACTACAGTAATATCATGTTGACCATTCTGTCATTACTACAGTAATATTATGTTGACCATTCTGTCATTACTACAGTACTATTATGTTGACCATTCTGTCATTACTACAGTAATATTATGTTGACCATTCTGTCATTACTACAGTAATATTATGTTGACCATTCTGTCATTACTACAGTAATATTATGTTGACCATTCTGTCATTACTACAGTAATATTATGTTGACCATTCTGTCATTACTACAGTAATATCATGTTGACCATTCTGTCATTACTACAGTAATATTATGTTTACCATTCTGGCATTACTACAGTAATATTATGTTGGCCATTCTGTCATTACTACAGTACTATTATGTTAACCATTCTGTCATTACTACAGTAATATTATGTTGACCAGTCTGTCATTACTACAGTACTATTATGTTAACCATTCTGTCATTTCTACAGTACAATTATGTTAACCATTCTGTCATTACTACAGTACTATTATGTTGACCATTCTGTCATTACTACAGTAATATTATGTTAACCATTCTGTCATTACTACAGTAATATTATGTTTACCATTCTGTCATTACTACAGTAATATTATGTTGACCATTCTGTCATTACTACAGTAATATTATATTAACCATTCTGTCATTACTACAGTAATATTATGTTGACCATTCTGTCATTACTACAGTACTGTTATGTTGACCATTCTGTCATTACTACAGTAATATTATGTTGGCCATTCTGTCATTACTACAGTACTGTTATGTTGACCATTCTGTCATTACTACAGTAATATTATGTTGACCATTCTGTCATTACTACAGTACTATTATGTTGACCATTCTGTCATTACTACAGTAATATTATGTTAACCATTCTGTCATTACTACAGTACTATTATGTTAACCATTCTTTCATTACTACAGTAATATTATGTTGACCATTCTGTCATTACTACAGTACTATTATGTTGACCATTCTGTCATTACTACAGTAATATTATGTTAACCATTCTGTCATTACTACAGTACTATTATGTTGACCATTCTGTCATTACTACAGTACTGTTATGTTGACCATTCTGTCATTACTACAGTAATATTATGTTAACCATTCTGTCATTACTACAGTAATATTATGTTGACCATTCTGTCATTACTACAGTACTATTATGTTGACCATTCTGTCATTACTACAGTAATATTATGTTAACCATTCTGTCATTACTACAGTACTATTATGTTGACCATTCTGTCATTACTACAGTAATATTATGTTAACCATTCTGTCATTACTACAGTAATATTATGTTGACCATTCTGTCATTACTACAGTAATATTATGTTAACCATTCTGTCATTACTACAGTACTATTATGTTGACCATTCTGTCATTACTACAGTAATATTATGTTGACCATTCTGTCATTACTACAGTACTATTATGTTGGCCATTCTGTCATTACTACAGTAATATTCATGTTGACCATTCTGTCATTACTACAGTAATATTATGTTGACCATTCTGTCATTACTACAGTAATATTATGTTGACCATTCTGTCATTACTACAGTAATATTATGTTGACCATTCTGTCATTACTACAGTAATATTATGTTGACCATTCTGTCATTACTACAGTACTATTATGTTGACCATTCTGTCATTACTACAGTAATATTATGTTGACCATTCTGTCATTACTACAGTAATATTATGTTGACCATTCTGTCATTACTACAGTAATATTATGTTGACCATTCTGTCATTACTACAGTAATATTATGTTGACCATTCTGTCATTACTACAGTAATATTATGTTGACCATTCTGTCATTACTACAGTAATATTATGTTGACCATTCTGTCATTACTACAGTAATATTATGTTGACCATTCTGTCATTACTACAGTAATATTATGTTGACCATTCTGTCATTACTACAGTAATATTATGTTGACCATTCTGTCATTACTACAGTAATATTATGTTGACCATTCTGTCATTACTACAGTAATATTATGTTGACCATTCTGTCATTACTACAGTAATATTATGTTGACCATTCTGTCATTACTACAGTAATATTATGTTGACCATTCTGTCATTACTACAACAATATTATGTTGACCATTCTGTCATTACTACAGTAATATTATGTTGACCATTCTGTCATTACTACAGTAATATTATGTTGACCATTCTGTCATTACTACAGTAATATCATGTTGACCATTCTGTCATTACTACAGTAATATTATGTTGACCATTCTGTCATTACTACAGTAATATTATGTTGACCATTCTGTCATTACTACAGTAATATTATGTTGACCATTCTGTCATTACTACAGTAATATTATGTTGACCATTCTGTCATTACTACAGTAATATTATGTTGACCATTCTGTCATTACTACAGTAATATTATGTTGACCATTCTGTCATTACTACAGTAATATTATGTTGACCATTCTGTCATTACTACAGTAATATTATGTTGACCATTCTGTCATTACTACAGTAATATTATGTTGACCATTCTGTCATTACTACAGTAATATTATGTTGACCATTCTGTCATTACTACAGTAATATTATGTTGACCATTCTGTCATTACTACAGTAATATTATGTTGACCATTCTGTCATTACTACAGTAATATTATGTTGACCATTCTGTCATTACTACAGTAATATTATGTTGACCATTCTGTCATTACTACAGTAATATTATGTTGACCATTCTGTCATTACTACAGTAATATTATGTTGACCATTCTGTCATTACTACAGTAATATTATGTTGACCATTCTGTCATTACTACAGTAATATTATGTTGACCATTCTGTCATTACTACAGTAATATTATGTTGACCATTCTGTCATTACTACAGTAATATTATGTTGACCATTCTGTCATTACTACAGTAATATCATGTTGACCATTCTGTCATTACTACAGTAATATTATGTTGACCATTCTGTCATTACTACAGTAATATTATGTTGACCATTCTGTCATTACTACAGTAATATTATGTTGACCATTCTGTCATTACTACAGTAATATTATGTTGACCATTCTGTCATTACTACAGTAATATTATGTTGACCATTCTGTCATTACTACAGTACTATTATGTTGGCCATTCTGTCATTACTACAGTAATATCATGTTGACCATTCTGTCATTACTACAGTAATATTATGTTGACCATTCTGTCATTACTACAGTACTATTATGTTGACCATTCTGTCATTACTACAGTAATATCATCTTGTTTTTATAAGACACATTAATGTGTTGGAAGTTCCAAATAGTTTGCGTAGTCAACTTACACACAGCACTGACACACACACTTATCCCACCAGAAATGCCACCAGGGGTCTTTTCACAGTCTCCAGGTCCAGAACAAATTCAAGGAAACATACAGTATTATAGAGAGCCATGAGGGCATGGAACTCCCTTCCATATCATACAGAAAACTTGGTTTCCCTCCCCAATAAAGCAACACCTCACGGCACAACACCTGTCCCCCCATGTGACCTACTTGTTGCGTGTATGTACTGACATGTATGTGTAACTGATACATACACACACACACACACTAAATCATGTTAATGATTTAAATGAACGGAAATAAAGTATTTTGACTGTAATGTCTTTTTCTTTATGTATCGGAACTCCAGTAAGACTAGCTGTTCTGGACGACTGTGTGATCACGCTCTCCGTAGCCGACCCCTAAGGGTCGACTATCGGCCAGCAGGTTGTCCAGTCGGATGGACAGGTCCACCAGCTGGTCCAGAGTGAGTGTGGTGTCCCTGCAGGCCAGCTCCCGACGGACGTCCTCACGCAGACTGCACCGGTAATGGTATATCAGGGCCCTTTCATTCCATCCCACGCCCGCTGCCAGGGTACAGAAGTCCAGGGCGAAATCCTGCGCGTTCCTCGTTCCCTGTCGTAGGTGGAAAAGGCATTCAACCGCCGCTCTCCCCTCAGGCGGATGGTCAACGGCGAGTGAACTCCTCATAGTGGTCCAACGCCACTTCACCTTCCCCCATACGGCGTTGGCCCACTCCAGGGCTTTCCCTGATAGACAGGAGACGAGGGCGGACACACTCTCGCGTCCCGACGGAGCCGGGTGGACGGTCGCCAGGTAGAGCTCCAGCTGTAGTAAGAATCCTTGGCACCCGGCAGCCGTTCCATCATACTCCCTCGGGAGCGAGAGCCTAATCCCACTGGGACCAGATGAAGGAGGGGTGACCAGTGGGGTAGGTGGTGGTGATGGTAGAGGTGCTGGCAGCCCTCCTCTCTCCCATCGCTCCATAGTCAGCAGCACGAAATCCATTGCGGTGCCGAGATGTTGAAGCATGGTCGCGTGCTGCTGGACGCGCTCCTCTACATGAAGAGGAGGGCTGTGTTCTCCTGCTGATTCCATTTAAAGGTCTGTGATTCTGTGAACGCTCTTGTGAGGCAGGTCTTAGTGGAATCAAACGCAGGACACAGAGATGTGAAATAACTTCTTTACTCGAAGGTAAATGCACTACTAAACATCCAGTAGTGTAACACTGCTCACTAAACAACGGAGCCACACCGAAACAGATGAATAATCACGGACAAAACCCAGGGGGGAACATAGGGATTAAATAAGGACACATGTAATTATGGAAATGGGAACCAGGTGTGGATGAGATAAGACAAACAGAAAATGAGAAATTGATCGGTGGTGGCTAGAACTCCGGTGACCTCGACCGCCGGTAACCTCCCGAACTAGGAGAGGGACCGACTTCAGCGGAAGTCGTGACAGTGAGAGTGAATAAACTAAATCAATGGGGGCCCCTGGTCGGTAATTCGGCCATGATTACTGTTTAGATTGCTGGCCGCTGGACTAATTTACCAATCTAACAAATTGTAGCCATCTGATTGAGTGACTGTCAGTGACTGACATAACAAGAGTAAAACTGTCTATGGACAACCATATGTTGAAATTGCACCTTGTGTTTCTACTATTCTAACTCTGAACAGTTCCAATTCTTTGGAAATTGATCCGGCGGGCCTATAACCGGCGGGGCCGAGGCCGCCAGTTGCCCATCCCTGCAGTCTAGACTCCTTGCCGTACAGGCTAAAGTCCCCAGAGTTTGTAAAGTTGTACTGTGGAAGATCAAGTAAGTGGAGAAGCGGGCATTTGACAGGCCAAATGGCTTTCTATGAAAGTTGTACAGTCCCATTTTCAAGAGATTCTATAAAAGAGGAACTTGACGAACCAAATCTCATTCTATTCGTACAGCTATCACGCCATTACCATTGTTTTCAGCATTCTACAGACGTCGCAGCCATATTGACGCTCAACAGGTAAAACGGGGACTAATGACTTTGTTGTCTAAATGGCATGATGACATTGCTAAAGTAGGCACCTATTAAGTCTGGAAAATGTGTAGTCAAATTTACTTTAGACAAAGTTGTCAACAGCAAAATATTCAGTGGGCCACCTAAAACGTACGTTCAAAACAATATTGTGACAAAAAGTGATGCTTTTGACAAACACCGTTCAAATAAGCAACAATGGGACAAACTACTTCTATTTTACTACTATTTTATTTGTGTTCATATATATATATACAGTGGGGCAAAAAAGTATTTAGTCAGCCACCAATTGTGCAAGTTCTCCAACTTAAAAAGACGAGAGAGGCCTGTAATTTTCATCATAGGTACACTTCAACTATGACAGACGAAATGAGAAAAAGAAATCCAGAAAATCACATTGTAGGATTTTTAATTTATTTATTTGCAAATGATGGTGGAAAATAAGTATTTGGTCAATAACAAAAGTTTATCTCAATACTTTGTTATATACCCTTTGTTGGCAATGACAGAGGTCAAACGTTTTCTGTAAGTCTTCACAAGGTTTTCACACACTGTTGCTGGTATTTTGGCCCATTCCTCCATGCAGATCTCCTCTAGAGCAGTGATGTTTTGGGGCTGTTGCTGGGCAACACGGACTTTCAACTCCCTCAAAAGATTTTCTATGGGGTTGAGATCTGGAGACTGGCTAGGCCACTCCAGGACCTTGAAATGCTTCTTACGAAGCCACTCCTCGTTGCCCGGGCGGTGTGTTTGGGATCATTGTCATGCTGAAAGACCCAGCCACGTTTCATCTTCAATGCCCTTGCTGATGGAAGGAGGTTTTCACTCAAAATCTCACGATACATGGCCCCATTCATTCTTTCCTTTACACGGATCAGTCGTCCTGGTCCCTTTGCAGAAAAACAGCCCCAAAGCATGATGTTTCCACCCCCATGCTTCACAGTAGGTATGGTGTTCTTTGGATGCAACTCAGCATTCTTTGTCCTCCAAACACGACGAGTTGAGTTTTTACCAAAAAGATCTATTTTGGTTTCATCTGACCATATGACATTCTCCCAATCCTCATCTGTATCATCCAAATGCTCTCTAGCAAACTTCAGACGGGCCTGAACATGTACTGGCTTAAGCAGGGGGACACGTCTGGCACTGCAGGATTTGAGTCCCTGGTGGCGTAGTGTGTTACTGATGGTAGGCTTTGTTACTTTGGTCCCAGATCTCTGCAGGTCATTCACTAGGTCTCCCCGTGTGGTTCTGGGATTTTTGCTCACCGTTCTTGTGATCATTTTGACCCCACGGGGTGAGATCTTGCGTGGAGCCCCAGATCGAGGAAGATTATCAGTGGTCTTGTATGTCTTCCATTTCCTAATAATTGCTCCCACAGTTGATTTCTTCAAACCAAGCTGCTTACCTATTGCAGATTCAGTCTTCCCAACCTGGTGCAGGTCTACAATTTTGTTTCTGGTGTCCTTTGACAGCTCTTTGGTCTTAGCCATAGTGGAGTTTGGAGTGTGACTGTTTGAGGTTGTGGACAGGTGTCTTTTATACTGATAACAAGTTCAAACAGGTGCCATTAATACAGGTAACGAGTGGAGGACAGAGGAGCCTCTTAAAGAAGAAGTTACAGGTCTGTGAGAGCCAGAAATCTTGCTTGTTTGTATGTCACCAAATACTTATTTTCCACCATAATTTGCAAATAAATTCATTAAAAATCCTACAATGTGATTTTCTGGAATTTTTTTCCTCATTTTGTCTGTCATAGTTGAAGTGTACCTATGATGAAAATTACAGGACTCTCTCATCTTTTTAAGTGAGAGAACTTGCACAATTGGTGGCTGACTAAATACTTTTTTGCCCCACAGTATATATATATATATATTGTATGTTGGTAATGTAAATAAGTTACATTTCTGCCATATACAGTTGAAGTCGGAAGTTGACATACACCTTAACCAAATACATTCAAACTCAGTTTTTCACAATTCCTGACATTTAATCCTAGTAAAAACTCCCTGTCGTAGGTCAGTTAGGATCACCACTTTATTTTAAGAATGTGAAAAGACAGAATAATAGTAGAGAGAATGATTTATTTCAGCTTTAATTTCTTTCATCACATTTCCAGTGGGTCAGAAGTTTACATACACTCAATTAATATTTGGTAGCATTGCCTTTAAATTGTTTAAATCTTTTAACTTCCACAAGTTTCCCACAATAAGTTGGGTGAATTTTGGCCCATTCCTCCTGACAGAGCTGGTGTAACTTAATCAGGTTTGTAGGCCTCCTTGCTTGCACACGCTTTTTCAGTTCTGCCCGCAAATGTTCTATAGGATTGAGATCAGGGCTTTGTGATGGCCACTCCAATACTTTGACTTTGTTGTCCTTAAGCCATTTTGCCACAACTTTGGAAGTATGCTTGGGGTCATTGTCCATTTGGAAGACCCATTTACGAACAAGCTTTAACTTCCTGACTGATGTCTTGAGATGTTGCTTCAATATATCCACATAATTTTCAATCCTCATGATGCCATCTATTTTGTAAAGAGCACCAGTCCCTCCTGGAGCAAAGCACACACACAACATGATGCTGCCACCCCCGTGCTTCATGGTTGGGATGGTGTTCTTCAGCTTGCAAGCCTCCCCCTTTTTCCTCCAAACATAACGATGGTCATTATGTCCAAACAGTTCTATTTTTATTTCATCAGACCAGAGGACATTTCTCCAAAAAGTACGATGTTTGTCCCCATGTGCAGTTGCAAACCGTAGTCTGGCTTTTTTATGGCGGTTTTGGAGCAGTGGCTTCTTCCTTGCTGAGCGGCCTTTCAGGTTGTGTCGATATAGGACTCGTTGTACTGTTTCCTCCAGTATCTTCACAAGGTCCTTTGCTGTTGTTCTGGGATTGATTTGCACTTTTTGCACCAAAGTACATTCATATCTAGGAGACAGAACGTGTCACCTTCCTGAGCGGTATGACGGCTACGTGGTCCCATGGTGTTTATACTTGCGTTTTATTGTTTGTACAGATGAACGTGGTACCTTCAGGCATTTGGAAATTGCTCCCAAGGATGACCCAGACTTGTGGAGGTCTACAATTATTTTTCTGAGGTCTTGGCTGATTTCTTTTGATTTTCCCATGATGTCAAGAAAAGAGGCACTGAGTTTGAAGGTAGGCCTTGAAATACATCCACAGATACACCTCCAATTGACTCAAATGATGTCAATTAGCCTATCAGAAGCTTATAAAGCCATGACATTCTTTTCTGGAATTGTCCAAGCTGTTTAATGGCCAGTCAACTTAGTGTATGTAAACTTCTGACCCATTGGAATTGTGATACAGGGAATTATATGTGAAATAATCTGTCTGTAAACAATTGTTGGAAAAATTACTTGTGTCATGCACAAAGTAGATGTCCTAACCGACTTGCCAAAACTATAGTTTGTTAACAATTTGTGGAGTGGTTGAAAAACGAGTTTTAATGACTCCAACCTAAGTGTATGTAAACTTCCGACTTCAACTGTATGTCTTAAAAAGCTATGTCAACATATATATCAAGATATATATATATATATATATATATATATATATATAGTCTGTAAAAGGCAGATATTTCTAAATAATGTGTTATCTCAAAAACAATATAGTATATTACACAAAATTAGAGGGTTAAATAAGCACCCAGGTATTACATACATTAGACATGGTATGTAGACATGGTATGTAGACATGGCATGTAGACATGGTATTTAGAAAGGTATGTAGACATGGTATGTAGACATGGCATGTAGACATGGTATGTAGACATGGTATGTAGACATGGTATTTAGACATGGCAGCAGGTAGCCTAGTGGTTAGAGCATTGGACTTGTAACTGGAGGGTTGCAAGTTTGAATCCCCGAGCTGTCCTTCTAATGATTATTCCCTGATGACTAATTAAAGCTAGATTCCTTTCTGTGTGTGGGTGACTAGTACCGTTTGACTCAACTGACAAAGTGAAAAGGAAAGTTCTCCCCAGAGAGCCGTTTGATGTTGTGGGTTCACAGGAGTGTTTGAAGTCAGTGTGAATCTAAATGGCTGTCTATACACGGATTGTATAGGACTCCTTTAGGCCTAGATTCAATTTGAAAACGCTGAAGATCTGCGCCATAGTCATTTAAGATTGAGCCTACATACGTAGCATTTAGCATGAACACAAGAACATTCCTACATACGTAGCATTTAGCATGAACACAAGAACATTCCTACAGACGTAGCATTTAGCATGAACACAGGAACATTCCTACATACGTAGCATTTAGCATGAACAAGGGAACATTCCTACATACGTAGCATTTAGCATGAACACAGGAACATTCCTACATACGTAGCATTTAGCATGAACACAGGAACATTCCTACATACGTAGCATTTAGCATGAACACAGGAACATTCCTACATACGTGGCATTTAGCATGAACACAGGAACATTCCTACATACGTAGCATTTAGCATGAACACAGGAACATTCCTACATACGTAGCATTTAGCATGAACACAGGAACATTCCTACATACGTAGCATTTAGCATGAACACAGGAACATTCCTACATACGTAGCATTTAGCATGAATGCAGTCTCCATGAACGCGGGAAAACATTCCCTTTAAATAGAAATCTCGCTATAACGCTGATCTTCAAGGCAACGGATTTAATCCAGCCCTTCATTTCTTGATGAATTTGCTGGTCATTGTAAAGTAACATTTGCTTTCAAAATGTACAGACGGATTTGGTTCCACTCCAATAGAAGGCTTTTTTTTCATTTAACTACTGTAGTTTTAAAAGTTCCAATCAGCATTATATCATTTGAATCACCCAGTATTGGCCCTGGCTCAGCAGCAGGCTGCCAATAATCTGTGTGGATGTATTTACCTTCTGCAAGGCCTGCAATGACTAGCCTCTGTGTTCCCCCAACCCCAGCCTTGCCAGATTACTTTTTGGCTGGTCTGTTTCGGGATTTTTCAAATTATGATTTTTCCCCGACTGACACTACATATTCTGTCATTAAAATGTCCCTAGGACATTTAACACTAAAACGGCCACATAAATTAGATGTTTGGAGGGATTGAGGGTGATTTTCAATGTCTGTCAAAGTCTGCTTTGAAAAACAAAACCTATGAGATAATCTTCAAATTGGAGAAACTACAGGAATTACATTCAAATCAGTTATAATAGAGTATCAAATCGTACATTCTTATTTCACTTGTTCAAACACCTTCAGAATTATACTAGACTGAAGCTCCAGTCAAATTCCCTTGACAACACCTGGCCTTCGAAGTAAAAATAGACTCCCTGAAGCTCCGCTCTTGTCAGATATATTTTTGTCTGTGCTATCACCTCTCATGGGTTTGAATGCATTCACAGGGCTGATAATTAAATGCATTCACACGGTGACAATTGAAAAGAGACAAGCAGAGGATTTATTTCAAAATAGTTTTACACGCTTTTCATTCTCACCAAACTGTTGCTAAGAAACTAACGATTAATGTAATTGATTGAGCAGATGATTTACTACATAGCGGATGATTTACTACAGAGCAGATTATTTACTACAGAGCAGATGATTTACTACAGAGCGGATGATTTACTACAGAGCAGATGATTTACTAGAGTGGATGATTTACTACAGAGCAGATGATTTACTACAGAGCAGATTATTTACTACAGAGTGGATGATTTATCACAGAGCAGATGATTTACTACATAGCAGATGATTTACTACAGAGCGGATGATTTACTACAGAGCAGATGATTTACTACAGAGCGGATGATTTACTACAGAGCAGATGATTTACTAGAGTGGATGATTTACTACAGAGCAGATGATTTACTACAGAGCAGATGATTTACTACATAGCAGATGATGATTTACTACAGAGCAGATGATTTACTACAGAGCAGATGATTTACTACAGAGCAGATGATTTACTACAGAGTGGATGATTTACTACAGAGCAGATGATTTACTACAGAGCAGATGATGATTTACTACAGAGCAGATGATTTACTACAGAGCGGATGATTTACTACAGAGCAGATGATTTACTACAGAGCGGATGATTTACTACAGAGCAGATGATTTACTAGAGTGAATGATTTACTACAGAGTAGATGATTTACTACAGAGCAGATGATTTACTACAGAGCAGATGATTTACTACAGAGCAGATGATTTTCTACAGATCAGATGATTTACTACATAGCAGATGATGATTTACTACAGAGCAGATGATTTACTACAGAGCGGATGATTTACTACAGATTAGATGATTTACTACAGAGCGGATGATTTACTAGAGTGGATGATTTACTACAGAGCAGATGATTTACTACTGAGCGGATGATTTACTACAGAGCAGATGATTTACTAGAGTGGATGATTTACTACAGAGCAGATGATTTACTACAGAGCAGATGATTTACTACAGAGCAGATGATGATTTACTACATAGCAAAAAACATGTTAATGTAAATGTGATATTTTTGTATTTAATTTGCAACAAATTTGCCAAAAAAGCTACAAACAAGTTTTCACTTTGTCTTCATGAGGTATTGTGTGTAGATGGGCGAGAAAAAAATCTCAATTTAATCCATTTTGAATTCAGGCTGTAACACAACAAAATGTGGAATAAGTCAAGGAGTATGAATACTTTCTGAACCCTGAACCAGTTTTTTCATATCAGAAGTCTTAACTGTGTACTAAATAAGTGACTATATGTTTTATGTTGTGTTTCTATTAGTACTTACAATGGGCCTCGGGATTCCATCCCGGTGTCTCTGTGCATTCAAATTGCCATCGATAACATGCCATTGTGTTCGTTGTCCGTAGCTTAATCCCACCCCCAAAAACGTTGACATCAGTAAACCGCTCCCCCACATGACCCAATACACGTGGTCTGCGGTTGTGAGGCCGTTTGGACGTACTGCCAAATTCTCTAAAAGGATGTTGGAGGCGGCTTATGGTAGAGAAAAGAACGTTAAATTCTCTGGCAACAGCTCTGGTGGACTTTCCTGCAGTCAGCGTGCCAATTGCACGCTCCCTCAAAACCTCAGACATCTGTGGTATTGTGTTGTGTTACAAAACTGCACATTTTGGAGTGGCATTTTATTGTCCCCAGCACAAGGTGCACCTGTGCAATGATCATGTTGTTTAGTCAGCTACTTGATATGCCACACTTGTCAGGTGGATGGATTATTTTGGCAAAGGATAAATGCTCACTAACAGGGATGTAAACAAATGTGTGCACAACATTTTTAAGAAATAAGCTTTTTATGAGTATGGAAAACCAGAAAAATTCAGCTCATGAAACATGGGACCAACACTTTACATGTTGTGTTTATATTTTGTGTACAGTACCAGTCAAAATGTTGGACACACCTACTCATTCAAGGGTTTTTCTTTATTTTTACAACATTCTACATTGTAGAATAATAGTGAAGACATCAAAACTATGAAATAACACATATGGAATCACGTAGTAACCAAAAAACTGTTAAACAAATCTAAATATATTTTATATATGAGATTCTTCAAAGTAGGCACCCTTTGCCTTGATGACAGCTTTGCACACTGTTGGCAATCTCTCAACCAGCTTCATGAGGTAGTCACCTGGAATGCATTTCAATTAACAGGTGTGCCTTGTTAAAAGTTAATTTGTGGAATTTCTTTCCTTCTTAACGGCTTTGAGACAATCAGTTGTGTTGTGACAAGGTAGGGGTGGTATACACAAGATAGCCATATTTGGTAAAAAACAAAGTCCATATTATGGCAAGAACAACTCAAATAGAGAGAGAAACGACAGTCCATCATTACTTTAAGACATGAAGGTCAATTCAATGTGGAAAATTTCAAGATCTTTGAACATTTCTTCAAGTGTAGTCACAAAAACCATCAAGCATTATGATGAAACTGGCGCTCATGAGGACCACCACAGGAAAGGAAGACCCTGTCCTTTGGTCTGACGAGTCCAAATGTGAGATTCTTGGTTCCAACCGCCGTGTCTTTGTGAGACGCGATGTGGGTGAACGGATGACCTCCTCATGTGTATTAACCACCGTAAAGCATGGAGGAGGAGGTGTGATGGTGTCGGGGTGCTTTGCTGGTGACACTGTCTGTGATTTATTTAGAATTCAAGGCACACTTAACCAGCATGGCTACCACAGCATTCTGCAGCGATACGCCATCCCATCTGGTTTGGGCTTAGTGGGACTTTCATTTGTTGGACAATGACCCAACACAACTCCAGGCTGTGTAAGGGCTATTTGACCAAGAAGCAGAGTGATGGAGTGCTGCATCAGATTACCTGGCCTACACAATCACCCAACCTCAACCCAATTGAGATGGTTTGGAATTAGTTGGATCGCAGAGTGAAGGAAAAGCAGCCAACAAGAGCTCAGTATATGGGAACTCCTTCAAGAATGTTGGAAAAGCTTTCCAGGTGAAGCTGGTTGAGAGAATGCAAAGGGTGCCTACTTTGAAGAATCTCGAATATAAAATATATTTTGATTAGTTTAACACTTTCTTGTTTACTACACAATTCCATATGTGTTATTTCATAGTTTCGATGTCTTCAGTATTATTCTACAATGTAGAAAATAGTAAAAATAAAGAAAAACCCTGGAATGAGTAGGTGTGTCCAAACTTGTGACCGGTAGTGTACACATTTATATTGAGGGAAGGGTATACTACAGAATAACCATATTACATTTTTAAGTGTATTAATGATGAATTATTACATAATATGTGTATTACATCATTTACTTTGATTGGTTGATTCAGAGTGAAATCCATGCAAAAGACAAATAGCCAACTATTACAGGACCATCTAGTGTATATACCATCTGTACTGTATCCACTGAGTATACTAAACATTAAGAACACTTTCCACATATTGATACACAAAAAAAAAACTGTTGATCCTGAAAGACCCAGCAGTGTGGCAGTTCCTGACACATTCAAACAGTCACGACTTCCGCCGAAGTCGGTCCCTCTCCTTGTTCGGGCGGTCTTCGACGGTCGACGTCACCGGGTCTTCTAGCCATCGTCGATCCACTTTTCATTAGTCCATTTGTTTTGTCTTTGTTTTCCACACACCTGGTTTTCATTCCCTAATTACATGTTCATGTATTTAACCCTCTGGTTCCCCCATGTTTGTGTGCGTGATTGTTTATTATTATTCAGTGTTGGTTATTTCTATTCCGGCTGTTTTTTTCCCGCACGTGTGTTTTGGGCACTTTGTATTTGATTTACCTTTTGCCGTATTTGGTTTAAATATGTTCACTCATCTCTACTTTATGCACCGGCATTGGCACAAACAGGTTCGCATGTAGCCTCGCTATTGTTTATTTTACTGCTGTTCTTTATTTATTTCTTACTTTTATTTCTTATTCTTATATTATAATATGTTTTTTTTTTAAACTGCACTGTTGGTTAATGGCATTACAATGTAAAGGTCTAGACCTGTTGTATTCGGCGCATTGTGACAAATGCAATTTGATTTGATTTGACCTACTACCATACCATGTTCAAAGGCATTTTTGTCTTGCCCATTCATCTTCTGAATGGCACACATACACAATGTTGCATCATTCTCTGTAAACCCGTTGTGCGTGAAAGGCCCAGGAGGGCAGCCATTTCTGAGATACTGGAAATGTATCCTGGCACTGACAATCATACCACGCTCAAAGTCTCTTAGGTCACTTGTTTTACCCATTATAATGCTCAACCGAACAGTAACTGAATGCCTCGATGCCTGTCTACCTGCTATATAAAGCAGGTAGACAGGTGACTGTCTGCAGAAGCGATCCATTTTCATGAACAGGGTGGTGTACCTAATAAACTGGTCAGTGAGTGTATATAGACTTTTAGAACACCATGTTACTGCCATTGAGAGGTTAGCAGTCCATTTATCCATTCATGACAAGTATTTTGATTCAAATGTTTTACTCTAGACGTTCAGTTACAGTTGAAGTCAGAAGTTTACATACACATAGGTTGGAGTCATTAAAACTCGTTTTTCAACCACTCCACAAATTTCTTGTTAACAAACCATAGTTTAGGCAAGTCAGTTAGGACATCTACTTTGTGCATGACACAAGTCATTTTTCCAACAATTGTTTACAGACAGATTATTTCACATATAATTCACTGTATCACAATTCCAGTGGGTCAGAAGTTTACATACGCTAAATTGACTGTGCCTTTAAACAGCTTGGAAAATTCCAGAAAATGATGTCATGGCTTTAGAAGCTTCTGATAGGCAAATTGACATCATTTGAGTCAATTGGAGGTGTACCTGTGGATGTATTTCAAGGCCTACCTTCAAACTCAGTGCCTCTTTGCTTGACATCATGGGAAAATCAAAAGAAATCAGCCAAGACCTCAGAAAAATAATTGGAGTCCTCAACAAGTCTGGTTCATCCTTGGGAGCAATTTCCAAACGCCTGAAGGTACCACGTTCATCTGTACAATCAATAGTACGCAAGTATAAACACCATGGGACCACGCAGCCGTCATAACACTCAGGAAGGAGACACGTTCTGTCTCCTAGAGATGAACGTACTTTGGTGCGAAATGTGCAAACCAATCCCAGAACAACAGCAAAGGACCTTGTGAAGATGCTGGAGAAAACAGGTACAAAAGTATCCATATCCACAGTAAAACGAGTCCTATATCGACATAACCTGAAAGGCCGTTCAGCAAGGAAGAAGCCACTGCTCCAAAAACGCAATAAAAAATCCAGACTACGGTTTGCAACTGCACATGGGGACAAACATCGTACTTTTTGGAGAAACAAAAATAGAACTGTTTGCCCATAATGACCATTGTTACATTTGGAGGAAAAAGGGGGAGGCTTGCAAGCCGAAGAACACCATCCCAACCGTGAAGCATGGGGGTGGCAGCATCATGTTGTGGGGGTGCTTTGCTGCAGGAGGGACTGGTGCACTTCAGAAAACAGATGGCATCATGAGAATGGAAAATGATGTGGATATATTGAAGAAACATCAAGACATCAGTCAGGAAGTTGAAGCTTGATCACAAATGGGTCTTCCAAATGGACAATTACCCCAAGCATACTTCCAAAGTTGTGTCAAAATGGCTTAAGGACAACAAAGTCAAGGTATTGGAGTGGCCATCACAAAGCCCTGACCTCATCCTATAGAACATTTGTGGGCAGAACTGAAAAAGCGTGTGCGAGCAAGGAGGCCTACAAACCTGACTCAGTTACACCAGCTCTTTCAGGAGGAATGGGCCAAAATTCACCCAACTTATTGTGGGAAACTTGTGGAAGGCTACCCAAAACGTTTGACCCAAGTTAAACAATTTAAAGGCAATGCTACCAAATACTAATTGAGTTTATGTAAACTTCTGACCCACTGGGAATGTGATGAAATAAATAAAAGCTGAAATAAATCACTCTCTACTAGTTTTCTGACATTTCACAGTCTTAAAATAAAGTGGTGATCTAACTGACCTAAGACAGGGAACTTTTACTAGGATTAAATGTCAGGAATTGTGAAAAACTGAGTTTAAACGTATTTGGCTATGGTGTATATAAACTTCCGTATACCATTCCAAACAAGTTCATCGTTTTAGCTGCAAAGCCTTTGTTGATAGACCCTATTTTAGGCGATCGCTGGTCAACAAGTGTACTGAAGTGAGATGCATTTCCAATCCACCTCTGATCTAGCCTATACCACTTCTCTCTGATCTGGCCAATACCACTTCTCTCTGATCTGGCCTATACCAGTTCTCTCTGATCTGGCCTATACCACTTCTCTCTGATCTGGCCTATACCACTTCTCTCTGATCTGGCCTATACCACTTCTCTCTGATCTGGCCTATACCAGTTCTCTCTGATCTGGCCTATACCAGAACTGTCTGATCTGGCCTATACCAGTTCTCTCTGATCTGGCCTATACCAGTTCTCTCTGATCTGGCCTATACCAGAACTCTTTGATCTGGCCTATACCAGTTCTCTCTGATCTGGCCTATACCAGTTCTCTCTGATCTGGCCTATACCAGTACACTCTGATCTGGCCTATACCAGTTCTCTATGATCTGGCCTATACCAGTTCTCTCTGATCTGGCCTATACCACTTCTCTCTGATCTGGCCTATACCAGTTCTCTCTGATCTGGCCTATACCACTTCTCTCTGATCTGGCCTATACCAGGTCTCTCTGATCTGGCCTATACCAGTTCTCTCTGATCCGGCCTGTACCAGTTCTCTCTGATCTGGCCTATACCAATTCTCTCTGATCTGGCCTATACCAGTTGTCTCTGATCTGGCCTATACCAGTTCTCTCTGATCTGGCCTATACCAGTTCCCTCTGATCTGGCCTATACGAATTCTCTCTGATCTGGCCTATACCACTTCTCTCTGATCTGGCCTATACCAGTTCCCTCTGATCTGGCCTATACGAATTCTCTCTGATCTGGCCTATACCACTTCTCTCTGATCTGGCCCTATACCAGTTCTCTCTGATCTGGCCTATACCAGTTCCCTCTGATCTGGCCTATACGAATTCTCTCTGATCTGGCCTATACCAATTCTCTCTTATCTGGCCTATACCACTTCTCTCTGATCTGGCCTATACCACTTCTCTCTGATCTGGCCCTATACCAGTTCTCTCTGATCTGGCCTATACCACTTCTCTCTCATCTGGCCTATACCAGTTCTCTCTGATCTGGCCTATACCAGTTCTCTCTGATCTGGCCTATACCACTTCTCTCTGATCTGGCCTATACCAGAACTCTCTGATCTGGCCTATACCAGAACTCTCTGATCTGGCCTATACCAGTTCTCTCTGATCTGGCCTATATCAGAACTCTCTGATCTGGCCTATACCAGTTCTCTCTGATCTGGCCTAAACCAGTTCTCTCTGATCTGGCCTATACCACTTCTCTCTGATCTGGCCTATACCACTTCTCTCTGATCTGGCCTATACCAGTTCTCTCTGATCTGGCCTATACCAGTTCTCTCTGATCTGGCCAATACCAGTTCTCTCTGATCTGGCCTATACCAGTTCTCTCTGATCTGGCCTATACCAGTTCTCTCTGATCTGGCCTATACCAGAACTCTCTGATCTGGCCTATACCAGTTCTCTCTGATCTGGCCTATACCACTTCTCTCTGATCTGGCCAATACCAGTTCTCTCTTATCTGGCCTATACCAGTTCTCTCTGATCTGGCCTATACCAGTTCTCTCTGATCTGGCCTATACCACTTCTCTCTGATCTGGCCTATACCACTTCTCTCTGATCTGGCCTATACCAGGTCTCTCTGATCTGGCCTATACCAGTTCTCTCTGATCCGGCCTATACCAGTTCTATCTGATCCGGCCTATACCAGGTCTCTCTGATCCGGCCTATACCACTTCTCTCTGATCTGGCCTATACCACTTCTCTCTGAACTGGCCAATACCAGTTCTCTCTGATCCGGCCTATACCACTTCTCTCTCATCTGGCCTATACCAGTTCTCTCTGATCTGGCCTATACCAGTTCTCTCTGATCTGGCCTATACCACTTCTCTCTGATCTGGCCTATACCAGAACTCTCTGATCTGGCCTATACCAGAACTCTCTGATCTGGCCTATACCAGTTCTCTCTGATCTGGCCTATACCAGAACTCTCTGATCTGGCCTATATCAGAACTCTCTGATCTGGCCTATACCAGTTCTCTCTGATCTGGCCTAAACCAGTTCTCTCTGATCTGGCCTATACCACTTCTCTCTGATCTGGCCTATACCACTTCTCTCTGATCTGGCCTATACCACTTCTCTCTGATCTGGCCTATACCACTTCTCTCTGATCTGGCCTATACCAGGTCTCTCTGATCTGGCCTATACCAGTTCTCTCTGATCCGGCCTATACCAGTTCTATCTGATCCGGCCTATACCAGGTCTCTCTGATCCGGCCTATACCACTTCTCTCTGATCTGGCCTATACCACTTCTCTCTGAACTGGCCAATACCAGTTCTCTCTGATCTGGCCTATACGAATTCTCTCTGATCTGGCCAATACGAATTCTCTCTGATCTGTCCTATACCAATTCTCTCTGATCTGGCCTATACCAGTTCTCTCTGATCTGGCATATACCAGTTCTCTCTGATCTGGCCTATACCAGTTCTCTCTGATCTGGCCAATACCAGTTCTCTCTGATCTGGCCTATACCAGTTCTCTCTGATCTGGCCTATACCAGTTCTCTCTGATCTGGCCTATACCAGAACTCTCTGATCTGGCCTATACCAGTTCTCTCTGATCTGGCCTATACCACTTCTCTCTGATCTGGCCTATACCAGTTCTCTCTTATCTGGCCTATACCAGTTCTCTCTGATCTGGCCTATACCACTTCTCTCTGATCTGGCCTATACCACTTCTCTCTGATCTGGCCTATACCAGGTCTCTCTGATCTGGCCTATACCAGTTCTCTCTGATCCGGCCTATACCAGTTCTATCTGATCCGGCCTATACCAGGTCTCTCTGATCCGGCCTATACCACTTCTCTCTGATCTGGCCTATACCACTTCTCTCTGAACTGGCCAATACCAGTTCTCTCTGATCTGGCCTATACGAATTCTCTCTGATCTGGCCAATACGAATTCTCTCTGATCTGTCCTATACCAATTCTCTCTGATCTGGCCTATACCAGTTCTCTCTGATCTGGCATATACCAGTTCTCTCTGATCTGGCCTATACCAGTTCTCTCTGATCTGGCCTATACCAGTTCTCTCTGATCTGGCCTATACCAGTTCTCTCTGATCTGGCCTATACCAGTTCTCTCTGATCTGGCATATACCAGTTCTCTCTGATCTGGCCTATACCAGTTCTCTCTGATCTGGCCTATACCAGTTCTCTCTGATCTGGCCTATACCAGTTCTCTCTGATCTGGCCTATACCAGTTCTCTCTGATCTGGCCTATACCAGTTCTCTCTGATCTGGCCTATACCAGTTCTCTCTGATCTGGCCTATACCAGTTCTCTCTGATCTGGCCTATACCAGTACACTCTGATCTGGCCTATACCAGTTCTCTCTGATCTGGCCTATACCAGTTCTCTCTGATCTGGCCTATACCAGTTCTCTCTGATCTGGCCTATACCAGTCCTCTCAGGTTTGACTAAAACACAGCATGGAGAGCAAATGTTTTTTTACTGACAAACAGGTCAAAACTTTTCCAAAGTGTCATGACACAACAGCGTCCATTATCTGAATACATTCACACCCCCGGATTCTGTACATTGACAACTACGCAGGGTTACACTACTAAGGTCTTGATAATGACTAAAAGCAAATTTGCACAGACTATAAATGGTCCTGTGCCGGCCCTCCTAAGGGGAGAACACCGATGTCTTTCTACAGAGATGAGATGCAATTAGAGCTGTGTGACTGCTAACTTTCCTGAGTTGATGAATTCCCAAAAAACATTAAAACAACAAAAATAAAAACACAAAACAAGGAAACTATGTCTTTCTTTAAATAGCAGAGGGTACAGTGTGTCGAGTCTTTGGTCACATTCCCATGATGCTTCCTTCTACGTTCCGCTGCTTCGCTGGAACGGAAACGTCAGGAGCCACAGACGGTAAACGCGCCGATGCTCTACGCCGCCGAGAAGTTAGACCTCACAGAATCTTCTCGTAACTGACGATGTTTCCCGACGTCACGTTCCTCCCTGGCTGTGCGTCTCTCGATGGTTATAGTGTAGTTTTTCCTGTTAGGAAGGAATAAAAAGGCTTTGATTTAGACCAGGCCAAGTCACTTTTGTTTACTGTGATGCTTACCCTATAGCTGTCATGTCTGTATTCCCCCATATAGCTGTCATGTCTGTATTCCCCCTATAGCTGTCATGTCTTTAATCCCCCTATAGCTGTCATGTCTGTATTCCCCCTATAGCTGCCATGTCTGTATTCCCCCTATAGCTGTCATGTCTTTAATCCCCCTATAGCTGTCATGTCTGTATTCCCCCTATAGCTGCCATGTCTGTATTCCCCCTATAGCTGTCATGTCTGTATTCCCCCTATAGCTGTCATGTCTGTATTCCCCCTATAGCTGTCATGTCTTTCTTCCCCCTATAGCTGTCATGTCTTTAATCCCCCTATAGCTGTCATGTCTGTATTCCCCCTATAGCTGCCATGTCTGTATTCCCCCTATAGCTGTCATGTCTGTATTCCCCCTATAGCTGTCATGTCTTTAATCCCCCTATAGCTGTCATGTCTGTATTCCCCCTATAGCTGCCATGTCTGTATTCCCCCTATAGCTGTCATGTCTTTAATCCCCCTATAGCTGTCATGTCTGTATTCCCCCTATAGCTGCCATGTCTGTATTCCCCCTATAGCTGTCATGTCTGTATTCCCCCTATAGCTGTCATGTCTGTATTCCCCCTATAGCTGTCATGTCTTTCTTCCCCCTATAGCTGTCATGTCTTTAATCCCCCTATAGCTGTCATGTCTGTATTCCCCCTATAGCTGTCATGTCTGTATTCCCCCTATAGCTGGCATGTCTTTCTTCCCCCTATAGCTGGCATGTCTTTCTTCCCCCTATAGCTGGCATGTCTTTCTTACCCCTATAGCTGCCATGTCTTTCTTCCCCCTATAGCTGGCAGGTCTTTCTTCCCCCTATAGCTGGCATGTCTTTCTTCCCCCTATAGCTGTCATGTCTTTCTTCCCCCTATAGCTGTCAGTCGTTATGCTTTTCCTGTAGATCGGTTTTTGTCTTCGAGGTTAAAATGAAGCTTGAATCCAGGTGAAATGAGCCACTGATCACTTTTAGTTGAAGCGTTTGAAGCGCTGTTTTACCTGATGAAGTAGAAAGCTATGAGCATTGCTGTCCCCAGCAGGGCTCCAACTATGATCCCAGTCACAGCAGATACTCCTAGTCCACCTGCTTGGAGAGGAAGATGGAGGCTATTAGTTAGATTATTACCTACAGCACCTCTTCACACCTGTTCTGTTCTCTCTGTCTCCACCAACAAATACACACCTGTTCTGTTCTCTCTGTCTCCACCAACAAATACACACATGTTCTGTTCTCTCTGTCTCCAACAACAAATACACACCTGTTCTGTTCTCTCTGTCTCCACCAACAAATACACACCTGTTCTGTTCTCTCTGTCTCCACCAACAAATACACACCTGTTCTGTTCTCTCTGTCTCCACCAACAAATACACACCTGTTCTGTTCTCTCTGTCTCCACCAACAAATACACACCTGTTCTGTTCTCTCTGTCTCCACCAACAAATACACACCTGTTCTGTTCTCTCTGTCTCCACCAACAAATACACACCTGTTCTGTTCTCTCTGTCTCCACCAACACATACACACCTGTTCTGTTCTCTCTGTCTCCACCAACAAATACACACCTGTTCTGTTCTCTCTGTCTCCACCAACAAATACACACCTGTTCTGTTCTCTCTGTCTCCACCAACAAATACACACCTGTTCTGTTCTCTCTGTCTCCACCAACAAATACACACCTGTTCTGTTCTCTCTGTCTCCACCAACAAATACACACCTGTTCTGTTCTCTCTGTCTCCACCAACAAACACACACCTGTTCTGTTCTCTCTGTCTCCACCAACAAATACACACCTGTTCTGTTCTCTCCCTGAAAAATTGCCAACGGGTTCACATATTGTTTCTTGTTTCTGTATAATTTACATGATTTGTCTGGCAGGTCTGTGTGGTGCACTCGGTGCCGTCCTTTCAGTGTGAAGAGTTCAGGGTTGAACACCGGAAGCATCTGGAAACTCTCGTTCACACCAAAGTAGTTACACACCGTCTGAAAACACAAACACCAAAGTAGTTAGCTACAGACCTCTGAAACAAGGACAGTCAATCTCATACTCTGTTAGCATTTTCCTGTTGGCTGCTACTCAAAAAAAGGTCCATAAATATAAAGATCATTAAGATCATATTACAGAATCAGTAACAATAAACCTAGCATGCAAAGAAACTGAAGAAGTGAGCCTCCACCCCCAATGTCCCATCCCATCCCATTCCCCCAGCGCCCATCCCATCCCATTCCCCCAACCCCCCATTCCATTTCCCCAGCGTTCCATTCCATCCTATTCCCCCAACCCCCCATCCCATCCCATTCCCCCAACCCCCATTCCATTTCCCCAGCGTTCCATTCCATCCTATTCCCCCAACCCCCCATCGCATCCCATTCCCCCAACCCCATTCTATTTCCCCAGCTGTTCCATTCCATCCTATTCCCCAACCCCCATCCCATCCCATTCCCCAACCCCATTCCATTTCCCCAGCGTTCCATTCCATCCTATTCCCCCAACCCCCATCCCATCCCATTCCCCAACCCCCATTCCATTTCCCCAGCGTTCCATTCCATCCTATTCCCCAACCCCCATCCCATTCCCCCAACCCCCATTCCATTTCCCCAGCGTTCCATTCCATCCCATTCCCCAACCCCCATCCCATCCCATTCCCCAACCCCCATTCCATTTCCCCAGCGTTCCATTCCATCCTATTCCCCAACCCCCATCCCATTCCCCAACCCACCATTCCATTTCCCCAGCGTTCCATTCCATCCCATTCCCCCAACCCCCATCCCATCCCATTCCCCCAACCCCCATTCCATTTCCCCAGCGTTCCATTCCATCCTATTCCCCAACCCCCATCCCATTCCCCCAACCCCCATTCCATTTCCCCAGCGTTCCATTCCATCCTATTCCCAGCCCCATCCCATCCCATTCCCCAACCCCCATTTTATTTCCCCAGCGTTCCATTCCATCCTATTCCCCCAACGTCCCATCCCATTCTTCTAACCTCCCATCCCATCCCATCCCATTTCCCCAACCTCCCATCACATTCTTCTAATCTCCCATCCTATTCCCCCAACGTCCCATCCCATCCCATCCCATTCCCCCAACCCCCCATCCCATCCCATTCCCCCAACCCCCATTCCATTTCCCCAGCGTTCCATTCCATCCTATTCCCCCAACCCCCCATCCCATCCCATTCCCCCAACCCCATTCCATTTCCCCAGCGTTCCATTCCATCCTATTCCCCCAACCCCCATCCCATTCCCCAACCCCCATTCCATTTCCCCAGCGTTCCATTCCATCCCATTCCCCAACCCCCATCCCATCCCATTCCCCAACCCCCATTCCATTTCCCAGCGTTCCATTCCATCCTATTCCCCAAACCCCCATCCCATCCCATTCCCCCAACTCCCCATTCCATTTCCCCAGCGTTCCATTCCATCCTATTCCCCAACCCCCATCCCATTCCCCCAACCCCCATTCCATTTCCCCAGCGTTCCATTCCATCCTATTCCCCCAACCCCCATCCCATTCTTCTAACCTCCCATCCCATCCCATCCCATCCCATTTCCCCAACCTCCCATCACATTCTTCTAATCTCCCATCCCATTCCCCCAACCCCCATCCCATCCCATTCCCACAACATCCCATCACATTTCCCCAGCGTTCCATTCCATCCTATTCCCCCAACCTCCCATCACATTCTTCTAATCTCCCATCCCATCCCATTCCCCCAACCCCCCATCCCATCCCATTCCCCCAACCTCCCATCACATTCTTCTAATCTCCCATCCCATCCCATTCCCCAACCCCCATCCTATTCCCCCAACCCCCATCCCATTCTTCCAACCTCCCATCCCATCCCATTCCCCCAACCCCCCATCCTATTCCCCAACCTCCCATCACATTCTTCCAACCTCCCATCCCATCCTATTCCCCCAACCCCCATCCTATTCCCCCAACCTCCCATCACATTCTTCCAACCTCCCATCCCATCCCATTCCCCCAACCCCCATCCTATTCCCCCAACCTCCCATCACATTCTTCCAACCTCCCATCCCATCACATTCCCCCAACCCCCCATCCTATTCCCCCAACCTCCCATCACATTCTTCCAACCTCCCATCCCATCACATTCCCCCAACCCCCCCATCCCATTCCCCCAACTTCTCCCATCCAACATGTCTCCATCCAACATGTTTCTTGGTAGTCATAACCAAATCAAATTTGAAACAAAAGTCTACACATGGTTATGGGCTTAACAAAAAGAAGACGCCTGCACTATGTCAGATATAGAGTTGAAATGTATTCAATTTTGAGTTTTCATCCCAATATTACACTTTATACACATCACAGAAGACTGAAATAAAACAAAACTGTTCGACATAGAAACACTGTCAAATTTATTTGAAATGATCTTTACTAACTATGAAATTATGAAAAACATGAATAACATTCCACCCGCTTTTGAGCATTGACTGCAGGAAAGGGCTACAGGGTTGTTCAGATTCACTTAGATCTGTAGACCATACTTTTTACTGGCTAGCTCCGAATATGAGCTTTTCTAAAGTTGTTTATACACTATGGAGATCAGTCCTTTTGGGAGCCCAGGTAATTTATTTATAAATTCCATCATTAGATGGTTCGGTAATTGAGTTTCCCAAGGGACTCCATAGGCCAGAATGGCTGACCTATGTTGTAAATATAGAAAAAAAAGGAGTTGCCTGGTCATGTGTATTTAAAATCTAAATGTAATATCTTCGAATCCAACATGGCGTAGCAGTCAGAGGTCTTTGTTTTCGTCCTGTCGTGTCCCTTGTATATATCTTTTTCTTTGCATATCTTTTAGATATTTGCCTGAACCTCAACCTCTAAATACTCTCCTGCAACCCGCCTCACGTAATGTGGCGTGGATCTGTTTTTCTTTTCTATTATTTCTATTTACTTCGGATCAGGAATCCCTCAACTGAAGCTAGCCAGCTAACTAGCTACCAGCTATCAGTCAGCAAACCACTGCTAGTGGTCATCAGCTAACCTATAGCTCGGAAAGCTCTCGCCAGTTCGTACAACGTGACTCAAACCAGAGCATAACGGACCTTTTTTTCTCCCCATATCCCCGGACTCCTACTGCAAACTCCTATCGCAACTAGCTAACCACAATCCCGGGTGGCTACTCCTGGCTAGCGTTTCCATCCTGGAGCAAGCACCAATTAGCCTGAAGCTAGCTCGGCTAGGGCTCCACTGAAGCCCACTCCTGGGCTACAATATCCTGACCCCTTCTACTGCCGGTACGGGGCATGGAACCCCGCCGATCCTCTCTGACTGGAATACCGACATAACCTGCCCGAGGATTCCAACAGGCCCCTCAGGCTCGACGTCCGCTGAAGGCCCATTCTGCTAACCGCGGCCTGCTAGCTATCTAGAGCTACTTGGAACCCTACTAATCCACGACTGGTCTATCGACGTCACCGCACGAGGAGGCAAAAACAGACTTTCCTCCATCGCGATGTCCCCCCAAAGGCCCTTCTGCTAACTTGCTAGCCCTGGTCTGCTAACTGCTAACTTGCTAGCCCCGGTCTGCTAACTGCCAGCTTGCTAGCCCCGGTCTGCTAACTGCTAGCTTGCTAGCCCCGGTCTGCTAACTGCTAGCTCGCTAGCCTCGGCCTGCTAACTGCTAGCTTGTTAGCCCCAGCCTGCTAACTGTCTGAATCGTCGTGTCCCCAGATAGCCCAACCACTCACTGGACACATATGATCACTTGGCTACGCATGTCTCTCTCTAATATCAATATGCCTCGTCCATTACTGTCCTGGTTAGTGATTACTGTCTTATTTCACTGTAGAGCCTCTAGCCCTGCTCTATATGCCTTAACCAACCATGTTGTTCCACCTCCTAAATATGCGATGACATCACCTGGTTTAAACGTCTCTAGAGACTATAACTCTCTCATCATTACTCAGCCTAGGTTTACCTCCAATGTACTCAAATCCTACCTTACCTTTGTCTATACATTATGCCTTGAATCTATTCTACCGCGCCCAGAAACCTGCTCCTTTTACTCTCTGTTCCGAACGTGCTAGACGGCCAGTTCGTATAGCCTTTAGCAGTACCCTTATCCTACTTCTCCTCTGTTCCTCTGGTGATGTAGAGGTTAATCCAGGTCCTGCAGTGCCTAGCCCCACTACCACTCCCCAGGCGCTATCATTTGTTGACTTCTGTAACCGTAAAAGCCTTGGTTTCATGCATGTTAACATTAGAAGCCTCCTCCCTAAGTTTGTTTTACTCAGTGCTTTAGCACACTCTGCCAACCCGGATGTCTTAGCCGTGTCTGAATCCTGGCTTAGGAAAACCACCAAAAACCCTGAAATCTCCATCCCTGACTATAACATTTTCCGCCAAGACGGAACTACCAAAGGGGGCAGTGTTGCAATATACTGCAGAGATAGCCTGCAGAATTCTGTCTTACTATCCAGGTCTGTACCCAAACAATTCGAGCTTCTACTTCTAAAAATTCACCTTTCCAGAAACAAGTCTCTCACCATTGCCGCTTACTATAGACCCCCCTCTGCCCCCAGCTGTGCCCTCGACACCATATGTGAATTGATTGCCCCCCATCTATCTTCAGAGTTAATGCTGCTAGGTGACCTAAACTGGGACATGCTTAACACCCCGGCCATCCTACAATCTAAGCTTGATGCCCTCAATATCACACAAATTAACAATGGACCTACCAGATACAACCCCAAATCCGTAAACAAGGGCACCCTCATAGATATCATCCTAACTAACTTGCCCTCCAAATACACCTCTGCTGTTTTCAACCAAGATCTCAGCGATCACTGCCTCATTGCCTGCATCCGTAATGGGTCTGCGATCAAACGACCACCCCTCATGACTGTCAAACTCTCCCTAAAACACTTCTGCGAGCAGGCCTTTCTAATCGACCTGGCCGGGGTATCCTGGAATGACATTGACCTCATCCCGTCAGTAGAGGATGCCTGGTTATTCTTTAAAAGTGCCTTCCTCACCATCTTAAATAAACAAAAAAATGTAGAACCAGGAATAGATATAGCCCTTGGTTCACTCCAGACCTGTCTGCCCTTGACCAGCACAAAAACATCCTGTGGCGTTCTGCATTAGCATCAAATAGCCCCCGTGATATGCAACTCTTCAGGGAAGTCAGGAACAAATATACACAGGCAGCTAAGCTAAGGCTAGCTGTTTCAAACAGAAATGTTCATCCTGCAGTACGAACTCAAAGAAGTTCTGGGACACTGTAAAGTACATGGAGAATAAGCGCACCTCCTCCCAGCTGCCCACTGCTCTGAGGCTAGGAAACACTGTCACCACTGATAAATCCACTATAATTAAAAATGTCAATAAGCATTTCTCTACGGCTGGCCATGCTTTCCACCTGGCTACCCCTACCCCAGTCAACTGCCCGGCACCCTCCATAGCAACCCGTCCTAGCCCCCACCATTTCTCCTTCACCCAAATCCAGATAGCGGATGTTCTGAAAGAGCTGCAAAATCTGGACCCCTACAAATATGCAGGGCTAGACAATCTGGACCCTCTCTTTCAAAAATTATCTGCCGAAATTGTTGCAACCCCTATTACTAGCCTGTTCAACCTCTCTTTCGTATCGTCTGAGAATCCCAAAGATTGAAAGCTGCCGCGGTCATCCCCCTCTTCAAAGGGGGTGACACTCTAGACCCAAACTGCTACAGACCTATATCTATCCTACCCTGTCTTTCTAAGGTCTTTGAAAGCCAAGTTAACTACTTAGGGAGGCCCCACTCCCGACACTACCTGGTGAAATGGAAGGCGCCAAATTCAAAATCCAAAAGTTGAATTATTAAACATTCATCAATATACAAGTGTTGCATAGTCATCAAAAGCTCTGCATCTTGGCAATATCACAGCGTTGTCAGATTTCAAAAAGGGTTTACGGCAAAAGCACAACATTTGATTGTTTGAGGGTAGCACCTCCAATATTTTCCATTAGCATGAATTCATAAACCATCGCGGTTCACACAAAACACATTTCACAGCGAAAACAAATCCCTTACCTTTTGAAGAACTTCTGTTGAGGGCTTCCCAAGTGTCCAACGAAGACATCCAATGGTTCTTTTGTTAGAAAATGTTATTTATTATATCCATAAATCTCTGTTTGGTTGGCGCATTATGTTAATAAAATACAGCGTCCACTCGCCCATTGAACCGTGAAGAGAACCGTTCAACCTATACACTTGTCCAAGAACAATCAAACATCATTGATAATGTATCCTTAGGACCACTTTTATGTATATTTACTGTAAAATTTCAACCGGAATATAAACTAGACGATAGGAAAGGAAAAAAACCACAGCGCGCGCGAGCCCATGAACGCGCATCCTCTTCTGTTTACATCTGGTGACCAGTTCGAAATTCTTCTTCTATTACCATCCAGAGCATTCTAACATCATCAAACACTGTCTAGAGACTGTTGACATCCAGTGGAAGCAATAGGTACTGCAATCTTACTCCTATATATAGCTGTTTTCAATAGGGAGGGGTTCAAAATGAGGCAATGTGTCAAATACCCTTTTTCCAGGACAGAAATTCCTCTGGTTTTCGCCTGCTATATCTGTTCTGTTCTACTCACAGACAATATTTTAACACTCTTAGAAACTTCAGAGTGTTTCCTATCCTATAGTACTAATTATGTGCATATCCTAATTTCTGGGCCTGAGTGGGAGGCGTTTTACTTTGGGCATGCCAGACTCTCCAAAACCGTCACCTCGGGAGCCGCTCCCTAAGAAGTTAACAAACAGATTACCGACCATTTCGAATCCCACCGTACCTTCTCCGCTATGCAGTCTGGTTTCAGAGCTGGGCATGGGTGCACCTCAGCCACGCTCAAGGTCCTAAACGATATCATAACCGCCATCGATAAGAGACATTACTGTGCAGCCGTATTCATCGACCTGGCCAAGGCTTTCAACTCTGTCAATCACCACATTCTCATTGGCAGACTCGACAGCCTTGGTTTCTAAAATGATTGCCTTGCCTGGTTTACCAACTACTTCTTTGATAGAGTTCAGTGTGTCAAATCGGAGGGCCTGTTGTCCGGACCTCTGGCAGTCTCTATGGGGGTGCCACAGGGTTCAATTCTCGGGCTGACTCTCTTCTCTGTATACATCAATGATGTCGCTCTTGCTGCAGGTGATTCTCTGATCCACCTCTACGCAGATGACACCATTCTGTATACTTCTGGCCCCTCTTTGGACACTGTGTTAACTACCCTCCAGACGAGCTTCAATGCCAAACATACCCTCGTAAAACTGACCATCCTACCGATCCTCGACTTCGGCGATGTCATCTATAAAATAGCCTCCAACACTCTACTCAACAAATTGGATGCAGTCTATCACAGTGCCATCCGTTTTGTCACAAAGGCCCCATATACCACCCACCACTGCGACCTGTACGCTCTCATTGGCTGGCCCTCACTACATATCCGTCGCCAAACCCACTGGCTCCAGGTCATCTACAAGTCTCTGCTAGGTAAAGCCCCGCCTTATCTCAGCTCACTGGTCACCGTAGCAGCACCCACTCATAGCACGCGCTCCAGCAGGTACATCTCACAAGCCAATTCCTTCTTTGGTCGGCTTTCTTTCCAGTTCTCTGCTGCCAATGACTGGAACGAACTGCAAAAATCACTGAAGCTGGAGACTCATATCTCCCTCACTAGCTTTAAGCACCAGCTATCTGAGCAGCTCACAGATCACTGCACCTGTACATAGCCCATCTGTAAATAGCCCATCCTACTACCTCATCCCCATACTGTATTTTATTTATTTATTTATCTTGCTCTTTTGCACCCCAGTATCTCTACTTGAACATTCATCTTCTGCACCATTCCAGTGTCTAATTGCTATATTGTAATTACCTCGCCACCATGGCCTATTTATTGCCCTACCTCCCTTATCTTACCTCATTTGCACTCACTGTATATAGACTTTTTGTTTTCTTTTTTTATACTGTATTATTGACTGTATGTTTGTTTTACTCTATAAGGGGGAATTTGACAAGCCAAATGGCAGTATATGGTTTAAACCCTTCTGATCACTAGGGATGCAGGAGATTACAGGATTAGGTTGAACCTTCTGATCACTGGGGATGCAGGAGGTTACAGGATTAGGTTGAAGTTATCTGTTCTGCTCACTGGATATGCAGGAGGTTACAGGATTATGTTGAAGTTATCTGTTCTGCTCACTGGATATGCAGGAGGTTACAGGATTATGTTGAAGTTATCTGTTCTGCTCACTGAATATGCAGGAGGTTACAGGATTAGGTTGAAGTTATCTGTTCTGCTCACTGGATATGCAGGAGGTTACAGGATTATGTTGAAGTTATCTGTTCTGCTCACTGGATATGCAGGAGGTTACAGGATTAGGTTGAAGTTATCTGTTCTTACATCATAGGTATTGGGTCGGTTTGCTATTTAGATGATTATTAATAAGATCACATAGACAGGTGGGACCTGATCCTAGATCAGCACTCCTACCGGGAGACTCTTTATGACCTGATCCTAGATCAGCACTCCTACTGGGAGACTCTTTATGACCTGATCCTAGATCAGCACTCCTACTGGGAGACTCTTTATGACCTGATCCTAGATCACCACTCCTACTGGGAGACTCTTTAGGACCTGATCCTAGATCACCACTCCTACTGAGACTCTTTATGACCTGATCCTAGATCAGAACTCCTACTGAGACTCTTTATGACCTGATCCTAGATCACCACTCCTACTGGGAGACTCTTTATGACCTGATCCTAGATCAGCACTCCTACTGGGAGACTCTTTATGACCTGATCCTAGATCACCACTCCTACTGGGAGACTCTTTAGGACCTGATCCTAGATCACCACTCCTACTGAGACTCTTTATGACCTGATCCTAGATCAGAACTCCTACTGAGACTCTTTATGACCTGATCCTAGATCACCACTCCTACTGGGAGACTCTTTAGGACCTGATCTTAGATCACCACTCCTACTGAGACTCTTTATGACCTGATCCTAGATCACCACTCCTACTGGGAGACTCTTTATGACCTGATCCTAGATCACCACTCCTACTGGGAGACTCTTTATGACCTGATCCTAGATCACCACTCCTACTGGGAGACTCTTGATGACCTGATCCTAGATCAGCACTCCTACTGGGAGACTCTTTATGACCTGATCCTAGATCACCACTCCTACTGGGAGACTCTTTATGACCTGATCCTAGATCAGCACTCCTACTGAGACTCTTTATGGCCTGATCCTAGATCAGCACTCCTACTGAGACTCTTTATGGCCTGATCCTAGATCATCACTCCCACTGGGAGACTCTTTATGACCTGATCCTAGATCAGCACTCCTACTGGGAGACTCTTTATGACCTGATCCTAGATCAGCACTCCTACTGAGACTCTTTATGGCCTGATCCTAGATCAGCACTCCTACTCTGAGACGCTCTATGAATGACAGCCCTGATCAAGGGCCATGTAGGAGGGTTAGGATTAGGTTGAGGCCCTGTTCTTACCTCATAGGTGCCTGCCTCTGTGTTGGTCATGCTCATCACAGAGAAGTCTCCGTATCTGTCCCCGTTGAAGTCCATAGACACCTGGCCTGCGATGCCTGCCCAGCAACCAGAGGACCAGTGGCATGCAAAGAATGGCAGAATTAATTAGCTACAAGAGCCTAACATTCCAAGGAAAACAGAGAGCGGAGTGGAGAAATTCCAGCACCGGCCAATATAACAGGAAATCCCTGTCCTGCTGCCGTTTGTGTTGGCAGGCCCTCTTAGAATTGTAATTTCATCCCTGCGCCTGTGTTCCCCAAAGTTTTTGGCATTTTAAAAATATTATTTATTTTAACAAGAAAATATGACCCTGTTCTTGACAATTCCTGCTGAACAAAACATTGTTATTTAAGAGCTGGCAATGAAGCGGCTTGGCCTTTTTAACCCGGGTTTGTCCAGTGGACATGTGCTCTGTGACTGGGCTATAATCATTGCAGACGAAAGAGAGTTCTGTACTCAGTGTTGCCTCAGGACTCATCTCCTATTAGACAACACATTGATTGTAGTTTAGCTTTCATAGTCTGTTATCTCTAGGATATATTGTGGTGCTGTAGGCCCACACACATTCTGCAAAGGAGATCTGGTTTCTGGTTAACAGGTCAGGGGACATGACTTTCGGGTTAACAGGTCTGGAGATCTGGTTTCTGGTTAACAGGTCAGGAGATCTGGTTTCTGGTTAACAGGCCTGGAGATCTGGTTTCTGGTTAACAGGTCTGGAGATCTGGTTTCTGGTTAACAGGTCTGGAGATCTGGTTTCTGGTTAACAGGTCTGGAGATCTGGTTTCTGGTTAACAGGTCTGGAGATCTGGTTTCTGGTTAACAGGTCTGGAGATCTGGTTTCTGGTTAACAGGTCTGGAGATCTGGTTTCTGGTTAACAGGTCAGGAGATCTGGTTTCTGGTTAACAGGTCTGGAGATCTGGTTTCTGGTTAACAGGTCTGGAGATCTGGTTTCTGGTTAACAGGTCTGGAGATCTGGTTTCTGGTTAACAGGTCAGGAGGAGATATGACTTTCTGGTTAACAGGTCAGGGGAGACAGAATGCTGCACTAGCTGATCACTCCACTCCATATTACACTGAGACAGAATCACTGTGTAAGGAATAGAGTGCCATTGGGACACGTATCTCACTGTGTAAGGAATACCGTGCCATTGGGACACGTAACTCACTGTGTAAGGAATACCGTGCCATTGGGACACGTATCTCACTGTGTAAGGAATACGGTGCCATTGTGGACACGTATCTCACTGTGTAAGGAATACGGTGCCATTGTGGACACGTATCTCACTGTGTAAGGAATAGAGTGCCATTGGGACACGTATCTCACTGCGTAAGGAATAGAGTGCCATTGGGACACGTATCTCACTGCGTAAGGAATAGAGTGCCATTGGGACACGTAACTCACTGTGTAAGGAATACGGTGCCATTGGGACACGTATCTCACTGTGTAAGGAATAGAGTGCCATTGGGACACGTATCTCACTGTGTAAGGAATACGGTGCCATTGGGACACGTATCTCACTGTGTAAGGAATACCGTGCCATTGGGACACGTATCTCACTGTGTAAGGAATACGGTGCACTTTGGGACACGTATCTCACTGTGTAAGGAATACGGTGCACTTTGGGACACGTATCTCACTGTGTAAGGAATAGAGTGCCATTGGGACACGTATCTCACTGTGTAAGGAATACGGTGCACTTTGGGACACGTATCTCACTGCGTAAGGAATACGGTGCACTTTGGGACACGTATCTCACTGCGTAAGGAATACGGTGCACTTTGGGACACGTATCTCACTGCGTAAGGAATACGGTGCACTTTGGGACAGGTATCTCACTGCGTAAGTAATACGGTGCACTTTGGGACACGTATCTCACTGTGTAAGGAATACGGTGCACTTTGGGACAGGTATCTCACTGCGTAAGGAATATGGTGCACTTTGGGACACGTATCTCACTGCGTAAGGAATACGGTGCACTTTGGGACACGTATCTCACTGCGTAAGGAATACGGTGCACTTTGGGACACGTATCTCACTGCGTAAGGAATACGGTGCACTTTGGGACACGTATCTCACTGCGTAAGGAATACGGTGCACTTTGGGACACAGGTTTAATAATGAGCAGAGGGTTTTGTACCTTCAAACGTTCTGTTCCACATGCGGTACGTGATCTCTGCTCCGTCCTTCTTGGTGAGGCCGTCCAGTATGGCTTCGTGCAGCGCCAGAGCGTACAGCAGCAATGCATCATGGAACCCTTCCACAAACATGTTGATCTGGAAGGGGGGGCAAACAGACAGGAAGATTCTAACAATAGTACATGACGATAGGGATGAAACTAATGAATGAATGACAGCTTCATCACTTAAAAACGAACCCCCAAAAAAAAACCAGATAGTCCTTTCATACTGTTACTGTAACACCGTGTTGTCTCGCAGCGGGCCTCTGACCTTCAAATACTTTAGAGTGATTAATGAGAAGAAAACATTGGACCCAAATGCAGTCTCTTAGATAGATGCTTTCCTCTTTACTCGGGTTGTCGAGGCTGCTGCCAACAGCGAATATGGCAATTTATTGAAGAAGGGAGGGATGATAATAGAGGATGGTAGGATAAGGTACAGAAGAGGCAGCCCGCCCCAGTCTGGTGATGGCAGGGGAAACACTGAATTCCAATGCATCTCAGAAACGATGATTCAAATAAAATCAAACTTAATTTGTCACATGCGTCGAACACAACATGTGTAGACCTTACAGGTGAAATGCTTACTTAAACAAGCCATTAACTTGTTAGGGAGTGGCAGCTGAGGGGTCGGTTTTGGAGAGCCTGGCGTGCCCAAAGTAAAATGCCTCCTATTCAGGCCCAGAAAATAGGATATGCACATATCTGGTACCATTGGATAGGAAACACTCTGAATTGTCCAAAACTGTTAACCATTTGTCTGTGAGTAAAACAGAACGCATATAGCAGGCGAAACCCGAGGAATTTCTGTCCTGGAAAAAGTGATTTTGACACATTGCTCATTTGGAACCCCTCCCTCATGAAAATGACCATATAAGGGCATATGAATGCAGTACCCATCGCTTCCTTTAGATGTCAACAGTCTCGAGACAGTGTAAAATTTCATTTTGGATGAATTAGACCAGAGAAGAAGAGCAAACCAGGAAGTGTCTCTTTTATTTCAACAGTACCCAGTGCGCGTTCCCGAGAAGGCGCGCAGTGTGTTTTTTACCGTCTTTATCGATCAGTTTATATTCCGGTTGATTTATAATAGTAAATATACGTAAAAGTGTTCCTAAGGATACATTTGAAACTATGTTTGATTGTTCTTGGACAAGTTTATAGGTATAAGATGAACGAGTTTGCGTCACGTTTTAATGGAGTAGTGGAGGCTGTCGTTTCCGATTATAACGCGCAAACCAAATGGAGGATTTATGGATAAAATACATTACTTCTAACAAAAGAACCATGGATTGTCTTCGTTGGACACTTAGGATGACCTCAGCAGAAGTTCTTTAACAGGTAATTGATTTGTTTTCGCTGTGAAATGTGTTATGTGTGTTCCGTGATGGCTAATCGATTCATGGCTATGGGAAAAATATGTGAGGTGCTACCCTCAAACAATCAAATGTGCTGCTTTTGCCATAAAGCCTTTTTGAAATCTGACAACGCTGTGATATTGCCAAGAAACAGAGCTTTTGATGAGTATGGAACACTTGTATATTGGTGAATGTTTAATAATTCAACTTTTGGATTTTGAATTTGGCGCCTTACATTTCACCTGGTAGTGTCGGGAGGAGCCCGCTAGCGCCCCAGCAATCCCTGAGAGGTTCCAACAGTGCAGTTCAAGAAAAAATTATTTAAAAGTAACACAATAACATAACAATAACAAGGCTATATACAGAGGGGGTACAGGTTAGTAATATCTGTAGGAATATCTGCTATCATAGAGTTGTATGATCGTATCATAGAGTTGTATGATCGTATCATAGAGTTGTATGATCGTATCATAGAGTTGTATGATCTTCTGCGTCAATAACAAAGTAACAATGACAATTACGTGAGACAAATTCAGCTAGATTTCTGTTTTGTGTTTGTGGAAAGAAAATGCCCACTGCTGACCATATCAGTCATTATAGACTACAAAAAAATCACAGTAATGATTGTCTTTTCACTGGCAATTTACAACCTACTCCACATACACAGTCTCTTGCTAAACAAACAATTTGGTGAATATATATATATATATATATATATTTTTAAACCAACAAAGATATTGAAATGTTTTCCATTCCACATAGAATAACACTAATAGTTGATACCCCCTAAGAGCTGTGGATACTGCTAGACTGACACTAATAGTTGATACCCCCTAAGAGCTGTGGATACTGCTAGACTGACACTAATAGTTGATACCCTAAGAGCTGTGGATACTGTTAGACTGACACTAATAGTTGATACCCCCTAAGAGCTGTGGATACTGTTATACTGACACTAATAGTTGATACCCTAAGAGCTGTGGATACTGCTAGACTGACACTAATAGTTGATACCCCCTAAGAGCTGTGGATACTGCTAGACTGACACTAATAGTTGATACCCCCTAAGAGCTGTGGATACTGCTAGACTGACACTAATAGTTGATACCCCCTAAGAGCTGTGGATACTGTTAGACTGACACTAATAGTTGATACCCCCTAAGAGCTGTGGATACTGTTAGACTGACACTAATAGTTGATACCCCCTAAGAGCTGTGGATACTGCTAGACTGACACTAATAGTTGATACCCTAAGAGCTGTGGATACTGTTAGACTGACACTAATAGTTGATACCCCCTAAGAGCTGTGGATACTGTTATACTGACACTAATAGTTGATACCCTAAGAGCTGTGGATACTGCTAGACTGACACTAATAGTTGATACCCCCTAAGAGCTGTGGATACTGCTAGACTGACACTAATAGTTGATACCCCCTAAGAGCTGTGGATACTGTCAGACTGACACTAATAGTTGATACCCTAAGAGCTGTGGATAATGTTAGACTGACACTAATAGTTGATACCCTAAGAGCTGTGGATACTGTCAGACTGACACTAATAGTTGATACCCTAAGAGCTGTGGATACTGCTAGACTGACACTAATAGTTGATACCCCCTAAGAGCTGTGGATACTGTTAGACTGACACTAATAGTTGATACCCCCTAAGAGCTGTGGATACTGTTAGACTGACACTAATAGTTGATACCCTAAGAGCTGTGGATACTGCTAGACTGACACTAGTAGTTGATACCCCCTAAGAGCTGTGGATACTGCTAGACTGACACTAATAGTTGATACCCCCTAAGAGCTGTGGATACTGCTAGACTGACACTAATAGTTGATACCCTAAGAGCTGTGGATACTGTTAGACTGACACTAATAGTTGATACCCCCTAAGAGCTGTGGATACTGTTAGACTGACACTAATAGTTGATACCCCCTAAGAGCTGTGGATACTGCTAGACTGACACTAATAGTTGATACCCTAAGAGCTGTGGATACTGTTAGACTGACACTAATAGTTGATACCCCCTAAGAGCTGTGGATACTGTTAGACTGACACTAATAGTTGATACCCCCTAAGAGCTGTGGATACTGTTAGACTGACACTAATAGTTGATACCCCCTAAGAGCTGTGGATACTGCTAGACTGACACTAATAGTTGATACCCTAAGAGCTGTGGATACTGTTAGACTGACACTAATAGTTGATACCCCCTAAGAGCTGTGGATACTGTTAGACTGACACTAATAGTTGATACCCCCTAAGAGCTGTGGATACTGCTAGACTGACACTAATAGTTGATACCCTAAGAGCTGTGGATACTGTTAGACTGACACTAATAGTTGATACCCCCTAAGAGCTGTGGATACTGCTAGACTGACACTAATAGTTGATACCCCCTAAGAACGAATAGTTGCTCCATAGTTTGTTCTAAACAGGAACTAATCTGTGCGCTTTAGAGGACTGCTGCTCAGGGGGTACTCAGTACTAGCTGAGTTGATATCTTTATTTACAATCACCTTCAGCAGCCTATCAGCCGCAGTGCAGCGGCGGGGAACAGGCTGATATAGCTAATAATATATATATTATTTTTTTTACAATATATTTTTTTTGGGTGGGGGAACTCAAGCTGCGGCCCGTTCCTGGCAGGGAAGAAGTAAAGAAAACAATCCATGTTTTTTTTTTTGGGGGGCACCAAGGTGGTTTGGTTTACAAGGGATTACAGCTTTTGTCAGAATTTACATTTCGTAGCAGGTTAGGAGAATTTACGCAGTAGGTTAGGACAGAATTTACATTTCGTAGCAGGTTAGGAGAATTTACGCAGTAGGTTAGGACAATGAATGTAGCAGGTTAGGAGAATTAGGTTAAGGTTAGGAAAAAGGATTAGGGCAACAACAAAAAAATGTCGACGTACTTTCCTCCGTCAAAATATATGGTTAAATTGTTTCAATAAAGGTAAGGGAATTTCACAGTACCAAAAAAATACCCACATACAGAGCTAAGATTATTATAGAATATTTCTCGCAGAACAAAATGCTGACCTGATCCGTTCTGAAGGAAAAATATAAGAGCCAAGGTTTCAGTCTACAGTACATGACATTCTGCTTCCACTTAACACAAGCTCCAGCAGCAGAACTGACTATTTTGGAGAGCCTGGCGTGCCCAAAGTAAAATGCCTCCCATTTAGGCCCAGAAAATGGGATATGCATACATTGGATAGGAAACACTCCGAATTTTCCAAAACTGTTAACCATTTGTCTGTGGGTCAATCAGAACGCATTTGGCAGGCAAAACCCTGAGGAATCTCTGTCCTGGAAAAAGTCATTTTGACACATTGCTCATTTTGGAACCCCTCCCTATCCAAAATGACCATATATAGGCATGTGAACGCAGTGCACGTCGCTTCCTTATGATGTCATCAACCACGAGACGGTGTTTTACTCCATCTTGGAGGAATTTCAGCCATTGATACACAGCATGGCAATGAGAGACCACGCTATGAAAACTCTTCAGATTGCGCGTGCACGAGAAGGCGCGCTGTGCCTTATTTATCGTCTTTAGCGTTCAGTTTATATTCCGGCTGATTTATAATAGTAAATATACGTAAATATGTTCCTAAGGATACATTTAAAACTATGTTTGATTGTTTTTGGACAAGTTTATAGGTATAATTTGAACGAGTTGGCGCCCGCGTTTCAAAACAGGAGTGGAGGCTGTCGTTTCTGATTATAACGTCACAACCAAATGGAGGATTTATGGATAAAAGACGTTACTTTTTCTAACAAAAGAACCATGGATTGTCTTCGTTGGACACTTAGGATGACCTCAGCAGAAGTTCTTCAACAGGTAATTGATTTGTTTTCGCTGTGAAATGTGTTATGTGTGTGCCATGATGGCTAATCGATACATGGCTATTGGAAAATATGTGAGGTGCTAGCCTCAAACAAATGAATGTGCTGCTTTCGCCGTAAAGCCTTTTTGAAATCTGACAACGCTGTGATATTGCCAAGAAACAGAGCTTTTGATGAGTATGGAACACTTGTATATTGCTGGATGTTTAATAATTCAACTTTCGGAATTTAAATTTGGCGCTGTAGATTTTCGCTGGTAGTGTCGGGATGAGCCCGCTAGCGACCCACTGGATACAACGAGCACCCTTCAAACCCATGTATGTTACAGAAGTTAAATAAGTAGGTACAGTAGACAGTAAGCAGAATACACACTGTTACATAGTTCATAGTGTGGTTGTAGGAACTGTTACATAGTTCATAGTGTGGTTGTAGGAACTGTTACATAGTTCATAGTGTGGTTGTAGGAACTGTTACATAGTTCATAGTGTGGTTGTAGGAACTGTTACATAGTTCATAGTGTGGTTGTAGGAACTGTTACATAGTTCATAGTGTGGTTGTAGGAACTGTTACATAGTTGATAGTGTGGTTGTAGGAACTGTTACATAGTTCATAGTGTGGTTGTAGGAACTGTTACATAGTTCATTGTGTGGTTGTAGGAACTGTTACATAGTTCATAGTTTGGTTGTAGGAACTGTTACATAGTTCATAGTGTGGTTGTAGGAACTGTTACATAGTTCATAGTGTGGTTGTAGGAACTGTTACATAGTTCATAGTGTGGTTGTAGGAACTGTTACATAGTTCATAGTGTGGTTGTAGGAACTGTTACATAGTTCATAGTGTGGTTGTAGGAACTGTTACATAGTTCATAGTGTGGTTGTAGGAACTGTTACATAGTTCATAGTGTAGTTGTAGGAACTGTTACATAGTTCATAGTGTGGTTGTAGGAACTGTTACATAGTTGATAGTGTGGTTGTAGGAACTGTTACATAGTTCATAGTGTGGTTGTAGGAACTGTTACATAGTTCATAGTATGGTTGTAGGAACTGTTACGTAGTTGATAGTGTGGTTGTAGGAACTGTTACATAGTTCATAGTATGGTTGTAGGAACTGTTACGTAGTTCATAGTGTGGTTGTAGGAACTGTTACATAGTTCATAGTGTGGTTGTAGGAACTGTTACATAGTTCATAGTATGGTTGTAGGAACTGTTACGTAGTTCATAGTGTGGTTGTAGGAACTGTTACATAGTTCATAGTGTGGTTGTAGGAACTGTTACATAGTTCATAGTGTGGTTGTAGGAACTGTTACATAGTTCATAGTGTGGTTGTAGGAACTGTTACATAGTTCATAGTGTGGTTGTAGGAACTGTTACATAGTTCATAGTGTGGTTGTAGGAACTGTTACATAGTTCATAGTGTGGTTGTAGGAACTGTTACATAGTTCATAGTGTGGTTGTAGGAACTGTTACATAGTACTGCAAGAAACATCAACAAAGGGGGTAAATATGTGTCAGAGACACCGATTTTTGTTCATCTAACAATAAATACACATAGTTTTGAATGCATTTTAAGTCTTTTCATAAATGTTGCATTTTGATATAAAATACAGAAATCTAAATTCTCACGCAATGGACCTAAAAACTGTCTGGGGTATTGACAAACGTCCAGGCGAGTGTTATAAAGGGCCCAGAAGTGTTTTTGGGTGAACTTCCCCTTTAACTTCTGCACACACGCAGCCTAGTGGTTAGAGCGTTGGACTTGTAACCGGAGGGTTGCAAGTTCGAATCCCCGAGCTGACAAGGTAAAAATCTGTCGTTCTGCCCCAGAACAAGGCATTTAACCCACTGTTCCCCGGGCACCGAAGATGTGGATGTCGATTAAGGCAGCCCCCCCCGCACCTCTCTAATTCAGAGGGGTTGGGTTAAATGCGGAAGACACATTTCAGTTGAAGGCATTTGGTTGTACAACTGACTAATAATGGTGACTTTGACTTTGACTAAAAGAAACCTGTCTTGTCTTAAGGATATTCTGATCCTGCAGCCGTTGAACCAGAAGAGACAGTTGAATTAGTTGAACATGTGTTTGTGCTGTGAATGACCATAGGAGTTCACGGCACAAACACATTTGGGACAAGGCTAGAGTTGAATGGCAACTGGTCTGAATAATGTGACAACTGGACAATAAGGTGTTTTATATGCCATTGAGGCGATGCAGGTCTGGTCTGTTGGTGGCAACCTCTACCAACCGTTATCTCTCCCAACAGGACAGTGTGGATGGAAATATCTGCCGGGAACAAGGAGCCTGGAGAGCGAGGAAATATTTATCTCCTTCCCACAGTATGCCGAGCCGCAGCCTTATCCTGTCTTCCAGCCTGGAGCCCCAAATAGCACGCAATTCTTTAAATAGTGAAATACTTTTGACCAGAATTTTATGTGGTCCAAAGTTGTGCTCGGGGAGACGGTGCCATTTGGAAGGTGACCCCGGCGTGACCCTGCTGCAATCTGACAGGTCACAGAGAAAAGGAGACTGGGGTCTAGTTGCTCTGCACTGAATCACTGGGCCAGAATGTAGTGTGTGACAGTGAGAATGGCTGGATGGGTTAGCTGGTTAGTTATCGTGACCGACAAAACAACATCTCTGGAACACACATACTGGACCAATCAGCTTCCTACCAGAGATGGTCATATAGACCATTTCGAATCCCACCGTACCTTCTCCGCTATGCAATCTGGTTTCAGGGCTGGTCATGGGTGCACCTCAGCCACGCTCAAGGTCCTAAATGACATCATAACCGCCATCGATAAGAGACATTATTGTGCAGCCGTTTTCATTGATCTGGCCAAGGCTTTCGACTCTGTCAATCACCTCATCCTTATCGGCAGACTCGACAGCCTTGGTTTCTCAAATAATTGCCTCGCCTGGTTCACCAATTACTTCTCCGATAGAGTTCAGTGTGTCAAATCAGAGGGCCTGTTGTCCGGGCCTCTGGCAGTCTCCATGGGGGTGCCACAGGGTTCAATTCTCGGGCCGACTCTCTTCTCTGTATACATCAATGATGTCGCTCTTGCTGCAGGTGAGTCTCTGATTCACCTCTATGCAGACGACACCATTCTGTATACTTCTGGCCCCTCTTTGGACACTGTGTTAACTACCCTCCAGACGAGCTTCAATGCCATTACAACTCTCCTTCCGTGGCCTACAACTGCTCTTAAACACAAGTAAAACTAAATGCATGCTCTTCAACCGATTGCTGCCCACACCTGTCCCCCCGTCCAGTCCAACTCTCCTTCCAGACTCACATCAAACATCTCCAATCTAAAATTAAATCTAGAATTGGCTTCCTATTTCACAACAAAGCTTCCTTCACTCATGCTGCCAAACATACCCTCGTAAAACTGACCATCCTACCGATCCTCGACTTCGGTGATGTAATTTACAAAATAGCCTCCAATACTCTACTCAACAAACTGGATGCAGTCTATCACAGTGCCATCCGTTTTGTTACCAAAGCCCCATATACCACCCACCACTGCAACCTGTACGCTCTCGTAGGCTGGCCTTCGCTTTACACTCGTCGCCATATCCACTGGCTCCTGGTCATCTACAAGTCCCTGCTAGGTAAAGTCCCGCCTTATCTCAGCTCGCTGGTCACCTTAGCAGCACCAACCCGTAGCACGCGCTCCAGCAGGTATATCTCACTGGTCACCCCCAAAGCCAATTCCTCCTTTGGCCGACTCTCCTTCCAGTTCTCTGCTGCCAATGACTGGAACGAACTTCAAAAATCTCTGAAACTGGAGACACTTATCTCCCTCACCAGCTTTAAGCACCAGCTGTCAGAGCAGTTCACAGACCCCTGCACCTGTATATAGCCCATCTGTAAATAGCCCAACCAACTACCTCATCCCCTACTGTATTTATTTATTTATCTTGTTCCTTTGCACCCCAGTTTTTCTACTTGCACATTCATCTACTGCACATTTTTACCATTCCAGTGTTAAATTGCTATATTGTAATTACTCTGCCACCATGGCCTATTTATTGTCTTACCTTCCTTATCTTTACCTCATTTGCACTCTATGTATATAGATTTTTTATTTATTTTTTTCTACTGTATTATTGACTGTATGTTTGAGAAAATGGGGGTAATGAGAACTTGTTCTCAACTTGCCTACCTGGTTAAATAAAGGGGAAATAAATAAAAATAAAATAAATTCCGCAAACAGAGTTTGTGTTGTGTAGCCTCTGTTGTATAGTCTGTCTGTTAAAGAGGTTCTGTTGTATAGTCTGTCTGAAAAAGAGGTTCTGTTGTATAGTCTGTCTGTTAAAGAGGATATGTTGTATAGTCTGTCTGATAAAGAGGTTCTGTTGTATAGTCTGTCTGTTAAAGAGGTTCTGTTGTATAGTCTGTCTGTTGTGTAGCCTGTCGTAAATGTATTACCCCCAGCAGACTATCCACGTTACTACGAGGTTATTACCCCCAGCAGACTAGTCACGTTATTACACGGTTATTACCCCCAGCAGACTAGCCACGTTATTACACGGTTATTACCCCCAACAGACTAGCCATGGTTATTACACGGTTATTACCCCCAGCAGACTAGCCACGTTATTACACGGTTATTACCCCTAGCGGACTAGCCACGTTATTACACGGTTATTACCCCCAGCAGACTAGCCACGTTATTACACGGTTATTACCCCCAGCGGACTAGCCATGGTTATTACATGGTTATTACCCCCAGCAGACTAGCCACGGTTATTACCCCCAGCTGACTAGCCACGTTATTACACGGTTATTACCCCCAGCAGACTAGCCACGTTATTACACGGTTATTACCCCTAGTGGGCTAGCCATGGTTATTACACGGTTATTACCCCCAGCAGACTAGCCACGTTATTACACGGTTATTACCCCCAGCAGACAAGCCACGTTATTACATGGTTATTACCCCCAGCAGACTAGCCACGTTATTACACGGTTATTACCCCCAACGGACTAGCCAAGGTTATTACCCCTAGTGGACTAGCCACGTTATTACATGGTTATTACCCCCAGCGGACTAGCCACGTTATTACACGGTTATTACCCCTAGCGGACTAGCCACGTTATTACACATTTATTACCCCCAGCGGACTAGCCACGTTATTACACGGTTATTACCCCCAACAGACTAGCCACGGTTATTATACGGTTATTACCCCCAGCAGACTAGCCACGTTATTACACGGTTATTACCCCCAGCAGACTAGTCACGTTATTACACGGTTATTACCCCCAACAGACTAGCCACGTTATTACACGGTTATTACCCCCAGCGGACTAGCCACGTTATTACATGGTTATTACCCCCAACAGACTAGCCACGTTATTACATGGTTATTACCCCCAGCGGACTAGCCACGTTATTACACGGTTATTACCCCTAGTGGACTAGCCATGGTTATTACCCCTAGCGGACTAGTCACGTTATTACACGGTTATTACCCCCAGCAGACTCGCCACGTTATTACACGGTTATTACCCCCAGCAGACTAGCCACGGTTATTACACGGTTATTACCCCCAGCGGACTAGCCACGTTATTACACGGTTATTACCCACAGCAGACTAGTCACGTTATTACACGGTTATTACCCCCAGCTGACTAGCCACGTTATTACACGGTTATTACCCCCGGCGAACTAGCCATGGTTATTACACAGTTATTACCCCCAGCAGACTAGTCACGTTATTACACGGTTATTACCCCCGGCGGACTAGCCATGGTTATTACACAGTTATTACCCCACCGGACTAGCAACAGTTATTACCCCCTACGGACTAGCCACAGTTATTACCCCCTACGGACTAGCCACAGTTATTACCCCCTACGGACTAGCCACAGTTATTACCCCTACGGACTAGCCACAGTTATTACCCCTTACGGACTAGCCACAGTTATTACCCCCTACGGACTAGCCACAGTTATTACCCCCTACGGACTAGCCACAGTTATTACCCCTACGGACTAGCCACAGTTATTATCAGGTTATTCCCCCTAGTGGGCTAGCCATGGCTATTATCCTCAGCGGACTACCCACGTTATTACAGTTGATACACAGTTATTACACAATTATTACCCAGTTAACCAATTATTACCTACATTGGACTAGCCACAGTTATTACCCCCTATGGGCTAGCCACAGTTATTACCCCCTACGGGCTAGCCACAGTTATTACCCCCTATGGGCTAGCCACAGTTATTACCCCCTACGGCCTAGCCACAGTTATTACCCCCTACGGACTAGCCACAGTTATTACCCCCTACGGACTAGCCACAGTTATCACCCCACCGGACTAGCCACAGTTATTACCCCCTACGGACTAGCCACAGTTATTACCCCCTACGGACTAGCCACAGTTATTACCCCTACGGACTAGCCACAGTTATTACCCCACCGGACTAGCAACAGTTATTACCCCCTACGGACTAGCCACAGTTATTACCCCACCGGACTAGCAACAGTTATTACCCCCTACGGACTAGCCACAGTTATTACCCCCTACGGACTAGCCACAGTTATTACCCCTACAGACTAGCCACAGTTATTACCCCTACGGACTAGCCACAGTTATTACCCCCTACGGACTAGCCACAGTTATTACCCCTACAGACTAGCCACAGTTATTACCCCTACAGACTAGCAACAGTTATTACCCCCTACGGACTAGCAACAGTTATTATCCCCTACAGACTAGCCACAGTTATTACCCCCTACGGACTAGCCACAGTTTTTACCCCCTACGGACTAGCCACAGTTATTACCCCCTACGGACTAGCCACAGTTATTACCCCCTACGGACTAGCCACAGTTATTATCCCCTACAGACTAGCCACAGTTATTACCCCTCACGGACTAGCCACAGTTATTACCCTCACGGACTAGCCACAGTTATTACCCCTACGGACTAGCCACAGTTATTACCCCCTACGGACTAGCCACAGTTATTACCCCCACGGACTAGCCACAGTTATTACCCTACGGACTAGCCACAGTTATTACCCTCACGGACTAGCCACAGTTATTACCCCTACGGACTAGCCACAGTTATTATCCCCTACGGACTAGCCACAGTTATTACCCCTACGGACTAGCCACAGCCACAGTTATTACCCCCTACGGACTAGCCACAGTTATTACCCCCTACGGACTAGCCACAGTTATTACCCCTACGGACTAGCCACAGTTATTACCCCTACGGACTAGCCACAGTTATTACCCCCTACGGACTAGCCACAGTTATTACCCCTACGGACTAGCCACAGTTATTACCCCCTACGGACTAGCCACAGTTATTACCCCTACAGACTAGCCACAGTTATTACCCCTACAGACTAGCCACAGTTATTACCCCCTACGGACTAGCCACAGTTATTACCCCCTACGGACTAGCCACAGTTATTACCCCTACAGACTAGCCACAGTTATTACCCCTACGGACTAGCCAGTTATTACCCCCTACGGACTAGCCACAGTTATTATCCCCTACGGACTAGCCACAGTTATTACCCCACCGGACTAGCCACAGTTATTACCACCTACAGACTAGCCACAGTTATTATCCCCTACGGACTAGCCACAGTTATTACCCCCTACGGACTAGCCACAGTTATTATCCCTTACAGACCAGCCACAGTTATTACCCCCTACGGACTAGCCACAGTTATTACCCCACCGGACTAGCAACAGTTATTACCCCCTACGGACTAGCCACAGTTATTACCCCCTACGGACTAGCCACAGTTATTACCCCTACGGACTAGCCACAGTTATTACCCCCTACGGACTAGCAACAGTTATTATCCCCTACAGACTAGCCACAGTTATTACCCCTACGGACTAGCCACAGTTATTACCCCCTACGGACTAGCCACAGTTATTACCCCTACAGACTAGCCACAGTTATTACCCCTACGGACTAGCCACAGTTATTACCCCTACGGACTAGCCACAGTTATTACCCCCTACGGACTAGCCACAGTTATTACCCCTACGGACTAGCCACAGTTATTACCCCCTACAGACTAGCCACAGTTATTACCCCTACGGACTAGCCACAGTTATTACCTCACGGGCTAGCCACAGTTATTATCCCCTACGGACTAGCCACAGTTATTACCCTCACGGACTAGCCACAGTTATTACCCTACGGACTAGCCACAGTTATTACCTCTACGGGCTAGCCACAGTTATTATCCCTTACGGACTAGCCACAGTTATTACCCCCTACGGACTAGCAACAGTTATTATCCCCTACAGACTAGCCACAGTTATCACCCCACCGGACTAGCCACAGTTATTACCCCCTACAGACTAGCCACAGTTATTATCCCCTACGGACTAGCCACAGTTATTACCCCCTACGGACTAGCCACAGTTATTACCCCACCGGACTAGCAACAGTTATTACCCCCTACGGACTAGCCACAGTTATTACCCCCTACGGACTAGCCACAGTTATTACCCCCTACGGACTAGCCACAGTTATTACCCCTACGGACTAGCCACAGTTATTACCCCCTACGGACTAGCCACAGTTATTACCCCCTACGGACTAGCCATGGTTATTACCCCCTACGGACTAGCCACAGTTATTATCCCCTACAGACTAGCCACAGTTATTATCCCCTACGGACTAGCCACAGTTATTATCCCCTACAGACTAGCCACAGTTATTATCCGCTACGGACTAGCCACAGTTATTACCCCCTACGGACTAGCCACAGTTATTATCCCCTACAGACTAGCCACAGTTATTACCCCCTACGGACTAGCCACAGTTATTACCCCACCGGACTAGCAACAGTTATTACCCTCACGGACTAGCCACAGTTATTACCCCCACGGACTAGCCACAGTTATTACCCCCTACGGACTAGCCACAGTTATTACCCCTACGGACTAGCCACAGTTATTACCCCTACGGACTAGCCACAGTTATTACCCCCTACGGACTAGCCACAGTTATTACCCCCTACGGACTAGCCACAGTTATTACCCCTACGGACTAGCCACAGTTATTATCCCCTACAGACTAGCCACAGTTATTACCCCCTACGGACTAGCCACAGTTATTACCCCCTACGGACTAGCCACAGTTATTACCCCTACGGACTAGCCACAGTTATTACCCCCTACGGACTAGCCACAGTTATTACCCCCTACGGACTAGCCACAGTTATTACCCCCTACGGACTAGCCACAGTTATTACCCCTACAGACTAGCCACAGTTATTACCCCTACGGACTAGCCACAGTTATTACCCCCTACGGACTAGCCACAGTTATTACCCCTACAGACTAGCCACAGTTATTACCCCTACGGACTAGCCACAGTTATTACCCCCTACGGACTAGCCACAGTTATTACCCCTACAGACTAGCCACAGTTATTACCCCCTACGGACTAGTCACAGTTATTACCCCTACGGACTAGCCACAGTTATTACCCCCTACGGACTAGCCACAGTTATTACCCCCTACGGACTAGCAACAGTTATTATCCCCTACAGATTAGCCACAGTTATTACCTCTACGGACTAGCCACAGTTATTACCCCACCGGACTAGCCACAGTTATTACCCCCTACAGACTAGCCACAGTTATTACCCCTACGGACTAGCCACAGTTATTACCCCCTACAGACTAGCCACAGTTATTACCCCCTACGGACTAGCCACAGTTATTACCCCCTACAGACTAGCCACAGTTATTACCCCCTACGGACTAGCCACAGTTATTACCCCTACGGACTAGCCACAGTTATTACCCCTACGGACTAGCCACAGTTATTACCCCCTACGGACTAGCCACAGTTATTACCCCCTACGGACTAGCCACAGTTATTACCCCCACGGACTAGCCACAGTTATTACCCCTACGGACTAGCAACAGTTATTACCCCCTACGGACTAGCCACAGTTATTACCCTACGGACTAGCCACAGTTATTACCCCTACGGACTAGCCACAGTTATTACCCCCTACGGACTAGCCACAGTTATTACCCCTACAGACTAGCCACAGTTATTATCCCCTACGGACTAGCCACAGTTATTACCCCACCGGACTAGCCACAGTTATTACCCCCTACGGACTAGCCACAGTTATTATCCCCTACGGACTAGCCACAGTTATTACCCCCTACGGACTAGCCACAGTTATTATCCCCTACGGACTAGCCACAGTTATTACCCCCTACGGACTAGCCATGGTTATTACCCCCTACAGACTAGCCACAGTTATTATCCCCTACGGACTAGCCACAGTTATTACCCCCTACGGACTAGCCATGGTTATTACCCCCTACAGACTAGCCACAGTTATTACCCCCTACAGACTAGCCACAGTTATTATCCCCTACGGACTAGCCATGGTTATTACACGGTTTTACCCCCATCAGACCAGCCCCGGAAGCCAGTCTCCATGCATGCAGAGACAAAAGGAGAGTCTACAATTATCTGCTGATTAGTGAAGTGTACTGGGATGTGATGTGACTATACAGGGGGCTTCTTCAAACAGCTGGTTCCACTCTGTTGGGCCTCAAGACAAGACCATTCACTTATTTATTATTTATTGTCTGCTATTGCCTTATATTGCTTGCTTGACCATGTTTTGCTTCTTAATGACACTTCCTTCGTTTAAACGTTGGTTAAATATGAATTGCACATAACATTCAAAATAAATCAGTCTTTTTCATAGAACGTTTTTTTTGACTGGTTGCCAGTTGGTAATGTAGCCCTCTGCGACATGCATGTGCAAGCCAGCTATAATGCTGTGAAATTTTTTGAAGGGAGGGCTTGGTCGGAACGGACGAGTGCTATTCGCTTCCTCAGTCCTTTTGAGTAAGTCGACCGGCCCGGAGGTAAGATAAAAATCTTCTCTGACAATCTGTTAATAACGTTTCTGTTAATAGGTCTACTTACCACTGGAGGGGGCTGCTTCAAGCACACACCTGACGCCCTCTCCCTCTCCGTGACACACGGTAGACATTAGAGAGACCCACAGACGCACATACACACACATACACATACACACGCACAAGCAACAACACATACACACACCGACACCGGCATGAAGACCATAACAGGGAAAAGAACAAACAAAATATTGTCTTCAATTAATCTACAGATGAATCATCTGACACTAGCACTGTCTCAGAATGATATACAGAAGGAGAATATAACGTAGCTACATACTCTTTCTTTTATATGTTTATACTGTAGGCCAACGTCACACATTACTTTCAATACACTGTTTAGTCGCACTTACAGTAGGGAGTCATCTAGCAGACTCTCTGATCCAGAGAGACTTACAGTAGTGAGTCATTTAGCAGACTCTCTGATCCAGAGAGACTTACAGTAGTGAGTCATTTAGCAGACTCTCTGATCCAGAGAGACTTACAGTAGTGAGTCATTTAGCAGACTCTCTGATCCAGAGAGACTTACAAATCAAATCAAATCAAATGTATTTATAAAGCCCCCCTTACATCAGCTGATGTCACAGAGTGCTGTACAGAAACCCAGCCTAAAACCCCAAACAGCAAGCAATGCAGGTGTAAAAGCACAGTGGCTAGGAAAAACTTACAGTAGTGAGTCATTTAGCAGACTCTCTGATCCAGAGAGACTTACAGTAGTGAGTCATTTAGCAGACTCTCTGATCCAGAGAGACTACAGTAGTGAGTCATTTAGCAGACTCTCTGATCCAGAGAGACTACAGTAGTGAGTCATTTAGCAGACTCTCTGATCCAGAGCCACTACAGTAGTGAGTCATTTAGCAGACTCTCTGATCCAGAGACACTTACTGTAGTGATTGCATACGTTATTCTTTTTTTGTACTGGTTCCCCTTGGGAATCGATAAGATCCCAGAAATGTTCAATACGCACAAAAAGCTTATTTCTCTCAAATGTTGTGCACCAATGTGCTTACGTCCCTGTTAGTGAGCATTTTTCCTTTGCCAAGATAATCCCCATCCATCTGATAGGTGTGGCATATCAAGAAGCTGATTAAACAGCATGATTATTACACAGGTGCACCTTGTGCTGGGGACAATAAAAGACCACACTAAAATGTGCAGTTTTGTCACACAACACAATGCCACAGATGTCTTAAGTTGAGGGAACGTGCAATTGGACTGCTGACTACAGGAATGTCAACCAGAGCTGTTTCCAGAGAATTCAATGTTAATTTCTCTACCATAAAACGTTATTTTAGAGAATTTGGCTGTATGTCCAACCGGCCTCACAACCTTTGACCACGAGTATGGCGTTGTGTGGGCGAGTGGTTTGCTGATGTCAACGTTGAGAACAGAGTGCTCCATGGTGGCGGTGGGGTTACGGTATGGGCAAGCATAAGCTACGGACAACCAACACAACTGTATTTTATTGATGGCAATTTGAATGCACAGAGATACTGTGACGAGATCCTGAGGTCCATTGTCGTGCCATTCATCCGCCGCCATCACCTCATGTTTCAGCATGATAATGCACGGCCCCATGTCGCAAAGATCTGTACACAATTCCTGGAAGCTGAAAATGTCCAAGTTCTTCCATGGCCTGCAGACATTTAGCATGTTTGGGATGCTCTGGATCGACGTGTATGACAGCGTGTTCCAGTTCCCACCAATATCCAGCAACTTCGCACAACCATTGAAGAGGAGTGGGACAACATTCCACAAGGCCACAATCAACAGATGCATATTTGTATTCCCAGTCATGTGAAATCCATAGATTAGGGCCTAGTGAATTTATTTACTGATTTCCTTATATGAACTGTAACTCAGTCAAATCGTTGAAAATGTTGCATGTTGCGTTTATATTTTTGTTCAGTATAAATAAGAGGATTTAAAAAAAATATATATATATATATATATATATATGACAAAGCTGTGAAACATTATCCTAAATATAAGCCATCCACTTGAGGGTTTCCACATTACACATCCTTTCTATCTTGTTTTTTTACACATTTATTTTACTATGTCAGTACGTAGTTTTGGCGTCAAACTGGTGGCAGTTGTGAAAAGAGTGAAGACAATAAGAGTTGCAGAGGTAATTGAAAATAATGCCATCGTTCATTAAATGCTTTTTTCACTAATTAGGCTATTTTCTTTTAAACAGAATGGTCTATCTACTAGAAACTCAATATGTAATAAAAACAATATACTACATATATAGGAATACTTTTTTTTAAAGTTTGAGTATAAATTACCAAAGTTAAGATAGATTTTCTGTTAATTACCCGGATTACTGAAGAATCCGGTAACGTTAGTAAATTACTGGTAGCGTTGCTCCACAGCAGATAGGATGATCTTTCTAATATATCAGTTGATGGATCCAGGGAATAGAACAGGATTTGCTTTGAGTGCTTTTCGCATTTTACTTGAGCTCTCAGAACGACTCAACACAACACAGTGAAGTAACATTCAGTGCCGTTGGTCAGAGCTGAATGTGTTTGGAGCTGTTGGTCAGGGCTGAACGTGTTTGGAGCTGTTGGTCAGGGCTGAATGTGTTTGGAGCTGTTGGTCAGGGCTGAATGTGTTTGGAGCTGTTGGTCAGGGCTGAATGTGTTTGGAGCCGTTGGTCAGGGCTGAATGTGTTTGGAGCTGTTGGTCAGGGCTGAATGTGTTTGGAGCTGTTGGTCAGGGCTGAATGTGTTTGGAGCTGTTGGTCAGGGCTGAATGTGTTTGGAGCTGTTGGTCAGGGCTGAACGTGTTTGGAGCTGTTGGTCAGGGCTGAATGTGTTTGGAGCTGTTGGTCAGGGCTGAATGTGTTTGGAGCTGTTGGTCAGGGCTGAATGTGTTTGGAGCCGTTGGTCAGGGCTGAATGTGTTTGGAGCTGTTGGTCAGGGCTGAATGTGTTTGGAGCTGTTGGTCAGGGCTGAATGTGTTTGGAGCTGTTGGTCAGGGCTGAATGTGTTTGGAGCCGTTGGTCAGAGCTGAATGTGTTTGGAGCCGTTGGTCAGAGCTGAATGTGTTTGGAGCCGTTGGTCAGGGCTGAACGTGTTTGGAGCCGTTGGTCAGGGCTGAACGTGTTTGGAGCTGTTGGTCAGGGCTGAACGTATTTGGAGTCGTTGGTCAGGGCTGAACGCGTTTGGAGCCGTTGGTCAGGGCTGAACGTGTTTGGAGCCGTTGGTCAGGGCTGAATGTGTTTGGAGCTGTTGAAAAGCATCAGTCTGTTCTGGATGTTCAGGGCCTGTTCTTGTTCTTGATTCCTGACACAAATCAAATGATTCAGCCCTGGTCCTTTTATCAACGTACTGTGTGTCATGTTAGTGAATGTAATAACAGAGCTCTAACGCAACACACCCACCTACTGGTTGTGATTGGATAGAAATATTGGGGATACGGCCATCCACTTAAATTCTCTCTGCTCTCCCCCTCCTCTCCTCTCCTCTCCTCTGCTGTCCTCTCCTTCCCCTCTCCTCTCCTCTCCTCTCCTCTCCTCTGCTCTCCTCTGCTCTCCTCTCCTCTCCTCTCCTCTCCTCTGCTGTCCTCTCCTCTCCTCTCCTCTCCTCTCCTCTCCTCTCCTCTCCTCTCCTCTCCTCTCCTCTGCTCTCCTCTGCTCTCCTCTCCTCTCCTCTCCTCTCCTCTCCTCTCCTCTGCTCTCCTCTGCTCTCCTCTCCTCTCCCCTCCTCTGCTGTCCTCTCCTCTCCTCTGCTGTCCTCTCCTCTCCTCTGCTCTCCTCTGCTCTCCTCTCCTCTCCTCTGCTCTCCTCTCCCTCTCCAAGGGGATTTTTGGGGATTGGAATAATATGTTTACATTGCCCAAGCAAGTATATTTGTCTATATGCAATGTTGTAACGATGTGCAAATACTTAAAGTACAAAAGGGAAAATAAATAAACATAGGTTGTATTTACAATGGTGTTTGTTCTTCACTGGTTGTCCTTTTTTTGTGACAACAGGTCACACATCTTGCTGCTGTGATGTCACACTGTGGTATTTCAACCAGTAGATATGGGAGTTTATCAAAATTGATTTTGTTTTTGAATTCTTTGTGGGTCTGTGTAATCTGAGGGAAATATGTGTCATACATTTGGCAGGAGGTAAGGAAGTGCAGCTCAGTTTCCACCTCATTTTGTGGGCAGTGTGCACATAGCCTGTCTTCTCTTGAGAGCCAGGTCTGCCTTCGGCGGCCTTTCTCAATAGCAAGGCTATGCTCACTGAGTCTCTACGTAATCAATCAATTTCCTTAAGTTTGGTTCAGTCACAGTGGTCAGGTATTCTGCCACTGTGAACTCTCTGTTTAGGACCAAATAGCAATCTAGTTTGCTCTGTTTTTTTTGTTAATTCTTTCCAATGTGTCAAGTAATTATCTTTTTGTTTTCTCATGATTTGGTTGGGTCTAAATGTGTTGCCGTCCCTGGGCTCTGTCGGGTCTGTTTGTGTTTGTGAACAGAGCCAGGATCAGGCCGGCTGCTGCAGACTGTTCTAGTGCCCTCGCCAATTTGTTGATATATATGTTGAAGAAGCCGGGGCTTAAGCTGCTTCCCTGTCTCAACCCACGGCCATGTGAAAAGAAATCTTTCTCTCCTTCTCTCCCTCTTTCCCTCCTCCTGCAGAGCCCTAGCTGAACGGCTTGTTGACAATGAAGTCTCTTGTGATGGTTGAGGTTGGTTGTGGCTGGCGTGTCTAATTTGCATATATCTGACGAGCAGCCTATGAATCAGCAGCGCTGAGTTCCCCCATGAATAACGCCTCCTTTGTCCCTCCCAGACATCCCCCTGATCCTCTCTGCCATAGTGAAAGAACTTCATATTACCTCAGCGTGGGGCACCAGCTAACTAGCGACCAACTGGTCCATTCAGGCCAGTAAATCCTCTCCCCTCTCCCCCCTATCCTCTCCCCTCTACCCCCCTATCCTCTCCCCTCTCCCCTATCCCTCTCCTCCCCTCTACCCCTATCCTCTCCCCCCTCTACCCCCTATCCTCTCCCCTCTCCCCCTATCCTCTCCCTCTACCCCCTATCCTCTCCCCTCTACCCCCTATCCTCTCCCCTCTCCCCTATCCTCTCCCCTCTACCCCTATCCTCTCCCTCTACCCCCTATCCTCTCCCCTCTCTACCCCTATCCTCTCCCCTCTCCCTATCCTCTCCCCTCTACCCCCCTATCCTCTCCCCCTCTCCCCCTATCCCTCTCCCCCCACCCCCTATCCTCTCTCCCTCTCCCCCTATCCTCTCCCCTCTCCCCTATCCTCTCCCCTCTCCCCCCTATCCTCTCCCCTCTCCCCTATCCCTCTCCCCTCTCTCTCCCCTATCCTCTCTCTCCCCTATCCTCTCTCTACCCCCTATCCTCTCCCCCACCCCCTATCCTCTCCCCTCTCCCTATCCTCTCCCTCTCCCCCCTATCCTCTCCCCCTCCCTATCCTCTCCCCCTCTACCCCCATCCTCTCCCCTCCTCTCCCCTATCCTCTCCCTCTCCCCCTATCCTCTCCCCTCCCTCCCTATCCTCTCCCCCTCCCCCCTATCCTCTCCTCTACCCCCTATCCTCTCCCTCTCCCCTATCCTCCCCCCTCTCCCTATCCCCTCCTCTCCTCTCCCCTATCCTCCCCTCTACCCCTATCCTCTCCCCTCTACCCCCCTATCCTCTCCCTCTACCCCCTATCCTCTCCCTCTCCCCCTATCCTCTCCCTCTCTCCCCCTATCCCTCTCCCCTCTCCCCCATCCTCTCTCCCTCTCCCCCCCCTTATCCTCTCCCCCTATCCTCTCCCTCTCCCCCTATCCTCTCCCCTCTACCCCCTATCCTCTCCCCACTCCCCCCATCCTCTCCCCCTATCCTCTCCCTCTCCCCTATCCTCTCCCCTCTCCCCTATCCTCTCCCCCATCCTCTCCCCCTCCCCTATCCTCTCCCCTATCCTCTCCCCTATCCTCTCCCCTCTACCTCCCTATTCTCTCCCTCTACCCCCTATCCTCTCCCCTCCCCTATCCTCTCCCCTTCCCCTATCCTCTCCCCTATCCTCTCCCCCTCCCCTATCCTCTCCCCCTCTATCCCTCTCCCCTCTACCCCTATCCTCTCCCTCTCCCCTCCATCCCTCCCCCCTATCCTCTCCCTCCTATCCCTCCCCCTATCCCCCCATCCTCCCCCCCATCCCCTATTCCCTCCCCATCCCCTGCCCCTATCCCTCCCTCCTATCCTCTCCCCTATCCCTCTCCCTCTATCACCCATCCTCTCCCCTATCCCTTCCCCCATCCCCCCATCCCTCCTCTCCATCCTCCTCCTCTATTCCTCCCCTCTATCCCCTGCCCCCATCCCTCCCTATCCTCTCCCCCCTATCCCCTCCTCCTCCTCTATCACCTATCCTCTCCCCTATCCTCTCCCCTATCCCTTCCCCTATCCCCTCTATCCCCTCCCCTCCATCCCTCCCTCTATTCCCTCCCCTCTCCCCTCCCCCCTATCCTCTCCCCCTCTATCCCCTCCCCCCTATCCTCTCCCCTCTATCCTCTCCCCCCATCCTCTCCCTATCCTCTCCCCCCTCCCCTATCCTCTCCCCTATCCTCTCCCCTCTATCCTCTCCCCCTCCCCCTATCCTCTCCCCCTATCCTCTCCCCCCTCCCCCCCATCCTCTCCCCTCTCTCTCCCTCCCTCCTATCCTCTCTCCCCTATCCCCCTCTCCCATCCCTCTCCCCTCCCTCCTATCCTCTCCCCTCTATCCTCTCCCCTATCCTCTCCCCTCCCTCTCCCTCTACCTCCCTATCCTCTCCTCCCCTCTACCTCCCTATTCTCTCCCCTCTACCCCTATCCTCTCCCTCCCTATCCCTCCCCCCCCCCATCCCCCCATCCCCTGCCCCCTATCCCTCCCCTATCCTCTCCCCCCTATCCCTCCTCTATCACCCATCCTCTCCCCCTATCCTCTCCCTGTCCTCCCCTCTCCCCTCTACCCCCTATCCTCTCCCCTCTACCCCCTATCCTCTCCTCTCCCCTATCCTCTCCCCTCTATCCTCTCTCCCCTATCCCTCTCCCCTATCCTCTCTCCCCTCTCCCCCTATCCTCTCCCTCTCCCCCTATCCCTCTCCCCCACCCCCCATCCTCCCCCCTCCCCCTATCTTCTCCCTATCTTCTCCCTCCTATCCCCTCCCTCTATCTTCTCCCTCTACCCGCTATCCCTCTCCCCTATCCTCTCCCCCTCTCCCCCTATCCTCTCCCCCCTATCCTCTCCCCTCTCCCCTATCCCTCCCTATCCTCTCCCCACCCCCTATCTTCTCCCCTGTACCACTATCCTCTCCCTCTCCCCCCTATCCTCCTCCCCCTATCCTCTCCCTCTACCCCCTATCTTCTCCCCTGTACCACTATCCTCTCCCCTCTCCCCTATCCTCTCCCTCTCCCCTATCCTCTCCCCTCTATCCCTCCCCCCATCGCCTATCTTCTCCCCCTCTATCCCCTCCTCCCCTCTATCCCCTATCCCTCCCCTCTATCCCTCCCCTCCCTACCCCCTATCCTCTCCCCTCTACCCCCTATCCTCTCCCCTCCCCTATCTTCTCCCTATCTTCTCCCCCTCTCTATCCCCTCCCCTCTCCTCTATCCCCTCCCCATCCTCCTCCATCCCCTATCTTCTCCCCTCTATCCCCTATCCTCTACCCTCTGCCCGCTATCCTCTACCCTCTACCCGCTATTTTACCAAGAAGGAGAGTGATGAAATTCTGCATCAGATGACCTGGCCTCCACAATCACAAGGAAAAGCAGCCAACAAGTGCTCAGCATATGTGGGAACTCTTATAAGACTGTTGGAAAAGCATTCCAGGTGAAGCTGGTTGAGAGAATGCCAAGAGTATGCAAAGCTATCATCAAGGCAAAGGGTGGCTACTTTCAAGAATCTCAAATATAAAATACACTTTTTTGGTTACTACATGATTATCCTATCCTCTCCCCTCTATCCCCTATCCTCTATCCCTCTGCCATCCCCCTATCCTCTCCCCCTCTATCCCCATCCCTCTCCTCTATCCCCTATCCCCTCTCCTCTATCCCCTCCCCCATCCCCCTATCCCCTCTCCTCTATCCCCTCCCCTCTATCCCCTCCCCCCTCTCCTCTATCCCCTATCTTCCCCTCTATCCCCTCTCCTCTATCCCCTATCCTCTCCCTCTATCCCCATCCTCTCCCCTCTATCCCCATCCCTCTCCTCTATCCCCCTATCCCTCCCCCCATCCCTCCCCCTCTCCTCTATCCCCTATCTTCTCCCCCTCATCCCCCATCCCTCTCCCCTCTATCCCCATCCCCTCTCCTCTATCCCCCATCCTCTCCCTCTATCCCCTATCCCTCTCCCCATCACCCATCCTCCCCCTCTCCCCTATCCCCATCTTCTCCCTCTATCCCATCCCCCCATCCCCCCATCTTCTCCCCCTATCCCTCCCCATCCCCCATCCCCTATCTTCTCTCCCTCTATCCCTCCCCCCATCCCCCATCCCCCATCTTCTCCCCTCTATCCCCTATCTTCTCCCCCTCATCCCCTCTATCCCCATCCTCTCCCTCTATCCCCCTATCCCCTCTCCTCTATCCTCTATCCCCTCTCTCCTCTATCCCCTCCCCCCTCTCCTCCATCCCCTATCTTCTCCCCTCTATCCCCTCCCCCCTCCCCTCTATCCCCTCTCCTCTATCCCCTCTATCCCCTCTATCCCCTATCCCCTCTCCTCTATCCCTCTATCCCCTCTCCTCTATCCCTCCCCTCTCCTCCATCCCCTATCTTCTCCCCTATCTTCTCCCCTCTATCCCTCCCCTCTATCCCCCATCTTCTCCCCCTCTATCCTCTATCTTCTCCCTATCTTCTCCCCTCTATCCCCTCTCCTCTATCCCCTATCCTCCCCTCTATCCCCTCCATCCCCTATCTTCTCCCCTCTATCCCCTCCCCTCTATCCCTATTCCCTCCCCTCTATCCCCTCCCCTCTATCCCTCCATCCCCCATCTTCTCCCCTCTATCCCCTCCCTCTCCTCTATCCCCTCTATCCTCCATCCCCCCTCTTCTCCCCCCATCTTCTCCTCCCTCTATCCCCTCCCCTCCCCTATCCCTCCCCTCTATCCCCTCCTCCATCCCTCCATCCCCTATCTTCTCCCCCCTCTATCCCTCCCTCTCTCCTCTATCCCCTCCCCTCTATCCCCTCCCTCATCCCCTATCCCTCCCCCCATCCCCTCCCTCTATCCCCTCTCTCTATCTTCTCCCCATCCCTCCCTCCATCCCCTATCTTCTCCCCTCTATCCCCTCCTCCATCCCCTATCTTCTCCCCTCTATCCCCTCCCCTCTCTCCTCTATCCCCTCCCCCCATCCCCTCCCTCTATCCCCCTATCTCTCTCCCCCCATCCCCTCCCCCCATCCCCTCCCCTCCATCCCTCCATCCCCTATCTTCCCCTCTATCCCCATCCTCTACCCTCTGCCCCCTATCCTCTCCCCTCTACCCCCTATCCTCTCCCCTCTCCCCTATCCTCTCCCCTCTACCCCCTATCCTCTCCCCTCTACCCCCTATCCTCTCCCCTCTCCCCCCATCCTCTCCCTCTCCCCTATCCTCTCCTCCCCCACCCCCTATCCTCTCCCCTCTACCCCCTATCCCTCTCCCCTCTCCCCTATCCTCTCCCCTCTACCCCCCTATCCTCTCCCCTCTCCCCCCATCCTCTCCCCTCTCCCCTATCCTCTCCCCTCTCCCCCCATCCTCTCCCCTCTCCCCCCATCCCTCTCCCTCTCTCCTCCCATCCTCTCCCCCCACCCCCTATCCCTCTCCCCTCTACCCCCCTATCCTCTCCCTCTCTACTCCTCTCCTCTCCCTCTCCTCTCCCTCTCCCCCTCCCCCCCCCTCTCCCCTCTCCTCTCCCCTCTCCCCCTATCCTCTCCCTCTCCCCCTATCCTCTCCCCCCTCTCCCCTATCCTCTCCCCCTCTCCCCCCTATCCTCTCCCCTCTCCCCTATCCTCTCCCCACCCCCTATCCTCTCTCCCCCTCTCCCCTATCCTCTCCCTCTCCCCCCTATCCTCTCCCCTCTCCCCCCTATCCTCTCCCCTCTCCCTATCCCTCTCCCCTATCCCTCTCCCCTCCCCATCCCTCTCCCCTCTCCCCCATCCTCTCCCCCCTCTCTCCCCTATCCTCTCCCCTCTCCCTATCCCTCTCCCCTCTCCCCTATCCTCTCTCCCCTCCCTATCCTCTCCCTCTCCCCTCTCCTATCCTCTCCCCCTCTCCCCCCCATCCTCTCCCCTCTCCCCTATCCTCTCCCCCCTATCCTCTCCCCTCTCCCCTATCCTCTCCCCTCTATCCCTCTCCCCCTATCCTCTCCCCCTCCCCTATCCTCTCCCCCCCATCCTCTCCCTATCCTCTCCCCTCACCTCCCTATCCTCTCCCCCCCCTCCCCTATCCTCTCCCCCCTCCCCTATCCCTCTCCTCCCCTATCCTCTCCCCTCCTCTCCCCTCCTCTCCCCTATCCTCTCTCCCTCTACCCCCTATCCTCTCTCCCTCTCTCCCCTCCATCCCCTCCCCCCTCTATCCTCTCCCTCCCATCCCCTCCCCCTATCCCCTCTATCCTCCTCCCTCTCTATCCTCTCCCTCCCCCTATCCCCTCCCCCCTATCCCCTCTATTCCCTCCCCTCTATCCCCCCTGCCCCCTATCCCTCCCCCTATCCCTCTCCCCCTATCCCCCTCCCTCTATCACCTATCCTCTCCCCTATCCCTTCCCCTATCCCCCCTCTATCCCCTCCCTCCTCCATCCCCTCCTCTATTCCCTCCCTCTATCCCCTGCCCCCTATCCCTCCCCCTATCCTCTCCCCTATCCCCTCCCCTCTATCACCTATCCTCTCCCCTATCCTCTCCCCTATCCCTTCCCCCCTATCCCCCCCATCCCTCCCCTCCATCCCCTCCCCTCTATTCCCTCCCCTCTCCCTCCCCTATCCTCTCCCCTCTATCCCTCCCCTATCCTCTCCCCTCTATCCTCTCTCCCTCTATCCTCTCCCCTATCCTCTCCCTCTCCCCCATCCTCTCCCCCCTATCCTCTCCCCTCTATCCCTCTCCCCCTCCCCTATCCTCTCCCCTATCCTCTCCCTCCTCCCCTATCCCTCTCCCTCCCCTCCCTCTCCTCCTATCCTCTCCCCTATCCCCCCCCATCCTCTCCCCTCCTCCCTCCTATCCCTCTCCCCTCTATCCTCTCCCCCCTATCCTCTCCCCCTCCCCTCTCCCCTCTACCTCCCTATCCTCTCCCTCTACCTCCCTATTCTCTCCTCTACCCCCTATCCTCTCCCCCTCCCCTATCCCTCCCCCCTATCCCCCCTCTATCCCTGCCCCTATCCCCTCCCCTATCCTCTCCCCCTATCCCCTCCCTCTATCACCTATCCTCTCCCCCTATCCTCTCCCCCCTGTCCCCTCCCCTCTCCCCTCTACCCCCTATCCTCTCTCCCTCTACCCCCTATCCTCTCCCTCCCCCTATCCTCTCTCCCCCTCTATCCTCTCCCCTATCCTCTCCCCTATCCTCTCCTCCTCTCCCTATCCCTCTCCCCCTCTCCCCCTATCCTCTCCCCCCACCCCCCATCCTCTCCCCTCCCTATCTTCTCTCCCTATCTTCTCCCTCCTATCCCTCCCCCCATCTTCTCCCCTCTACCCGCTATCCTCTCCCCTATCCTCTCCCCTCTCCCCTATCCTCTCCCCCCTATCCTCTCCCCCTCTCCCCTATCCCTCCCCCCCTATCCTCTCCCCTCTACCCCCATCTTCTCCCCTGTACCACTATCCTCTCCCCTCTCCCTATCCCTCCCCCCTATCCTCTCCCCTCTACCCCCTATCTTCTCCCTGTACCACTATCCTCTCCCTCTCCCTATCCTCTCCCTCTCCCCTATCCTCTCCCCTCTATCCCCTCCCTCTATCGCCTATCTTCTCCCCTCTATCCCCTCCCCTCCCCTCTATCCCCTATCCCCTCCCTCTATCCCTCCCTCTACCCCCTATCCTCTCCCCTCTACCCCCTATCCTCTCCCCTCCCCTATCTTCTCCCTATCTTCTCCCTCTATCCCCTCCCCTCTCCTCTATCCCCTCCCTCTATCCCCTCCATCCCTATCTTCTCCCTCTATCCCCTATCCTCTACCCTCTGCCCGCTATCCTCTACCCTCTACCCGCTATTTTACCAAGAAGGAGAGTGATGAAATTCTGCATCAGATGACCTGGCCTCCACAATCACAAGGAAAAGCAGCCAACAAGTGCTCAGCATATGTGGGAACTCTTATAAGACTGTTGGAAAAGCATTCCAGGTGAAGCTGGTTGAGAGAATGCCAAGAGTATGCAAAGCTATCATCAAGGCAAAGGGTGGCTACTTTCAAGAATCTCAAATATAAAATACACTTTTTTGGTTACTACATGATTATCCTATCCTCTCCCCTCTATCCCCTATCCTCTATCCCCTCTATCCCCTATCCTCTCCCCTCTATCCCCTATCCCCTCTCCTCTATCCCCTATCCCCTCTCCTCTATCCCCTCCCCTCTATCCCCTATCCCCTCTCCTCTATCCCCTCCCCTCTATCCCCTCCCCCCTCTCCTCTATCCCCTATCTTCTCCCCTCTATCCCCTCTCCTCTATCCCCTATCCTCTCCCCTCTATCCCCTATCCTCTCCCCTCTATCCCCTATCCCCTCTCCTCTATCCCCTATCCCCTCCCCTCTATCCCCTCCCCCCTCTCCTCTATCCCCTATCTTCTCCCCTCTATCCCCTATCCTCTCCCTCTATCCCCTATCCCTCTCCTCTATCCCCTATCCTCTCCCCTCTATCCCCTATCCCCTCTCCTCTATCACCTATCCCCTCCCCCCTCTCCTCTATCCCCTATCTTCTCCCCTCTATCCTATCCCCTCTATCCCCTCTATCTTCTCCCCTCTATCCCCTCCCCTCTATCCCCTATCCCCTATCTTCTCCCCTCTATCCCCTCCCCTCTATCCCCTATCCCCTATCTTCTCCCCTCTATCCCCTATCTTCTCCCCTCTATCCCCTCTATCCCCTATCCTCTCCCCTCTATCCCCTATCCCCTCTCCTCTATCCTCTATCCCCTCTCCTCTATCCCCTCCCCCCTCTCCTCCATCCCCTATCTTCTCCCCTCTATCCCCCTCCCCCTCCCTCCTCTATCCCCCTCTCCTCTATCCCTCCATCCCTCTATCCCTATCCCTCTCCTCTATCCTCTATCCCTCTCCTCTATCCCTCCCCTCTCCTCCATCCCTATCTTCTCCCCTATCTTCTCCCCTCTATCCCCTCCCCTCTATCCCCTATCTTCTCCCCTCTATCCTCTATCTTCTCCCCTATCTTCTCCCCTCTATCCCCTCTCCTCTATCCCCTATCCCCTCCCTCTATCCCTCCATCCCTATCTTCTCCCTCTATCCCCTCCCTCTATCCCTATTCCCTCCCCTCTATCCCCTCCCCTCTATCCCTCCATCCCTATCTTCTCCCCTCTATCCCTCCCCTCTCCTCTATCCCCTCCCTCTATCCCCTCCATCCCTATCTTCTCCCTCTATCCCCTCCCTCTATCCCTATCCCTCCCTCTATCCCCTCCCTCTATCCCTCCATCCCCTATCTTCTCCCTCTATCCCTCCCCTCTCCTCTATCCCTCCCTCTATCCCCTCCCCTCTATCCCTATCCCTCCCCTCTATCCCCTCCCTCTATCCCCTCTCCTCTATCTTCTCCCTCTATCCCCTCCCTCCATCCCCTATCTTCTCCCTCTATCCCCTCCCCTCCATCCCCTATCTTCTCCCCTCTATCCCTCCCCCTCTCCTCTATCCCCTCCCCTCTATCCCTCCCTCTATCCCCTATCTTCTCCCTCTATCCCTCCCCTCTATCCCTCCCTCCATCCCCTCCATCCCTATCTTCTCCCCTCTATCCCCTATCCTCTACCCTCTGCCCGCTATCCTCTACCCTCTACCCGCTATTTTACCAAGAAGGAGAGTGATGAAATTCTGCATCAGATGACCTGGCCTCCACAATCACAAGGAAAAGCAGCCAACAAGTGCTCAGCATATGTGGGAACTCTTATAAGACTGTTGGAAAAGCATTCCAGGTGAAGCTGGTTGAGAGAATGCCAAGAGTATGCAAAGCTATCATCAAGGCAAAGGGTGGCTACTTTCAAGAATCTCAAATATAAAATACACTTTTTTGGTTACTACATGATTCCATTTGTGTTATTTCATAGTTTTGATGTCTTCACTATTATTCTACAATAGTAAAAATAAATAAAAAGCCTTGAATGAGTAGGTGTGTCCTAACTTTTGACTGGTATTGTATATACATGATCACAGTCTTCACAGTTAACAATGGGTTTAGGGTGCCAGATGTACGTACATTGTCACAGTCATCACAGTCCGGTAGTCCAGCCTTCTGAATGGATCTCTTGACCTCCAGGGAGAAGTTGTCGAACTCTGGTTTGACCGTCCGGAGCAGCGTAACTGTGTTGAGGGCAGAATATGCCTGTCGCGCCTCACTGTCGTACCTATCCCCTCGCTTCCACGAGCCGTTGCCTAGGAAACCAAACAGGGAGAGATGAAAAAGAGGTGACATTTTTTGACATGTTGAAATGTTTCTGTCTGTCACCATGTAGTGCAGCCTTGGGCATGGAGATGTGCATAGTGGGAAGGCCTTTACTCCAGCCAAGCATTACAACATGGTGTGAAGGCCTTTACTCCAGCCAAGCATTAAAACATGGTGTGAAGGCCTTTACTCCAGCCAAGCATTAAAACATGGTGTGAAGGCCTTTACTCCAGCCAAGCATTAAAACATGGTGTGAAGGCCTTTACTCCAGCCAAGCATTAAAACATTGTGGGAAGACCTTTACTCCAGCCAAGCATTAACACATGGTGTGAAGGCCTTTACTCCAGCCAAGCATTACAACATTGTGGGAAGACCTTTACTCCAGCCAAGCATTAACACATGGTGTGAAGGCCTTTACTCCAGCCAAGCATTACAACATTGTGGGAAGACCTTTACTCCAGCCAAGCATTACAACATTGTGTGAAGGACTTTACTCCAGCCAAGCATTAAAACATGGTGTGAAGGCCTTTACTCCAGCCAAGCATTACAACATTGTGTGAAGGCCTTTACTCCAGCCAAGCATTAAAACATGGTGTGAAGGCCTTTACTCCAGCCAAGCATTACAACATTGTGTGAAGGCCATAACTCCAGCCAAGCATTACACCATGGCCAAGCAATAAAACATTGTGTGAAGGCCTTTACTCCAGCCAAGCATTAAAACATGGTGTGAAGGCCTTTACTCCAGCCAAGCATTAAAACATGGTGTGAAGGCCTTTACTCCAGCCAAGCATTAAAACATTGTGGGAAGACCTTTACTCCAGCCAAGCATTAACACATGGTGTGAAGGCCTTTACTCCAGCCAAGCATTACAACATTGTGGGAAGACCTTTACTCCAGCCAAGCATTAACACATGGTGTGAAGGCCTTTACTCCAGCCAAGCATTACAACATTGTGGGAAGACCTTTACTCCAGCCAAGCATTAAAACATTGTGTGAAGACCTTTACTCCAGCCAAGCATTACAACATTGTGTGAAGGCCTTTACTCCAGCCAAGCATTACAACATTGTGTGAAGGCCTTTACTCCAGCCAAGCATTAAAACATGGTGTGAAGGCCTTTACTCCAGCCAAGCATTACAACATTGTGTGAAGGCCATAACTCCAGCCAAGCATTACACCATGGCCAAGCAATAAAACATTGTGTGAAGGCCTTTACTCCAGCCAAGCATTAAAACATGGTGTGAAGGCCTTTACTCCAGCCAAGCATTAAAACATGGTGTGAAGGCCTTTACTCCAGCCAAGCATTAAAACATTGTGGGAAGACCTTTACTCCAGCCAAGCATTAACACATGGTGTGAAGGCCTTTACTCCAGCCAAGCATTACAACATTGTGGGAAGACCTTTACTCCAGCCAAGCATTAACACATGGTGTGAAGGCCTTTACTCCAGCCAAGCATTACAACATTGTGGGAAGACCTTTACTCCAGCCAAGCATTAAAACATTGTGTGAAGACCTTTACTCCAGCCAAGCATTACAACATTGTGGGAAGACCTTTACTCCAGCCAAGCATTACAACATTGTGTGAAGGACTTTACTCCAGCCAAGCATTAAAACATGGTGTGAAGGCCTTTACTCCAGCCAAGCATTAAAACATGGTGTGCAGGCCTTTACTCCAGCCAAGCATTAACACATGGTGTGCAGGCCTTTACTCCAGCCACGCACTTAATCATGGGGTTCTATTTTAACAAACCTAACAAGAATAAATCTAAGCATTAAAACATGGGGTTCTATTTTAACAAACCTAACGCAGAGTAAATCTAAGCATTAAAACATTTTTTATATTATTTTTTATTTCACCTTTATTTAACCAGGTAGTTCTATATGATGTCATAATACAGGTAGGCAAGTTGAGAACAAGTTCTCATTTACAACTGTGACCTGGCCAAGATAAAGCAAAGCAGTGTGACACAAACGACAACACAGAGTTACACATGGAATAAAACAAACATACAGTCAATAACACAATAGAAAAAAAAGAATCTATATACAAACAGTGCAAATGAGGTAAGATTAGGAAGGTAAGGCAATAAATAGGCCATGGTGGCAAAGTAATTACAATATGGCATTTAAACACTGGAATGGTAGATGTGCAGTAGATGAATGTGCAATGTAGAAAAACTGGGGTGCAAGGGAACAAGATAAATAAATAAATATGGTAGGGGAAGAGGTAGTTGGTTGGGCTATTTACAGATGGGCTATAAACAGGTGCAAGGGTCTGTGAGCTGCTCTGACAGCTGGTGCTTAAAGCTGGTGAGGGAGATAAGTGTCTCCAGTTTCAGAGATTTTTGTAGTTCATTCCAGTCATTGGCAGCAGAGAACTGGAAGGAAAGGCGGCCAAAGGAGGAATTGGCTTTGGGGGTGACCAGTGAGATATACGTGCTGGAGCGCGTGCTACGGGTGCGTGCTGCTATGGTGACCAGCGAGCTGAGATAAGGAGGGACTTTACCTAGCCTGGACTTGTAGATGACCTGGAGCCAGTGGGTATGGCGACGAGTGTAAAGCGAGGGCCAGCCAACGAGATCACAGGTCGCAGTGGTGGGTGGTATATGGGGCCTTGGTGACAAAACGGATGGCACTGTGATAGACTGCATGACATCGTCGAAGTCAAGGATCGGTAGGATAGTCAGTTTTACGAGGGTATGTTTAGCAGCATGAGTGAAGGATGCTTTGTTGCGAAATAGGAATTCTAGATTTAATTTTGGATTGGAGATGTTTGATGTGAGTCTGGAAGGAGAGTTTACAGTCTAACCAGACACCTAGGTATTTGTAGTTATCCACATAATCTAAGACAGAACCGTCCAGAGTAGTGATGCTGGACGGGCAGGGAGAGTGTGGGCAGCGCTCGGTTGAAGAGCATGCATTTAGTTTTACTTGCGTTTAAGAGCAGTTGGAGGCCACGGAAGGAGAGTTGTATGGTCTTGAAGCTCGTCTGGAGGGTAGTTAAACTCTGTTTTTCACAATTCCTGACATTTAATCCCGGTAAAAATTCCCTGTCTTAGGTCAGTTAGGATCATCACTTTATTTTAAGAATGTGAAATGTCAGAATAATACTAGAGAGAATGATGTATTTCAGCTTTTATTTCTTTCATCACATTCCCAGTGGGTTAGAAGTTTACATACACTCAATTAGTATTTGGTAGCATTGCCTTTAAATTGTTTAACTTTGGTCAAACATTTTGGGTAACCTTCCACAAGCTTCCCACAATAAGTTGGGTGAATTTTGGCCCATTCCTCCTGACAGAGCTGGTGTAACTGAGTCAAGGCCTACTTGCTCGCACACGCTTTTTCAGTTCTGCATATACATTTTCTATAGGATTGAGGCCAGGGCTTTGTGATGGCCACTCCAATACCTTGATTTTGTTGTCCTTAAGCCATTTTGCCACAACTTTGGAAGTATGCTTTGGGTCATTGTCCATTTGGAAGTCAGAGTTGCGACCAAGCTTTAACTTCCTGACTGATGTCTTGAGATGTTGCTTCAATATATCCACATAATTTTTCTTCCTCATGATGTCATCTATTTTGTAAAGTGCACCAGTCCCTCCAGCAGCAAAGCACCCCCACAACATGATGCTGCCACCCCCGTGCTTCACATTTGGGATGGTGTTCTTTGGCTTGCAAGCCTCCCCCTTTTTATTCCAAACATAACGATGGTCATTATGGCCAAACAGTTCTAATTTTGTTTCATCAGACTAGAGGACATTTCTCCAAAAAGTACGATCTTTGTCCCCATGTGCAGTTACAAACCGTAGTCTGTCTTTTTTATGGCGGTTTTGGAGCAGTGGCTTCTTCCTTACTGAGCGGCCTCTCAGGTTATGTCGATATAGGACTCGTTTTACTGTGGATTTAGATACTCTTGTACTTGTTTCCTCCAGAATCTTCACAAGGTCCTCTGGGATTGATTTGCACTTTCGCACCAAGGTACGTTCATCTCTAGGAGACAGAACGTGTCTCCTTCCTGAGCGGTATGACGGCTGCGTGGTCTCATGGTGTTTATACTTGCGTACTATTTTTTGTACAGATGAACGTGGTACCTTCAGGCGTTTGGAAGTTGCTCCCAAGGATGAACCAGACTTGTGGAGGTCTACAAATTAATGAGGTCTTGGCTGAATTCTTTTGATTTTTCCAAGATGTCAAGCAAAGAGGCACTGAGTTTGAAAGTAGGCCTTGAAGTACATCCACAGGTATGATTCCAATTGACTCAAATGATGTCAATTTGCCTATCAGAAGCTTCTAAAGCCATGACATCATTTTCTGAACGTTTCCTAGCTGTTTAAAAGGGAGGAATTTCTGTCCTGGAAAAAGTGGTTTTGACACATTGCTCATTTGGAACCCCTCCCTCATGAAAATGACCTTATAAGGGCATATGAATGCAGTACCCATCGCTTCCTCTGGAAGTCAACAGTCTCGAGACAGTATTCATTTTCATTTTGGATGAATTAGACCAGAGAAGAAGAGGAAACCAGGAAGTGTCTCATTTATGTCAACACAAGGGAATGCGCGCTCCCGACAAGGCACGCTGTGTGTTTTTTACCGTCTTTATCGATCAGTTTATATTCCGGTTGATTTATAATAGTAAATATACGTAAAAGTGTTCCTAAGGATACATTTAAAACTATGTTTGATTGTTCTTGGACAAGTTTATAGGTATAAGATTAACGAGTTTGCGTCACGTTTCAATGGAGTAGTGGAAGCTGTCGTTTCTGATTATAACGCGCGAACCAAATGGAGGATTTATGGATAAAATATTACTTAAAATTACTTTTTCTAACAAAAGAACCATGGATTGTCTTCGTTGGACACTTAGGAAGACCTCAGCAAAAGTTCTTCAACAGGTAATTGATTTGTTTTCACTGTGAAATGTGTTATGTGTGTGCCGAGATGGATTATGAAATTATGGTAATGGGAAAAATATGTGAGGTGCTACCCTCAAACAATCAAATGTGCTGCTTTCGCCATAAAGCCTTTTTGAAATCTGACAATGCTGTGATATTGCCAAGAAACAGAGCTTTTGATGAGTATGGAACACTTGTATATTGGTGGATGTTTAATAATTCAACCTTTGGATTTTGAATTTGGCGCCTTGCATTTCACCTGGTAGGGTCGGGATTGAGGCGCTAGCGCCCCAGCAATCCCCAAGAAGTTAATGACTCCAACCTAAGTGTATGTAAACTTCCAACTTCAACTGTATATGTAGAGTTGGGAACAACAGAGTATATATGTAGGGCTGGCAACGTTGTGCTGATGTGTATTTTTACCGTAGGACGAGGAGTTGAAGAGTTCGATGTTGAAGAAGATGTAGCTGCCGTTGGTGAGCCTCCTTCTGTGAACCGCTAGCATGATGTCTCGGACAACGTCTGCTCCCGCACACATGATAACAACTGCAAGGAAACGACATGAAGGAAACAGTGTTACAAGTCAACCCAGCTTCAACAAGACTAGAAGACATGGAGGAAACAGAGTTACAACTCAACCCAGCTTCAACAAGACTAGAAGACATGGAGGAAACAGAGTTACACCTCTACCCAGCTTCAACAAGACTAGAAGACATGGAGGAAACAGTGTTACAACTCAACCCAGCTTCAACAAGACTAGAAGACATGGAGGAAACAGAGTTACACCTCTACCTAGCTTCAACAAGACTAGAAGACATGGAGGAAACAGTGTTACACCTCTACCCAGCTTCAACAAGACATGGAGGAAACAGTTACACCTCTACCCAGCTTCAACAAGACTAGAAGTACACACAGTATATAGTGTAGCAGAAAACAATGTTCACAGTACAATTTACAAATTCCTGCAGGTTTAATACAACACCCAATCCTCATTTTTAGTTTCTTAAAAAACAAGCATCTTTGAATGAGCCATCGAAGCACAAATAAAAAATAATGATCCTGGTGAGATTAATATATTAAAACCCTCCTGCCATACATGTCTGGTCTGATGCAATCCTAGGTTACATCCCAAATGGCACTCTACACCCATAGGGCTCTGATCAAAAGTAGTGCACTATATAGGGAATGGGATGCCATGTGTAGTTGTTGGTTCTATAGAAGTACCAGGTGTTTGTAGTTGTTGGTTCTATAGAAGTACCAGGTGTTTGTAGTTGTTGGTTCTATAGAAGTACCAGGTGTTTGTAGTTGTTGGTTCTGTAGAAGTACCAGGTGTTTGTAGTTGTTGGTTCTATAGAAGTACCAGGTGTTTGTAGTTGTTGGTTCTATAGAAGTACCAGGTGTTTGTAGTTGTTGGTTCTATAGAAGTACCAGGTGTTTGTAGTTGTTGGTTCAATAGAAGTACCAGGTGTTTGTAGTTTAAGTACCAGGTGTTTGTAGTTTAAGTACCAGGTGTTTGTAGTTGTTGGCTCAATAGAAGTACCAGGTGTTTGTAGTTGTTGGTTCTATAGAAGTACCAGGTGTTTGTAGTTGTTGGTTAAATAGAAGTACCAGGTGTTTGTAGTTTAAGTACCAGGTGTTTGTAGTTGTTGGCTCTATAGAAGTACCAGGTGTTTTTAGTTGTGGTTCTATAGAAGTACCAGGTGTTTGTAGTTGTTGGTTCTATAGAAGTACCAGGTGTTTGTAGTTGTTGGTTCAATAGAAGTACCAGGTGTTTGTAGTTTAAGTACCAGGTGTTTGTAGTTTAAGTACCAGGTGTTTGTAGTTGTTGGTTCTATAGAAGTACCAGGTGTTTGTAGTTGTTGGTTCTATAGAAGTACCAGGTGTTTGTAGTTGTTGGTTCTATAGAAGTACCAGGTGTTTGTAGTTGTTGGTTCTATAGAAGTACCAGGTGTTTGTAGCTGTTGGTTCTATAGAAGTACCAGGTGTTTGTAGTTGTTGGTTCAATAGAAGTACCAGGTGTTTGTAGTTTAAGTACCAGGTGTTTGTAGTTGTTGGTTCTATAGAAGTACCAGGTGTTTGTAGTTGTTGGTTCTATAGAAGTACCAGGTGTTTGTAGTTGTTGGTTCAATAGAAGTACCAGGTGTTTGTAGTTGTTGGCTCTATAGAAGTACCAGGTGTTTGTAGTTGTTGGTTCTATAGAAGTACCAGGTGTTTGTAGTTGTTGGCTCTATAGAAGTACCAGGTGTTTGTAGTTTTTGGCTCTATAGAAGTAGAGGAAAATAAAAACTCTACTTTTGATATGAGAGTAATAAGCTTCAATCCTATGATTTCTCTTGTACCACCTTGGTTACACGCAAAATTAATGTGTACACACACACACACACACACACACACACACGTGAACATGGCATGTCGTGCCCACTTGCTTTCTTGTGGACAATTACTTAGAGCACCATCCTAACCCTGGACTCAACCAGACAGTACAGGCCTATGAGGACCCTCCTAACCCTGGACTCAACCAGACAGTACAGGCCTAACAGCATGGTAGCAACACAACATAACAACAACATGGTAGCAACACAACATAACAACAGCGTGGTAACAACACAACATAACAACAGCATGGTAGCAACACAACATAACAACAACATGGTAGCAACACAATATAACAACAACATGGTAGCAACACAACATAACAACAACATGGTAGCAACACAACATAACAACAGCATGGTAGCAACACAACATAACAACAACATGGTAGCAACACAATATAACAACAACATGGTAGCAACACAACATAACAACAGCATGGTAGCAACACAACATAACAACAGCACGGTAGCAACACAACATAACAACAACATGGTAGAAACACAACATAAAAACAGCATGGTAGCAACACAACATAACAACAGCATGGTAGCAACACAACATAACAACAGCATGGTAGCAACACAACATAACAACAGCATGGTAGCAACACAACATAACAACAGCATGGTAGCAACACAACATAAAAACAGCATGGTAGCAACACAGCATAACAACAGCATGGTAGCAACACAACATAACAACAGCATGGTAGCAACACAACATAACAACAGCATGGTAGCAACACAACATAACAACAGCACGGTAGCAACACAACATAACAACAACATGGTAGAAACACAACATAAAAACAGCATGGTAGCAACACAACATAACAACAGCACGGTAGCAACACAACATAACAACAACATGGTAGAAACACAACATAAAAACAGCATGGTAGCAACACAGCATAACAACAACATGGTAGCAACACAACATAACAACAGCATGGTAGCAACACAACATAACAACAACATGGTAGCAACACAACATAACAACAGCATGGTAGCAACACAACATAACAACAGCATGGTAGCAACACAGCATAACAACAGCGTGGTAGCAACACACAACATGACAACAGCATGGTAGCAACACAGCATAACAACAACATGGTAGCAACACAACATAACAACAGCATGGTAGCAACACAACATAACAACAACATGGTAGCAACACAACATAACAACAGCATGGTAGCAACACAACATAACAACAGCATGGTAGCAACACAACATAACAACAGCGTGGTAGCAACACAACATGACAACAGCATGGTAGCAACACAACATAACAACAACTTGGTAGCAACACAACATAACAACAGCATGGTAGCAACACAACATAACAACAACATGGTAGCAACACAACATAACAACAGCATGGTAGCAACACAACATAACAACAACATGGTAGCAACACAACATAACAACAGCATGGTAGCAACACAGCATAACAACAACACGGTAGCAACACAAAACATTGTAGCAGCAAAAAACAGGGTACAAACATTATTGGGCACAGACAACAGCAAATAAAATCAATCGGAAGCTGAGCAAGCGGACAATGAGGCGACGAAGAGAAAATAATGTCACAGCTATAAGCATGAGCCTCCTGCACAGTTGCAATAGTATTAGGTGCTGATCATGTAAATGGAACTACATAGTTGACCTACCTACTTCTAGGTGCTGACCATGAGGATAAAAACTCTTCATTCAAATCTTCCCTGGAGACGTACCAAGTACCGCAGGCTAATTACACAGCACAGCCAGGGGATACCTGTCCTTAGCCTGGTCCCAGATCTGTTAATGGCAACATTACACAGCACAGCCAGGGGATACCTGTCCTTAGCCTGGTCCCAGATCTGTTAATGGTAACACTACACAGCACAGCCAGGGGATACCTGTCCTTAGCCTGGTCCCAGATCTGTTAATGGTAACACTACACAGCACAGCCAGGGGATACCTGTCCTTAGCCTGGTCCCAGATCTGTTAATGGTAACACTACACAGCACAGCCAGGGGATACCTGTCCTTAGCCTGGTCCCAGATCTGTTAATGGCAACACTACACATCACAGCCAGGGGATACCTGTCCTTAGCCTGGTCCCAGATCTGTTAATGGCAACACTACACAGCACAGCCAGGGGATACCTGTCCTTAGCCTGTTCCCAGATCTGTTAATGGCAACATTACATAGCACAGCCAGGGGATACCTGTCCTTAGCCTGTTCCCAGATCTGTTAATGGCAACATTACATAGCACAGCCAGGGGATACCTGTCCTTAGCCTGTTCCCAGATCTGTTAATGGTAACACTACACAGCACAGCCAGGGGATACCTGTCCTTAGCCTGGTCCCAGATCTGTTAATGGCAACATTACATAGCACAGCCAGGGGATACCTGTCCTTAGCCTGTTCCCAGATCTGTTAATGGCAACATTACATAGCACAGCCAGGGGATACCTGTCCTTAGCCTGTTCCCAGATCTGTTAATGGTAACACTACACAGCACAGCCAGGGGATACCTGTCCTTAGCCTGGTCCCAGATCTGTTAATGGCAACATTACATAGCACAGCCAGGGGATACCTGTCCTTAGCCTGTTCCCAGATCTGTTAATGGTAACACTACACAGCACAGCCAGGGGATACCTGTCCTTAGCCTGGTCCCAGATCTGTTAATGGCAACACTACACAGCACAGCCAGGGGATACCTGTCCTTAGCCTGGTCCCAGATCTGTTAATGGTAACACTACACAGCACAGCCAGGGATACCTGTCCTTAGCCTGGTCCCAGATCTGTTAATGGTAACACTACACAGCACAGCCAGGGGATACCTGTCCTTAGCCTGGTCCCAGATCTGTTAATGGTAACACTACACAGCACAGCCAGGGGATACCTGTCCTTAGCCTGGTCCCAGATCTGTTAATGGTAACACTACACAGCACAGCCAGGGGATACCTGTCCTTAGGCTGGTCCCAGATCTGTTTGTGTTTGGCGTAGAATGGGCAGAAATCCATGTGTCGATAAATTGCCTGAACTGATGCGATAACGATAAATAGAATCATCTTTTTTTCCCCCTTTAAACTACCGCTACTAGTGTGCTGGTTGTAGCCATCAATTGTCTCATTAACAATCACCCATATTAGCAAACGTATTTAAATGTCCAACTTCACGTTTCTCTAGTACAGGCTACTTTACAGTAATGAACGATATCAACTAAATGCCTGTGATAAAGTGGTCCGTTTGGTTGGGTCATTGTTGATCATTTTTTGGGGGGTTTATCGCCCATCTGCTGCAGTTCCACACGTTTCCTTTCGGGTTTCACGGAGTTGAGGTAACTTGATGTCTCAAGTTAACCACGTCATCCATAGACATTTATCTCCATTGTAAAAAAAAAAAAACTGGCTGATTCTGAAGTGAATTCGTGATACCGTACCTTGTTGAAATATAAGCCACGTTAGGCAACAGCTCATAGCAGTGTACAGTACAGAGAAGGTAGTCCCCAGTTCCACAAATATCAAGAGAGAACCTGTCCAATAGTTACAGTAAGGTACAGTAGGGGACAGTCAGAGAGGGCGACCCTAGCCCATACCCAAATATCAACAGAAAATAATTCTGGTTACTATGGAACGAGGTTCAAAATAACACCCAACAAACAGGCACACTAACAAACAAACAACAAGGAGAGGCCAAGGGGGCATTTGGAAAAATGTTTGGAAATAACTCGGAGTGTCCCAGTGTTGACCAGCCGTGGTTAATAGGCTTGCGTCCCAAATGGCATCCTATCCCCTATATAGTGCACTACTTTGACCAGGGCCCATAGGGCTGAATATAAACGGATAAGGGTCAAAGTAGTGCACTACATAGGGAATCAGGGGGGCCATTTGGAACACAACCAGAGCTGAAACATTCCCCTCTTCTGTCACTGTAGCGCCGGGCCGGGTCAGGGGGCTTAGCGTCCAACGAGGAGACACACTTCACCTCAGTCCTGCTGCTGTTGACAGCATTACTGCACCATTTCATTACCGGGACAGAGACAACAATTCCAGCCCTGTGTCTGTCTCCCTGCGTCTGTCTGTCTGTCTGTCTATCTGCGTGCGTCTGTCTGTCTGTCTGCGTGTGTCTGTCTGTTTGTCTGTCTGTCTGCGTGTGTCTGTCTGTCTGTCTGCGTGTGTCTGTCTGCGTGTGTCTGTCTGTCTCTCTGTCTGTGTGTGTCTGTCTGCGTGTGTCTGTCTGTCTGTCTGCATGTGTCTGTCTGCGTGTGTCTGTCTGTCTGTTCTCCCTTCTCTAGGTAGGGAGCACTGAGCTCAGGAATGCAGAGAAGGGGCTATACACACGGGCCCTACTTATCGTGGCTCACAGGACGTGTTATGTGTCTCCTTGGCTCATTATAAACATGGTGTTGTGTGAGTGCATTATGCAAATAGGGGAACGACGTTGTGCAAACTTGTAACGCTGCCTGCCTTTCGTTTGCCTGCCTGCCTGTCTGTCTGTTACTACTGAGATGCTGAGAATGCTGCTGTGGGGCAGAGAGAAGAGGAGAGAATGAGTACAGGAGGAGAGAAGGAGTGGAGGAGGAGAGGAGGAGTGGAGGAGAGAGTGGAGTAGTGGAGAAGAAGAGGAGGAGTGGAGGTGAGAGTGGAGTAGTGGAGGAGGAGAGGAGGAGTGGAGGTGAGAGTGGAGTAGTGGAGAAGAAGAGGAGGAGTGGAGGTGAGAGTGGAGTAGTGGAGGAGGAGAGGAGGAGTGGAGGTGAGAGTGGAGTAGTGGAGGAGGAGAGGAGGAGTGGAGGTGAGAGTGGAGTAGTGGAGAAGAAGAGGAGGAGTGGAGGTGAGAGTGGAGTAGTGGAGGAGGAGAGGAGGAGAGGAGGAGTGGAGGAGAGAGTGGAGTACTGGAGGAGGAGAGGAGGAGTGGAGGAGAGAATGAGTACAGGAGGAGAGAAGGAGTGGAGGAGAGAGTGGAGTAGTGGAGAAGAAGAGGAGGAGTGGAGGTGAGAGTGGAGTAGTGGAGGAGGAGAGGAGGAGAGGAGGAGTGGAGGTGAGAGTGGAGTACTGGAGGAGGAGAGGAGGAGTGGAGGTGAGAGTGGAGGAGAGGAGAGGAGGAGTGGAGGAGAGGAGTGGAGTGGAGGAGGAGAGGAGTGGAGGAGAGAGAGTGGAGTAGTGGAGGGGAGGAGAGGAGGAGAGAGTGGAGTAGTGGAGGAGGAGAGGAGGAGAGGAGAGTGGAGTAGTGGAGGGAGGAGAGGAGGAGAGGAGGTGAGAGTGGAGGAGAGAGTGGAGTAGTGGAGAAGAAGAGGAGGAGTGGAGGTGAGAGTGGAGGAGAGAGTGGAGTAGTGGAGGAGGAGAGAGAGGAGGTGGAGGTGAGAGTGGAGTAGTGGAGGAGAGGGGAGAGGAGGAGAGTGGAGTAGTGGAGGAGGAGAGGAGGAGAGAGTGGAGTAGTGGAGGAGGAGAGGAGGAGAGGAGGTGAGAGTGGAGTAGTGGAGGAGGAGAGGAGGAGAGAGTGGAGTAGTGGAGGAGGAGAGGAGGAGAGAGTGGAGTAGTGGAGGAGGAGAGGAGGAGAGGAGGTGAGAGTGGAGTAGTGGAGGAGGAGAGGAGGTGAGAGTGGAGTAGTGGAGGAGGAGAGGAGGTGAGAGTGGAGTAGTGGAGGAGGAGAGGAGGAGTGGAGGTGAGAGTGGAGTAGTGGAGGAGGAGAGGAGGAGAGGAGGAGTGGAGGAGAGAGTGGAGTACTGGAGGAGGAGAGGAGGAGTGGAGGTGAGAGTGGAGGAGGAGAGGAGGAGTGGAGGAGAGAGTGGAAGAGTGGAGGAGAGAGTGGAGTAGTGGAGGAGGAGAGGAGGAGAGGAGGAGGAGTGGAGGAGAGTGGAGTACTGGAGGAGGAGAGGAGGAGTGGAGGAGAGAGTGGAGTAGTGGAGGAGGAGAGGAGGAGTGGAGGTGAGAGTGGAGGAGGAGTGGAGGAGAGAGTGGAGTAGTGGAGGAGGAGAGGAGGAGTGGAGGAGAGAGTGGAAGAGTGGAGGAGAGAGTGGAGTAGTGGAGAAGGAGAGGAGGAGTGGAGGTGAGAGTGGAGTAGGAGAGGAGGAGTGGAGGAGAGAGTGGAGGAGTGGAGGAGAGAGTGGAGGAGTGGAGGTGAGAGTGGAGGAGGAGAGGACTAGAGGAGGAGTGGAGGACAGAGTGGAGGAGTGGAGGTGAGAGTGGAGGAGGAGAGGAGGAGAGGAGGAGTGGAGGTGAGAGTGGAGGAGGAGTGGAGGTGAGAGTGGAGGAGGAGAGGAGGAGTGGTGAGAGTGGAGTAGTGGAGAAGGAGAGGAGGAGTGGAGGAGAGAGTGGAGGAGGAGAGGAGGAGTGGAGGAGAGAGTGGAGGAGGAGAGGAGGAGTGGAGGAGAGAGTGGAGGAGGAGAGGAGGAGTGGAGGTGAGAGTGGAGTAGTGGAGGACGAAAGGAGTAGTGGAGGTGAGAGTGGAGGAGGAGAGGAGTACTAAGGGTGGTTTTACATCTTCCTAAAACAGGCTTCCCATTTAGGGAACTCAACAAGGCTACTAGTTGTGTACATCTTAGTCTTCAGACTACAGGCTTGATAGTGCCAGCTGTATATCCTAGTCAGACTACAGGCTTGATAGTGCCAGCTGTATATCCTAGTCAGATTACGGACTACAGGCTTGATAGTGCCAGCTGTATATCCTAGTCAGATTACGGACTACAGGCTTGATAGTGCCAGCTGTATATCCTAGTCAGATTACGGACTACAGGCTTGATAGTGCCAGCTGTATATCCTAGTCAGACTACAGGCTTGATAGTGCCAGCTGTATATCCTAGTCAGACTACGGACAACAGGCTTGATAGTGCCAGCTGTATATCCTAGTCAGACTACAGGCTTGATAGTGCCAGCTGTATATCCTAGTCAGATTACGGACTACAGGCTTGATAGTGCCAGCTGTATATCCTAGTCAGACTACAGGCTTGATAGTGCCAGCTGTATATCCTAGTCAGACTACGGACTACAGGCTTGATAATGCCAGCTGTATATCCTAGTCAGGCGACAGGCTTGATAGTGCCAGCTGTATATCCTAGTCAGATTACGGACTACAGGCTTGATAATGCCAGCTGTATATCCTAGTCAGACGACAGGCTTGATAGTGCCAGCTGTATATCCTAGTCAGACTACGGACTACAGGCTTGATAATGCCAGCTGTATATCCTAGTCAGACGACAGGCTTGATAGTGCCAGCTGTATATCCTAGTCAGACTACGGACTACAGGCTTGATAATGCCAGCTGTATATCCTAGTCAGACTACAGGCTTGATAGTGCCAGCTGTATATCCTAGTCAGATTACAGACTTGATAATGCCAGCTGTATATCCTTGTCAGACTACAGGCTTGATAGTGCCAGCTGTATATCCTAGTCAGACTACAGGCTTGATAGTGCCAGCTGTATATCCTAGTCAGACTACAGGCTTGATAGTGCCAGCTGTATATCCTAGTCAGACTACAGACTACAAGCTTGATAATGCCAGCTGTATATCCTAGTCAGACGACAGGCTTGATAGTGCCAGCTGTATATCCTAGTCAGATTACGGACTACAGGCTTGATAGTGCCAGCTGTATATCCTAGTCAGATTACGGACTACAGGCTTGATAGTGCCAGCTGTATATCCTAGTCAGATTACGGACTACAGGCTTGATAGTGCCAGCTGTATATCCTAGTCAGACTACAGGCTTGATAGTGCCAGCTGTATATCCTAGTCAGACTACGGACAACAGGCTTGATAGTGCCAGCTGTATATCCTAGTCAGACTACAGGCTTGATAGTGCCAGCTGTATATCCTAGTCAGATTACGGACTACAGGCTTGATAGTGCCAGCTGTATATCCTAGTCAGACTACAGGCTTGATAGTGCCAGCTGTATATCCTAGTCAGACTACGGACTACAGGCTTGATAATGCCAGCTGTATATCCTAGTCAGACGACAGGCTTGATAGTGCCAGCTGTATATCCTAGTCAGATTACGGACTACAGGCTTGATAATGCCAGCTGTATATCCTAGTCAGACGACAGGCTTGATAGTGCCAGCTGTATATCCTAGTCAGACTACGGACTACAGGCTTGATAATGCCAGCTGTATATCCTAGTCAGACGACAGGCTTGATAGTGCCAGCTGTATATCCTAGTCAGACTACGGACTACAGGCTTGATAATGCCAGCTGTATATCCTAGTCAGACTACAGGCTTGATAGTGCCAGCTGTATATCCTAGTCAGATTACAGACTTGATAATGCCAGCTGTATATCCTTGTCAGACTACAGGCTTGATAGTGCCAGCTGTATATCCTAGTCAGACTACAGGCTTGATAGTGCCAGCTGTATATCCTAGTCAGACTACAGGCTTGATAGTGCCAGCTGTATATCCTAGTCAGACTACAGACTACAAGCTTGATAATGCCAGCTGTATATCCTAGTCAGACGACAGGCTTGATAGTGCCAGCTGTATATCCTAGTCAGATTACGGACTACAGGCTTGATAATGCCAGCTGTATATCCTAGTCAGACTACGGACTACAGGCTTGATAATGCCAGCTGTATATCCTAGTCAGACTACGGACTACAGGCTTGATAATGCCAGCTGTATATCCTAGTCAGACTACAGACTACAGGCTTGATAGTGCCAGCTGTATATCCTACTCAGAGTCTTCGAACACCCATTCATTCAAGGGTTTTTCTTATTTTTAATATTTACTACATTGTAGAATAATAATAACACATATGGAAACATGTAGTAACCAAAAAAGTGTTAAACAAATTCAAATATTTTACATTCGAGACTCTTCAAAGTAGCCACCCTTTGCCTCGATGACAGCTTTGCATACTATTGGTGGTTTTTGTGACTGCACTTGAAGAAACTTTAAAAGTTCTTGAAATGTTCCTTATTGACTGACCTTCATGTCTTAAAGTAATGATGGACTGTCGTTTCTCTCTGCTTATTTGAGCTATCTTCTGTATACCACCCCTACCTTGTCACAACATAACTGATTGGCTCAAATGCATTCAAAAAATAAAGAAATTACACAAATTAACTTTTAAAAAGGCACACCTGTTAATTGAAATGCATTCCAGGTGAATACCTAGTGAAGCTGGTTGTGAGAATATAAATAATGTGCAAAGCTGTCATCAAGGCAAAGACACTCTAATGTACTTGTCCTCTTGCTCAGTTGTGCACCGGGGCCTCCCACTCCTCTTTCTATTCTGGTTAGAGACAGTTTGCGCTGTTCTGTGAAGGGAGTAGTACACAGCGTTGTACGAGATCTTCAGTTTCTTGGCAATTTCGCGCATGGAATAGCCTTCATTTTTCAGAACAAGAATAGACTGACGAGATTCAGAAGAAAGGTCTTTGTTTCTGGCCATTTTGAGGCTGTAATCGAACCCACAAATGCTGATGCTCCAGATACTCAACTAGTCTAAAGAAGGCCAGTTTTATTGCTTCTTTAATCAGGACTACAGTTTTCAGCTGTGCTAACATAATTGCAAAAGGGTTTTCTAATGATCAATTAGCCTTTTAAAATGATAAACTTGGATTAGCTAACACAATGTACCATTGGAACACAGGAGTGATGGTTGCTGATAATGGGCCTCTGTACACCTATGTAGATATTCCATTAAAAATCTGCCGTTTCCAGCTACAATAGTTATTTACTACAAGGTCAAATCCCGAGCTGACTAGGTAAAAATCTGTCGTCCTGCCCCTGAACAAGGCAGTTAACCCACTCTTCCTAGGCCGTCATTGAAAATAAGAATTTATTCTTATCTGACTTGGCTAGTAAAATAAAGGTAAAACAAAATTAATTTACAACATTAACAATGTCTACACTGTATTTCTGATCAATTTGATGTTATTTTAATGGACAGAAAATGTGCTTTTCATTCAAAAACAAGGACATTTCTAAGTGACCCCAAACTTTTGAACTGTATATTTGATTAAAACACATAGGATGTGTCTATATTTGGAAAAATACACGTTTCAAAATGTTAAAGACATCTCTTGGTCGACCAAGATTATTATTTCAGTCGGGGATATCCAGCTATCCACCCAGCTATCCACCCTTCCGCCCATCAACCCTTCCGCCCATCAACCCTTCCACCCATCCCTCTGCCCAGTGCCAACGAAATGAGGTCTGACTGAATAGGGATTATTTTTCAGAACAGAGGATGGTGGAATGGCTGGCCATCTACCAGAGCTCTGTAGCGGAGAGACAATGGATCGTTTTGACAGCAGGCAGATATTTTGACACCTGGGCTGTTCCAAAGGCAACATTGGGCACAGCCACCGATGGAGCTGAGGGGAGCTGCCATTGGGAGAGAGCGGGGCAGGCAGGCGGGCAGGGGGCACAGGAGGGCAGGTGTTGTCTTTGGCGAAGCGTGACGGGGGAGAGTTTCACCACAGCTTAATGGGATTGGCAGCGGAGAAATAGAATGTTTGTGTGTACAGTGAGCTCCAACAGTATTGGGACAGTGACACGTTTTGTTGTTTTGACTCTGTATTCCAGCACTTTGGAATTTAAATGATACAATGACTATGAGGTTAAAGTGCAGACTGTTAACTTTAAATATTGGTAGGGCAAAATAATTATGTAGATGCATGCCAGCAAAGTCACAACACAGCACTAAACAATACATTAATTGGAATATAACGGTGACAAACGGTGCCCACAAACTGTTAGGGCCTACATGAAGCTGACCCAACAGCAGAGTCCCAACATCTTACCACTGCTACACCTGGCTACCAGTGGAGCCTTGTCTGGCAGCGAAACAGTTCATTCAGCCTCATTTACTGCCTTTAAAAAAACACATCTTATATGGCTGACTTGCTTATTCAACAAATGTGGTTTCTACTGACAACTGAGATGTACAAACTATGGCATAAGAGGACGAAAAGGATAAGAGGCAATGTGTTCAGCACTTTTGAAATGTACAGCGACAGAATTCAGAACATAGGCCATTCTTAGTGTTCTCCCTGTACACCAAGTCAGAACCGTAGGATAAAAAAAGGGGGTATATAAGCAGACAATGAAAGCTCTTACAGTATTCAATGATTACATTCCTCTAAAACAGGTTATAGGCTAACATGTGCACCACCAAGTCAGAACAATAGGCTAAATTAAGAGGGGAAAGGGACCAAATGATTAGGTGAGGCACATGGGCTACTAACATCTTACTACACAACATACACTTAGTATTACTTTCTTAGCTACAGTATACATATCTCCCTGGCATATTACATCATTTATGCAGCAGTGCTCACTTGAATAAGAAGGTGGCGTGGTGGTCCTTCGTGGGCATATTTTGTCATCAAACTTTGCCAAAAAAGTGTGGCATTCTCTGGATATATGGCGCTTTCAAGACGACTGGGAACTCAGATAAAAACAAGGTTGAATCATGACGTCAGGGATCTTCAGGTCGGAGCTCTGGAAAGAGGCCAGAGTTCCCGACTTGGAATTCCGAGTTGGATGACCGTTCCATATGTATTTTCCAAGTCGGAGCTAGTTTTTTACAAGTTCCCAGTTATCTTGATCTCACTGAAGTCTGAGATTTCCCAGTTCAGAGTTTACAGTTGTTTTGAAAGCGGCAGAAGTCATGCTGGATTGACAGCATGGCCAATGTTGAACATTTATCCTTTTAAGCTTGGAGAATAAACCCAGACTTGGACCACACATCCACTCCAGTGAATAGCATGCTACTTGGTTGCTTTGCAATGCTTGCAGTTAGCCACTGATTCCTTCCAAACCACTCATAGTTTAATTTGCGATTTCCAACTTGTTGTGTAATGTTTTTGTCCAATGGACGATGAGCACCGATACGTTTTATCTATAATTTCTCTTCACAATGATTAAAAAGGATTTGCCAGTAGGTTGTTGACTTGATTCATGATGAGGACTGCTAGCTAAGATTTTGAAAGTATGATGTTGACATGATCAGTCCAATCAAAGCTACGGTAGATATAACGTGATTTGAAAGTAATTGTATCTGTGGACAATGACTTTGAGCCTTCCTGGATGGGCACTTCTAATGTAACTCTATGGCAGCACCCAAGGGGCTTGAATTTTCGAGCTCTCCCCTTAGATTTTTGCTGTGATGTTGTGTCCCTATGAGTGACAGAACACTGAGCCAATCACGGCGCAACTAGAGAACATTACCAACCCCTACGCTCTGTATTTTCCACTGGCTGCCCCACCACTGTATATAGCCTCGCTACTGTTATAGCCTCTCTACTGTATATAGCCTCGCTACTGTATATAGCCTCTCTACTGTATATAGCCTCACTACTGTATATAGCCTCTCTACTGTATATAGCCTCGCTACTGTATATAGCCGCTCTACTGTATATAGCCTCACTACTGTATATAGCCTCACTACTGTATATAGCCTCTCTACTGTATATAGCCTCGCTACTGTATATAGCCGCTCTACTGTATATAGCCCCACCACTGTATATAGCCTCGCTACTGTTATAGCCTCTCTACTGTATATAGCCTCGCTACTGTATATAGCCTCTCTACTGTATATAGCCCCACTACTGTATATAGCCTCTCTACTGTATATAGCCTCGCTACTGTATATAGCCGCTCTACTGTATATAGCCTCACTACTGTATATAGCCTCTCTACTGTATATAGCCTCACTACTGTTATAGCCGCTCTACTGTATATAGCCTCACAACTGTATATAGCCTCGCTACTGTATATAGCCTCTCTACTGTATATAGCCTCACTACTGTATATAGCCTCTCTACTGTATATAGCCTCTCTACTGTATATAGCCTCCCTACTGTATATATCCTCTCTACTGTATATAGCCTCTCTACTGTATATAGCCCCTCTACTGTATATAACCCCTCTACTGTATATAGCCTCTCTACTGTATATAGCCTCTCTACTGTATATAGCCTCTCTACTGTATATAGCCTCTACTGTATATAACCCCTCTACTGTATATAGCCTCTCTACTGTATATAGCCTCTCTACTGTATATATCCTCTCTACTGTATATAGCCTCTCTACTGTATATAGCCTCTACTGTATATAACCCCTCTACTGTATATAGCCTCTACTGTATATAGCCTCGCTACTGTATATAGCCTCTCTACTGTATATAGCCCCTCTACTGTATATATCCTCTCTACTGTATATAGCCTCTCTACTGTATATAGCCTCTACTGTATATAACCCCTCTACTGTATATAGCCTCTACTGTATATAGCCTCTCTACTGTATATAGCCTCTCTACTGTATATAGCCTCTCTACTGTATATAGCCTCTCTACTGTATATAGCCTCTCTACTGTATATAGCCTCTACTGTATATAACCCCTCTACTGTATATAGCCTCTCTACTGTATATAGCCTCGCTACTGTATATAGCCTCTCTACTGTATATAACCTCTCTACTGTATATAGCCTCTACTGTATATAGCCTCTACTGTATATAGCCTCTCTACTGTATATAGCCTCTACTGTATATAGCCTCTCTACTGTATATAGCCTCTCTACTGTATATAGCCTGTCTTTTACTGTTGTTTTATTTCTTTACTTACCTATTGTTCCCCTAATACCTTTTTTTGCACAATTGGTTAGAGCCTGTCAGTAAGCATTTCACTGTAAGGTCTACACCTGTTGTATTCAGCATTTCACTGTAAGGTCTACACCTGTTGTATTCAGCATTTCACTGTAAGGTCTACTACACCTGTTGTATTCAGCATTTCACTGTAAGGTCTACACCTGCTGTATTCAGCATTTCACTGTAAGGTCTACTACACCTGTTGTATTCAGCATTTCACTGTAAGGTCTACTACACCTGTTGTATTCAGCATTTCACTGTAAGGTCTACACCTGTTGTATTCAGCATTTCACTGTAAGGTCTACACCTGTTGTATTCAGCATTTCACTGTAAGGTCTACTACACCTGTTGTATTCAGCATTTCACTGTAAGGTCTACACCTGCTGTATTCAGCATTTCACTGTAAGGTCTACTACACCTGTTGTATTCAGCATTTCACTGTAAGGTCTACTACACCTGTTGTATTCAGCATTTCACTGTAAGGTCTACACCTGTTGTATTCAGCATTTCACTGTAAGGTCTACACCTGTTGTATTCAGCATTTCACTGTAAGGTCTACACCTGTTGTATTCAGCATTTCACTGTAAGGTCTACACCTGTTGTATTCAGCATTTCACTGTGAGATCTACACCTGTTGTATTCAGCATTTCACTGTGAGGTCTACTACACCTGTTGTATTCAGCATTTCACTCTAAGGTCTACACCTGTTGTATTCAGCATTTCACTGTAAGGTCTACTACACCTGTTGTATTCAGCATTTCACTGTAAGGTCTACACCTGTTGTATTCAGCATTTCACTGTGAGATCTACACCTGTTGTATTCAGCATTTCACTGTAAGGTCCACACCTGTTGTATTCAGCATTTCACTGTAAGGTCTACACCTGTTGTATTCAGCATTTCACTGTAAGGTCTACTACACCTGTTGTATTCAGCATTTCACTGTGAGGTCTACACCTGTTGTATTCAGCATTTCACTGTGAGATCTACACCTGTTGTATTCAGCATTTCACTGTAAGGTCTACTACACCTGTTGTATTCAGCATTTCACTGTAAGGTCTACACTTGCTGTATTCAGCATTTCACTGTGAGGTCTACACCTGTTGTATTCAGCATTTCACTGTAAGGTCTACACCTGTTGTATTCAGCATTTCACTGTGAGGTCTACACCTGTTGTATTCAGCATTTCACTGTGAGGTCTACACCTGTTGTATTCAGCATTTCACTGTGAGGTCTACACCTGTTGTATTCAGCATTTCACTGTAAGGTCTACACCTGTTGTATTCAGCATTTCACTGTAAGGTCTACTACACCTGTTGTATTCAGCATTTCACTGTGAGGTCTACACCTGTTGTATTCAGCATTTCACTGTGAGATCTACACCTGTTGTATTCAGCATTTCACTGTAAGGTCTACTACACCTGTTGTATTCAGCATTTCACTGTAAGGTCTACACCTGCTGTATTCAGCATTTCACTGTGAGGTCTACACCTGTTGTATTCAGCATTTCACTGTAAGGTCTACACCTGTTGTATTCAGCATTTCACTGTGAGGTCTACACCTGTTGTATTCAGCATTTCACTGTGAGGTCTACACCTGTTGTATTCGGCGCACATGACAAATAAACTTTGATTTGATTTGAAACAGCTGCATTTTGTAGCTGCCTAACTCAAGAAAGCAAAAAAAGAGATCATGTGTGTATGCTGCTTTTTTAACTAAATTAAATTAAACTAAAAAAAATTGATTTTTATTGTTTACAAACTGATATGTGACACGTATTAAATAACATGCAAAACAGGCACAAAAAAGAGGTGAGGCTCGAAACAATGATGAGTCGCCACCTGTTCCGCTTTAATTTGAAATTATTTTCATCCATATCGGGTGAACCGTTTAGAAAAATCTGCACTTTTTTTGTACAAAAGTACAGAGACAAATTCTCTTACAGTATATGTGTATTAAAGCAGTAAACAGTTGAGCGTCAGGTCCCATATTCCCCTGCAATGACTACATCAAGCTTGTGACACTTGTTGAATGCATTTTGCTGTTTGTTTTGGTTGTGTTTCAGATTATTTTGTGCCCGATAGAAATTAACGTTCACTTTTACTGTAAATAACAATAGAACGTTTCTAGACACTTGTGCATTAACGTGGATGCTACCATGATAACGGATAATCCTGAATGAATCGTGAATAATGATGAGTGAAGAAGTTAGACACACAACTATCATAACCTTTGGGGTGGCAGGTAGCCTAGTGGTTAGAGCGTTGGACTTGTAAGGTTGCAAATTTGAATCTCAAAGCTGACAAGGTAAAAATCTGTCGTTTAGCCCCTGAACAAGGCAGTTAACCCACTGTTCCTCGGCCGTCATTGAAAATAGGAATTTGTTCTTAACTGTCTTGCCTAGTTAAATAAAGGTAAAAATTTATATTTTTTTAACTCCACCGAAAATGCTAACCTCCCCTGTTATTGTAATGGTGAGAGGTTAGCATGTCTTGGGGGTATGATATAAAATGCTAACCTCCCCTGTTATTGTAATGGTGAGAGGTTAGCATGTCTTGGAGGGTATGATATAAAATGCTAACCTCCCCTGTTATTGTAATGGTGAGAGGTTAGCATGTCTTGGGGGTATGATATAAAATGCTAACCTCCCCTGTTATTGTAATGGTGAGAGGTTAGCATGTCTTGGGGTATGATATAAAATGCTAACCTCCCTGTTATTGTAATGGTGAGAGGTTAGCATGTCTTGGGGTATGATATAAAACGCCTAACCTCCTGTTATTGTAATGGTGAGAGGTTAGCATGTCTTGGGGGTATGATATAAACGCTAACCTCCCTGTTATTGTAATGGTGAGAGGTTAGCATGTCTTGAGGGTATGATATAAAACGCTAACCTCCTGTTATTGTAATGGTGAGAGGTTAGCATGTCTTGGGGTATGATATAAAATGCTAACCTCCTGTTATTGTAATGGTGAGAGGTTAGCATGACTTGGTGGTATGATATAAAATGCTAACCTCCCCTGTTATTGTAATGGTGAGAGGTCAGCATGTCTTGGGGTATGATATAAAACGCCAACCTCCCCTGTTATTGTAATGGTGAGAGGTTAGCATGTCTTGGGGTATGATATAAAATGCTAACCTCCCTGTTATTGTAATGGTGAGAGGTTAGCATGTCTTGGGGTATGATATAAAATGCTAACCTCCCTGTTATTGTAATGGTGAGAGGTTAGCATGTCTTGGGGTTATGATATAAAAATGCTAACCTCCTGTTATTGTAATGGTGAGAGGTTAGCATGTCTTGGGGTTATGATATAAAAATGCTAACCTCCCCTGTTATTGTAATGGTGAGAGGTTAGCATGTCTTGGGGTATGATATAAAATGCTAACCTCCCCTGTTATTGTAATGGTGAGAGGTTAGCATGTCTTGGGGATATGATATAAAATGCTAACCTCCCCTGTTATTGTAATGGTGAGAGGTTAGCATGTCTTGAGGGTATGATATAAAATGCTAACCTCCCTGTTATTGTAATGGTGAGAGGTTAGCATGTCTTGGGGTATGATATAAAACGCTAACCTCCCTGTTATTGTAATGGTGAGAGGTTAGCATGTCTTGGGGTATGATATAAAACGCTAACCTCCTGTTATTGTAATGGTGAGAGGTTAGCATGTCTTGGGGTATGATATAAAACGCTAACCTCCCTGTTATTGTAATGGTGAGAGGTCAGCATGTCTTGGGGGTATGATATAAAACGCTAACCTCCCTGTTATTGTAATGGTGAGAGGTTAGCATGTCTTGGGGGTATGATATAAAACGCTAACCTCCCTGTTATTGTAATGGTGAGAGGTTAGCATGTCTTGGGGGTATGATATAAAATGCTAACCCCCTGTTATTGTAATGGTGAGAGGTCAGCATGTCTTGGGGGTATGATATAAAATACTAACCTCCCTGTTATTGTAATGGTGAGAGGTTAGCATGTCTTGGGGTATGATATAAAAACGCTAACCTCCTGTTATTGTAATGGTGAGAGGTTAGCATGTCTTGGGGTATGATATAAAACGCTAACCTCCCCTGTTATTGTAATGGTGAGAGGTTAGCATGTCTTGGGGTATGATATAAACGCTAACCTCCCCTGTTATTGTAATGGTGAGAGGTTAGCATGTCTTGGGGGTATGATATAAAATGCTAACCTCCCCTGTTATTGTAATGGTGAGAGGTCAGCATGTCTTGGGGGTATGATATAAAACGCTAACCTCCTGTTATTGTAATGGTGAGAGGTTAGCATGTCTTGGGGTATGATATAAAATGCTAACCTCCCCTGTTATTGTAATGGTGAGAGGTCAGCATGTCTTGGGGGTATGATATAAAATACTAACCTCCCCTGTTATTGTAAAGGTGAGAGGTTAGCATGTCTTGGGGGTATGATATAAAATGCTAACCTCCCCTGTTATTGTAATGGTGAGAGGTCAGCATGTCTTGTGGGTATGATATAAAATACTAACCTCCCCTGTTATTGTAAAGGTGAGAGGTCAGCATGTCTTGGGGGTATGATATAAAATGCTAACCTCCCCTGTTATTGTAATGGTGAGAGGTTAGCATGTCTTGGGGTATGATATAAAATGCTAACCTCCCTGTTATTGTAATGGTGAGAGGTTAGCATGTCTTGGGGTATGATATAAAATGCTAACCTCCTGTTATTGTAATGGTGAGAGGTTAGCATGTCTTGGGGTTATGATATAAAATGCTAACCTCCTGTTATTGTAATGGTGAGAGGTTAGCATGTCTTGGGGTTATGATATAAAATGCTAACCTCCTGTTATTGTAATGGTGAGAGGTTAGCATGTCTTGGGGTATGATATAAAACGCCAACCTCCCTGTTATTGTAATGGTGAGAGGTTAGCATGTCTTGGGGTATGATATAAAACGCTAACCTCCCCTGTTATTGTAATGGTGAGAGGTTAGCATGTCTTGGGGGTATGATATAAAACGCTAACCTCCCTGTTATTGTAATGGTGAGAGGTTAGCATGTCTTGGGGTATGATATAAAACGCTAACCTCCTGTTATTGTAATGGTGAGAGGTTAGCATGTCTTGGGGTATGATATAAAACGCTAACCTCCTGTTATTGTAATGGTGAGAGGTTAGCATGTCTTGGGGTATGATATAAAATGCTAACCTCCCTGTTATTGTAATGGTGAGAGGTTAGCATGTCTTGGGGGTATGATATAAAATGCTAACCTCCCTGTTATTGTAATGGTGAGAGGTCAGCATGTCTTGGGGTATGATATAAAACGCTAACCTCCTGTTATTGTAATGGTGAGAGGTCAGCATGTCTTGGGGGTATGATATAAAATGCTAACCTCCCTGTTATTGTAATGGTGAGAGGTTAGCATGTCTTGGGGGTATGATATAAAATACTAACCTCCCTGTTATTGTAATGGTGAGAGGTCAGCATGTCTTGGGGTATGATATAAAATGCTAACCTCCTGTTATTGTAATGGTGAGAGGTTAGCATGTCTTGGGGGTATGATATAAAACGCTAACCTCCCCTGTTATTGTAATGGTGAGAGGTTAGCATGTCTTGGGGGTATGATATAAAACGCTAACCTCCCCTGTTATTGTAATGGTGAGAGGTTAGCATGTCTTGGGGGTATGATATAAAATACTAACCTCCCCTGTTATTGTAATGGTGAGAGGTTAGCATGTCTTGGGGGTATGATATAAAATGCTAACGTTCCCTGTTATTGTAATGGTGAGAGGTTAGCATGACTTGGTGGTATGATATAAAATGCTAACCTCCCCTGTTATTGTAATGGTGAGAGGTTAGCATGACTTGGGGGTATGATATAAAATGCTAACCTCCCCTGTTATTGTAATGGTGAGAGGTTAGCATGACTTGGTGGTATTATATAAAATGCTAACCTCCCCTGTTATTGTAATGGTGAGAGGTTATCATGTCTTGGGTTAGCATGTTAACCAGCTTGGAAAATTCCAGAAAATTAGGTCATGGCTTTAAAAGCTTCTGATAAGCTAATTGACATAATTTGAGTCAATTGGAGGTGTACCTGTTGATGTATTTCAAGGCTTACCTTCAAACTCAGTGCCTCTTTGCTTGACATCATGGGAAAATCAAAAGATATCAGCCAAGACCTCAGAAAAAACATTTGTAGACCTCCACAAGTCTGGTTCATCCTTGGGAGCAATTTCCAAACGCCTGAAGGTACCACGTTCATCTCTATGAACAATAGTACGCAAGTATAAACACCATGGGACCACGCAGCCGTCATACCGCTCAGGAAGGAGACGCGTTCTTTCTCCTAGAGATGAACGTACTTTGGTGCGAAAAGTGCAAATCAATCCCAGAACAACAGCAAAGGAGTTTGTGAAGATGCAGGAGGAAACAGGTACACAAGTATCTATATCCACAGTAAATAGAGTCCTATATCAACATAACCTGAAAGCCGCTCAGCAAGGAAGAAGCCACTGCTCCAAAACCCCAATAAAAAAGCCAGACTACGGTTTGCAACTGCACATGGGGACAAAGATCATACTTTTTGGAGAAATGTCCTCTAGTCTGATGAAACAAAAATAGAACTGTTTGCCCATAATGACCATAATGACCATTGTTATGTTTGGAGGAAAAAGGGGGAGGCTTGCAAGCCGAAGGACACCATCCCAACCATGAAGCACGGGGGTGGCAGCATCATGTTGTGGGGGTGCTTTTCTGCAGGAGGGACTGGTGCACTTAAAATAGTTTTCCTTCCTCATGATGCCATTTATGTGGATTTATTGAAGCAACATCTCAAGACATCAGTCAGGAAGTTAAAGCTTGGTCACAAATGGGTCTTCCAAATGGACAATGACCCAAAGCATACTTCCAAAGTTGTGGCAAAATGGCTTAAGGACAACAAAGTCAAGGTACTGGAGTGGCCATCACAAAGCCCTGATCTCAATCCTATAGAAAATGTGTGGGCAGAACTGAAAAAGCGTGTGCGAGCAAGGAGGCCTACAAACCTGACTCAGTTACACCAGCTCTGTCAGGAGGAATCGGCCAAAATTCACCCAACTTATTGTGGGAAGCTTGTGGAAGGCTACCCGAAACGTCTGACCCAAGTTAAACAATTTAAAGGCAATGCTACCAAATACTAATTAAGTGTATGTAAACTTCTGACCCACTGGGAACGAGATGAAAGAAATAAAAGCTGAAATAAATCATTCTCTCTACTATTATTCTGACATTTCACATTCTTAAAATAAATTGGTGATGTATATATATATGTGTGTGTATATATATATATATTAGTGTATATATGTGTGTATATATATATATATTAGTGTATATATGTGTGTATATATATATATTAGTGTGTGTGTGTGTGTGTGTGTGTGTGTGTGTGTGTGTGTGTGTGTGTGTGTGTGTGTGTGTGTGTGTGTGTGTGTGTGTGTGTGTGTGTGTGCGGGCGGGCGTTAGTTAGGAGCATGAAGTGTTCCAGCTTTAAAGGGAGGGAGGGAGATTACTCTCTCCTCATATCACAGCACCAGTGTCCTGAGACTCTCCACACAGTACAGGGAGGGAGGGAGATTACTCTCTCCTCATATCACAGCACCAGTGTCCTGAGACTCTCCACACAGTACAGGGAGGGAGGGAGATTACTCTCTCCTCATATCACAGCACCAGTGTCCTGAGACTCTCCACACAGTACAGGGAGGGAGGGAGATTACTCTCTCCTCATATCACAGCACCAGTGTCCTGAGACTCTCCACACAGTACAGGGAGAGAGGCTAAATCATGTAGTAATTCAATAGTAGCAAGAACGGAACCATCATGGGTTTGAGTAGGCCCAGTATTGTAGGCCCAGTAGCCTATTGTAAATAGTACAGTCGGCCCAGCAGCCTACATCATTATGTGCTATTGAAGTAAGCAAGAAGTAAATTCCACAAACACCTTTGTTTATGCTAGATTTAACATCTTGGAGAAAATGTATTCTTCACATACCTGCAAATATTTGGCATATTTTCTTCCCATATTCTGAATAACTTCCTCACATATTGGACACTGGGCAGCAGAAAAGCCATTCAGAGGCTTCAGAAAGTATTCATACCCGTTGGTATGACATACAGAAATATCTAAATTTACAAAATGATTCACACCCCTTGGTCAATACATTTTAGAATCACCTTTGGCAGTGATTATAGCTGTGAGTCTTTCTGGGTAAGTCTCTAAGAGCTTTGTACACCTGGATTGTACAATATTTGGACATTATTCTTTAAAAACTTCGGTGGGGCGCTAGCGCAAGGCGCCAAATTCAAAATCTAAAAGTTTAATTATTTAAAAAATCATCAAGCTCTGTCAAGTTGGATGTTGATCATTGCTAGACAGCCATTTTCAAGACTTGCCATAGATTTTCACACCAATTTAAGTCAAAACGGTAACTAGGCCACTCAGGAACATTCAATGTCATCTCGGAAAGCAACTCCATTGTATATTTGTCCTTGTGTTGTAGGTTATTATCCTGCTGAAAGGTGAATTTGTCTCCCTGTTGGAAAGCGGACTGAATCAGATTTTACTCTCGGGTTTTGCCCATCTTAGCTCTGTTCCGTTTATTTTTATCCTAAAATACTCCCTTGTTATTTCCGATGATAAGCATACCCATAACATGATGCAGCCACCACCATGCTTGAAATATGAAGACTGGTACTCAGTAATGTGTTGTGTTGGATTTGTCCCAAACATAACACTTTGTATTCAGGACATAAAGTGCATTCCTTTGTCACATTGTTTGCAGTGTTACGTTAGTGCCTTGTTGCAAACAGGATGCACGTTTTGGAATATTTTTATTCTGTACAGGCTTCCTTCTTTTCACTCTGTCATTTAGGTTAGTATTGTGGAGTAACTACAATGTTGTTGATCCATCCTCAGTTTTCTCCTATCACAGCTATTAAACTCTGTAACTGTTTTAAAGTCACCATTGGCCCCATGGTCAAATCCCTGAGCGGTTGTGAGTCCATGCAACTTATTACGTGACTTGTTAAGCACATTTTTACTCCTGAACGTATTTAAGCTTCCCATAACAAAGGGGTTGAATACTTATTGACTCAAGACATTTCAGCTTTTCATTTTGAATTAATTAATCTTAAACATAATTCCACTTTGACACTACGGGTATTGGAAAAAGTCAAGGGGTGTGAATGCTTTCTTCAATAAAGCACACGAACGCGCACATTTTAAGCGCAGTAAGTATTAATGAGTGGCAGTATTGGTAGATGGGGCTACAGGTGAACTATTCGGACATGTACGCTATACAATTGGGACAGTGTCGAGCCTTTTCTCAGTACAGTAGCCTACCTTCACTGTCGTAGATGTAGTTGATGATGTCATCTGCGTCCAGGCTCTCTTCTTTAGTGTTGATTGCTATGTGGACTGTGTGATATTCCTCCATGAGTTTGAGGTGTACCCCTTCCAGAGTGAAGTAGCAATTTCTCTCCTCTTTGTCGTCATCGAAGATCAACAGCGCGTCTTTCCAGTTGAAGTGACGGAACATCGCGGAGAACGTTTCTGCCATTTTCAGGTAAGACGGGCAGATTCGGGTCAGGTGAGAGTATTCATTCTCCTTGTCACTGAAACCGCTGGCCAGAGCACCTGTCGATATTACCGGGATGTTCCAGTGAGAAGCCATCCTTACCACCGGCGCCGCGGCGTATTCACACACAGGACCGAGCACCAAGTCAGGTTTCTTCTCGCAAGAGCGGTCTACCAGAGAGAAGAGCGCATCATTGCCACAGTCGGAATCCTCATAGCGCAAGTTGAAATTAAGTCCGGAATACACACCGCCTCTGATTTTCAACCTCTGCTTTGCATACTCTATTGCCGGGGCCACTCTTGCTATTGAGAAAATATAGGAGTTATTTTTGGGCAACATCACCAATACTTCGATGTCCTCAGTCACTGTTGCACTTGTCCGGCCAGGTAACAACCCCAGCCAAATGTACAAACACACTGAAATGTAACATGGCATGATGAAACTTTAGGAGTTATGCTTTGTCTATAATCATTAACAATGTGTATCTCTCTCCCCAAGTCAGCTGCGTCCCCGGAGCCGCAGACTTCCGAGTGCACAGGTAAATTGCAAATGGAAATGTGGAGTCCTCCAAAATAAATATACTTTTTTTCCCCTTTGAATGAATGAAATAAAAATTCAAAATGTATGAAGTGTATGATCCTGCACAAGAGAGTCTCCTGCAACCTCGTCAACTGATGGAAGAATCCCCTCTGTTTTGCTAACTAATTCTCCTGTGTCTCTGGTCATTCCTCTTGTTTAAATATGGTAAGTGCCCAGACAGCTACCACACACGCTGCCTGGGGGGAGGAGGGAGGGAGGGGGGGATAGTGAAGCATCTTTTCATTAGTATTCCTGCGTCATCCCTGTACAACACACCCCTTTCTTAAAGCTACAGGTCTCCTTTTTTATTTTATCAGAGAAAATAATTGTTCGTTTAGACCACGTTTTCAGAGACTGAACGCACTGGGATGCAATTGCCTCATATACAGTAAACGCTGTGCTATTTATTTATTTTAATTCAAAGCAGAGAGATGAACAAAACTGTAGGGAAAGTTTCAAGAAAAATGTTTTATTTTGCTGTTTTATAAACAAACACGAGTCTAAAGCCGTTTTGAGCTACACAATACAATATAACATACAGTATAGTACAGTGTAGCACATATATATAGCTGGTATTAATAGACTTAAATACCTTTAACTTACCTGATCCATTTACCTTTAAGCATACTACACATGCATAGGCCTACTGAACGTCATACAGATCCACATTTTGACGGATTCATTTTGCTTTTAGAAACCCCTCTAAACATTACCCAGTAGTAGAAGCGTGTTGAGTGTTCCAAAGGGAACTTACAGCAGCCAGGATGAACCTCTAGTGCTGAGTGAGGATAGGGAGGGGGTTGGGGAGGGAAACCCTGCTATACACTGCCACCTAGTGGCCACAGCCAACATAGACTGTTCTACAGTAAAGAAGCGGGCCAATCGAGGAAGGTTTTAGTTATAGATATGCCTATACTGTCCAGACGATTTGAAGGACATCAGTATCTGTTTAATAACAATAGACAGTACCTAGTAGACCTAGCTCACTGATTTGTGTTGGTCTATTGGGAAACAATGGTGGCTTTCTCCCTAGTGGCGCAGTGGTCTAAGGCACTGCATCTCAGTGCTAGAGGTGTCACTACAGACCCTGGTCTGATTCCAGGCTGTATCACAACCCGGCTGTGATTGGAAGTCCCATAGGGGCGGTGCACAATTGGCCCAGCATTGTCCCGGTTTGGCCCGGAGTAAGCCGTCATTGTAAATAAGAGTTTGTTCTTAACTGACTTGCCTGGTAAAATAGAAACTCCTGTGTTGTGTTGGACAGATATCATCAGTTGAGTACTAAATGTTGGATGTTAAATAAAGAGAAGAGGCAATCCCACCCTGGGTATATTTCTCATGCCCAATTAAATGTCGGCCTGCAAATGAGTCACCTAACAAGTTCCCTAGACGTATGAGTAACAACCTCATTCATGACACATACTCCAGAAGTCTCATTATAACAAGGACAGGGGTTTTGTGGCTGGCGTAATTCATTGACATTTAGGGGCCACATTCTCCAGAAGTCTCATTATAACAATGACAGGGGTTTTGTGGCTGGCGTAATTCATTGACATTTAGGGGCCACATTCTCGAGAAGTCTCATTATAATAATGACAGGGGTTTTGTGTCTGGCGTAATTCCTTGACATTTAGGGGCCACATTCTCCAGAAGTCTCATTATAACAAGGACAGGGGTTTTGTGGCTGGCGTAATTCATTGACATTTAGGGGCCACATTCTCCAGAAGTCTCATTATAACAATGACAGGGGTTTTGTGGCTGGCGTAATTCATTGACACATAGGGGCCACATTCTCCAGAAGTCTCATTATAATAATGACAGGGGTTTTGAGGCTGGCGTAATTCATTGACATTTAGGGGCCACATTCTCCAGAAGTCTCATTATAACAGTGACAGGGGTTTTGAGGTAATATTGGTTCTCTAGTCTGTGATTTGAAGCCGCTATTTGGAGTCATTCTGCTTAACTAACAGGAAACCTTGTTGCTTAATTTTACATAATCCTGTAGCTATAGATGCTGCGTATTACTTTGCCCCAGTTTCTCAGAGCAAAAAAATGATTCAGCAGGTACAAGAAAGACGAATTATTATATGGGTTTGATCATTTTTTTCGTTAGGGCAAATCGAGTCTTACATTTTTGGAAATTACAAACTTTAGAAGCCTTTTTAAAACCTTCAATACACTACATGTTTACTTTTCCTGCAACAACAGGATCATCAAATAAAGACATGGCATCTGGTGTGTAGGTCTCTACAGGGACTGGTACAACCTTCTCAGGGAACTTTCACATATACTTGGAGACAGAGGTCACTTCATTCCAAGTGTTGCTACCGTGCTGTGTTGTCATGTGTTGCTGCCGTGCTATGTGTTGTTGTCTTAAGGCCTCTCTTTATGTAGTGTTGTGGTGTCTCTCTTGTTGTGATGTATGTTTTGTCCTATATTTATATTTTATTTATTTAATCCCAGGCCCCCCGTCCTTTTGCCTTTTGGTAGGCCGTCATTGTCAATAAGAATTTGTTCTGAACTGACTTGCCTAGTTACATAAAGGTGAAATAAAAATACAAATTAAAGGTATATGATCCAGCCTGGCTGGCTGGATCTGGTTGATGCTCAGTGCAGGTCGTTTGCGTGCGTGTGTGTGTTGTATAATTGTCCAGACAGACTGTACTGCAGGGCAGGTCGTTAGTTGATCTAATAAGGGCTCTGGTTTATGACCACATCTCTTTTAAGTCTATTAAAGGGTTCATGTAATCAAGGCCATCTGTCCGAGCCACGACAGGGTGTGTTTTATATTACTGCTGTATACTTGTTTAATGTCCCCGGTTGTGTGTGTCTTAGTGAGTGTGTGTGTGACAGAGAGAGAGACAGAGAGTGAGAGAGAGAGAGAGAGTGAGAGAGAGAGAGAGAGAGAGAGAGAAAGAGAGAAAGTGAGACAGAGAGAGACAGAGAGAGAGAGAGAGAGAGAGAGAGAGAGAGAGACAGAGAGAGAGAGAGAGAGAGAGAGAGACGGAGAGAGGGAGAGAGAGAGAGAGAGAGAGAGAGAGAGAGAGACAGAGAGAGAGAAAGTGAGACAGAGAGAGAGAGAGGTAGGCTAACGTGCCCCTCATCACTAGCTACAAAGCAGAGAGAAGATATCCCCCAGGACCTCAGTCCATAGACAGCAGTGTTGTAAGTGAAGCTATACACTGAGTGCACAAAACATTGTGAACACCTGCTCTTTCCATGACACAGACTGACCAGGTGAATCCAGGTGAAGCTATGATCCCTTATGGATGTCACTTGTTAAATCCACTTCAATCAGTGTAGATGAAAGTCGAGGAGGCGGGTTATAGAAGGATTTTTATTCCTTGAGACAATTGATTGTGTATGTGTGTCATTCAGAGGATGAATGGGCAAGACAAAGGATTTAAGTGCCTTTGAACGGGGGTATGGTAGTAGGTGTGGGGAATTGCAACAGTGTCCTGTCTGTATCTAGAATGGTCCATCCACTCAAAGGACCTCCAGCCAACTTGACACAACTGTGGGAAGCATTGGAGTCAACATGGGCCAGCATCCCTGTGGAACGCTTTCGACACCTTGTAGAGTCCCACGGCCCCGACGAATTGAGGCTGTTCAGAGGGCAAAAGGGGGTGCAATTTAATATTAGGAAGGTGTTCCTAATGTTTTGTATACTCAGTGTACAATATTTTGTTCTAGATTGTGTCTTTGGTAACACTACCTACTTCACTTTTGCATTGAAGAAAATGACCACAGCTGCACATTTTATTTTAACCTGATTTACCCAGGCAAGTCATTAGGAACAAGTTCATATTTACAATGATGACCTGTACACAATACGAATCAAAATACAATCTCTCTCTCTCTCTCTCTCTCTCTCTCTCTCTCTCTCTCTCTCTCTCTCTCTCTCTCTCTCTCTCTCTCGTCAAGAACTTTCAATAGGATTGCTGTTTGTATATCTTTTGTATGTCTTCATGTTTATCAATGTTTACGACAAGCAACAGGAAGATATCAGAACAGGGACGTTGGGGAACAATACCATATTGTACGGGACACGTTTGTACTGTCGTGAATCCGTCTCTAGATTAATGCAACATCACACATTAAAGTCTTACTCTTATCCAGACATCATACAGCACTCACTCACTCTCACTGAATCACGTCCAATAACACACACATCACCGTACTCAGATCTACTACACACGTAATATCGTGACTCAATTTTCTACCATCTGTGGCATTGGCTCACAGGCAAACAGGCAAGGGAATAAAAAACAAAAAGGCAACAAAAGCAACATGAAAACACCAGTGGCTTTGTGCATAATGCTAGAACCTGTTTCTTCAATTATAAACATTAGACGTTTGAAATGTCTGTTTTTGACCGTCATGATACTTCTCATGGCAATATTTTTACTAGCACTAGTTATGGTAAATTTAGACTGAGAATAGTATCTAGTTATGGTAAATTTAGACTGAGAATAGTATCTAGTTATGGTAAATTTAGACTGAGAATAGTATCTAGTTATGGTAAATTTTGTGTGTCTTAGATTAATGGATAAATAAAAGGAGTATAACATGTTGGATGAATAAAAGGAGTTTAACATGTTGGATGAATAAAAGGAGTATAACATGTTGGATGAATAAAAGGAGTTTAACATGTTGGATGAATAAAAGGAGTATAACATGTTGGATGAATAAAAGGAGTATAACATGTTGGATGAATAAAAGGAGTTTAACATGTTGGATGAATAAAAGGAGTATAACATGTTGGATGAATAAAAGGAGTTTAACATGTTGGATGAATAAAAGGAGTATAACATGTTGGATGAATAAAAGGAGTTTAACATGTTGGATGAATAAAAGGAGTATAACATGTTGGATGAATAAAAGGAGTATAACATGTTGGATGAATAAAAGGAGTATAACATGTTGGATGAATAAAAGGAGTATAACATGTTGGATGAATAAAAGGAGTTTAACATGTTGGATGAATAAAAGGAGTATAACATGTTGGATGAATAAAAGGAGTATAACATGTTGGATGAATAAAGGAGTATAACATGTTGGATGAATAAAAGGAGTTTAACATGTTGGATGAATAAAAGGAGTTTAACATGTTGGATGAATAAAAGGAGTTTAACATGTTGGATGAATAAAAGGAGTTTAACATGTTGGATGAATAAAAGGAGTTTAACATGTTGGATGAATAAAAGGAGTATAACATGTTGGATGAATAAAAGGAGTTTAACATGTTGGATGAATAAAAGGAGTATAACATGTTGGATGAATAAAAGGAGTTTAACATGTTGGATGAATAAAAGGAGTATAACATGTTGGATGAATAAAAGGAGTTTAACATGTTGGATGAATAAAAGGAGTTTAACATGTTGGATGAATAAAAGGAGTTTAACATGTTGGATGAATAAAAGGAGTTTAACATGTTGGATGAATAAAAGGAGTATAACATGTTGGATGAATAAAAGGAGTTTAACATGTTGGATGAAGTGGCGTGAAAAAGGCAGTGAAATAAATAACGTCTCGGAACCCAAAAGGTGTGATGATATTCATTAGCAAAAATGTCTAGCAACAGTTGTCACAGTGACATCATTAACATTCATTTGAAATGGATAATTGCATAGTGGAGTCTTTTGTTAAGACTTGGCTCTGAGATATGAATAATATTACTACACAGATCAACAGTAGCTAGCTAACGTTAGGCTATAACTATCCAAGCAAATGGCTCTGAGATATGAATAATATTACTACACAGATCAACAGTAGCTATCTAACGTTAGGCTATAACTAGCCAAGCAAATGGCTCTGAGATATGAATAATATTACTACACGTAACATTATCTGCGAGCAAGCTAGCTAACATTAGGCTATAACTAGCCAAGCAAAGGGCTCTGAGATATGAATAATATTACTACACGTAACATTATCTAGCGAGCCAGCTAGCTAACATTAGGCTATAACTAGCCAAGCAAAGGGCTCTGAGATATGAATAATAATACTACACGTAACGTTATCTAGCGAGCCAGCCAGCTAACGTTAGCTAGCTAGCTAACAGTACACTTTAACTTTAAATGAAAATGACTTTCTGTCCAAATTGGAAACGTGTAACATCTGAAAATGTAGCTAGATAGACTATCTTACCCGTATACATCATGGATGGACGCCTCTCCCTGTCACAGATGCCATGGTTGCCCTGAGTTTGAAGATGTAATCCGGAGACAGGGGTTTTCTCCATCTCCTTAGCTATCGTACTCTAATTCCACTGATTTCAAAACTCCGTCCTCCAGAACGTGGAGAACAACACTTATACAGTTCTACTACGCAATACATTTCAAAACAAGACAGGATTACCTACACATACTGACCAGCTCAAATAGACAGAAGCGTGCTATATGACAGACCAATCCGAACTCATCTCTCAGCATGTCCAGCCCACTCATTATCTCAGCCAATCATGGCTAGCGGTAAGATTGCTGACTTTTTCTGTGGCTAAACCAACTAGGCTCGTAATTTAACAATTTTATTTGTTTTTACAGATGGCGTACAAGTTTGTTATTAAAGTATATGTAAGTTCGCATTTCTGCCAAAAAAGCACATTTTGTGACGCGTGACATTTGCATAGTTTCCTGAAACGGGTCACAAATCACTATGGTGAGACACTACAACCCAGGTGTTAAGTGCCTTAATGGACCGTAAAGGAAATCACGCTACAAATGATCATTACCGTGCCCTTAAAATGAGATCACAAATATTATGGACACATTAGAAATAGTGGATATTTGGAAACAAAAAAAACCCTGACCTTCATCATGGAAGTCGAGGGCGGCGTCTTCCACTTTCTGAGCCCTCTGCGGTGAAGGGATTCAGGAATGGGCTGCTGACATCGAATAGCTTCGCTGCTCTGGAGCCTGATGTCCCAGCTACATCTTCTCATGGAGCGTCGGAGGTTCCTTCGGTATCGGCCAACATTGTGATGGCATCGCCGGGGTCTAAGGTGGGTTCTGGTTCACTAGGGTCTACGGTGGGCTCTGCTATTCCTATCATTTGTGGGGGGTGAGTTAGAGGAGCCCCTGATGGGGCTAAGGTTGGGCTGAGGGCTCCGGCTCGAAATGGACAGCAGCCATCAACCATTATTATGGGAAGCTCCATGGTTAGATCGTTGGAAGTCCAAAATACACATACACTTTTGTTTTCCTGGAGCATTGGATTTATTAGAAATCATGCCCACCATCAAGAAATAGATTCCTGCTCTGAAAACATTTGTATTGCATATTTGGTCTAATGATATTATGCGTGTGAAATCTGTAAAGCTGCTCTTGGAGAATGCTCAGAAATTAGCAGGACATATAATTTTCTCGGGCCCAATTCCATCTCCTTGCCGTTGTGGGACTGAGAGTTTTAGCCTTCTTTGGTCTCTTCACCAGTGTTTAATGTTTCTGACCAAGGACTTGGGCATGTCCTTCGTTGACAATTTTGACATCTTCTGGAATAGGCCTGGCTACTTTGTGGAAGACGGAATTCACCTGGGTGAAAATGGAATACGGAATTCACCTGGGTGACAAAACGGATGGCAATGTGATAGACTGCATCCAATTTGTTGAGTAGAGTGTTGGAGGCTATTTTGTAAATGACATCGCCAAAGTCAAGGATCGGTAGGACAGTCAGTTTTACGAGGGTATGTTTGGCAGCATGAGGGAAGGCTGCTTTGTTGCGAAATAGGAAGCCAATTCTAGATTTTATTTTGGATTGGAAATGCTTAATGTGAGAGTTTACAGTCTAGCCTGACACCTAGGTATTTATAGTTGTCCACATATTCTAAGTCAGAACCGTCCTGAGTAGTGATGCTAGTCTGGCGGGCGGGTGCGGGCAGCGAACGGTTGAAAAGCATGCATTTCGTTTTACTAGCATTTAAGAGCAGTTGGGAAGGAGTGTTGTATGGCGTTGAAACTCGTTTGGAGGTTTGTTAACACAGTGTCCAAAGAAGGGCCAAATGTATACAGAATTGTGTCGTCTGCATAGAGGTGGATCAAATAATCACCCGCAGCAAGAGCGACATCATTGATATATACAGAGAAGAGAGTCGGCCCAAGAATTGAACCCTGTGGAACCCCCATAGAGACTGCCAGAGGTCCGGACAACAGGCCCTCCGATTTTACACACTGAACTCTATCTGAGAAGTATTTAGTGAACCAGGCGAGGCAGTTATTAGAGAAACCAAGGCTGTTGAGTATGCCGATAAGAATACGGTGATTGACAGAGTCGAAAGCCTTGGCCAGGTCGATGAAGACGGCTGCACAGTACTGTCTTTTATCGATGGCAGTTATGATATCGTTTAGTACCTTGAGCGTGGCTGAGGTGCACCCGTGACCAGCTCGGAAACCAGATTGCATAACGGAGAAGGTACGGTGGGATTCTAAATGGTCGGTGATCTGTTTGTTCACTTGGCTTTCGAAGACTTTAGAAAGGCAGGGCAGGATGGATATAGGTCTGTAACAGTTTGGGTCTAGAGTGTCTCCCCCTTTGAAGAGGGGGATGACCGCGGCCGCTATCCAATCTTTAGGAATCTCAGACGATACGAAAGAGAGGTTGAACAGACTAGTAATAGCGTGACTCTGTACCGGTACCACCTGTATATAGCCTCGCTACCATTTATTTTCACTGTAATTTTACTGTTTTCTTTTGTATTTCTTTACTTATCTATTGTTTACCTAAAACCTATTTTTTACTTAAAAATTGCACTGTTGGTTAGGGCTTGTAAGTAAGCATTTCACTGTAAGGTCTACTACACCTGTTGTATTCAGCATTTAACTGTAAGGTCTACTACACCTGTTGTATTCAGCATTTCACTGTAAGGTCTACTACACCTGTTGTATTCAGCATTTCACTGTAAGGTCTACTACACCTGTTGTATTCAGCATTTCACTGTAAGGTCTACACCTGTTGTATTCAGCATTTCACTGTAAGGTCTACACCGGTTGTATTCAGCATTTCACTGTAAGGTCTACTACACCTGTTGTATTCAGCATTTCACTGTAAGGTCTACTACACCTGTTGTATTCAGCATTTCACTGTAAGGTCTACACCGGTTGTATTCAGCATTTCACTGTAAGGTCTACTACACCTGTTGTATTCAGCATTTCACTGTAAGGTCTACTACACCTGTTGTATTCAGCATTTCACTGTAAGGTCTACACCTGTTGTATTCAGCATTTCACTGTAAGGTCTACTACACCTGTTGTATTCAGCATTTCACTGTAAGGTCTACTACACCTGTTGTATTCAGCATTTCACTGTAGGGTCTACTACACCTGTTGTATTCAGCATTTCACTGTAAGGTCTACACCTGTTGTATTCAGCATTTCACTGTAAGGTCTACTACACCTGTTGTATTCAGCATTTCACTGTAAGGTCTACTACACCTGTTGTATTCAGCATTTCACTGTAAGATCTACTACACCTGTTGTATTCAGCATTTCACTGTAAGATCTACTACACCTGCTGTATTCGACGCACATGACAAATAAACTTTGATTTGATTGATTTGATTTGAGTACCGGGCGGCAGGCAGGCTCAGGGTCAGGTAAAGTGGTCAGGCAGGCGGGCTCAGAGTCAAGACTGGCAAAGTTTTAAACCAGAAGGGCGAGAAAAGAGAGACTGGGAAAAAAGCAAGAGCTGAGACACAAAACGCTGGTTGACTAAAGCGAAGAAAGCGAACTGGCAACAGACAAACAGAGAACGCAGGTATAAATACACAGGGGATAATCACAAAGACAGGTGAAACAGATCAGGGTGTGACTGGAATAAATGTTGACTGAATGATTTGCTATTTAACAAAAGGCATGAACTATTTCTGTAAAAGAAGCCTATTTTAATTATCAATTTCTTTTCCAAATGTTGTTGTGTTACAGTCTGAATTTCAAATAGATCAAATTGAGATTTGTTGTCAAAGGCCTACACACACGTTTTTGAAAATCTGAAATGTCTTGAGTCAATTCATATTGAACTCCTTTGTTGTGGCAAGCCTAAATAAATTCAGGAGTAACAATGTGCTTAACAAGTCACATAATACATTCCATGGACTCACTCAGTGTGCAATAATAGCGTTTAACATGATGTTTGAATGACTACCTCATCTCTGTACCCTCAGTCGAGCAGTGCATTTAAAACACAGATTCAATCACAAAAAACAGGGAAGTTTTCAAAGAAAAGAAGGACATCTATTGGTAGATGGGTGAAAAAAAGGAAGACATTGAATATCCCTTTGAGCATGGTGAACTTATTAATTGCACTTGGTGTATCAATACACCCAGGTAGAGGAGTCCTTTCTAACGCAGTTGCCAGAGAGGAAATTTCACCATGAGGCCAATGGTGACTTTAAAATAGTTACAGAGTTTAATGGCTGTGATATGAGAAAACTGAGGATGGATCAACAACACTGTAGTTACTCCACAATTCTAACCTAAATGACAGAGTGAAAAGAAGGAAGCCTGTAGAAAATGAAAACATGCATCCTGTTTGCAACAAGGCACTAAAGTAAAACTGCAAAACAATGTAGCAAAGCAATTAACTTTTGTCTCTGAATACAAAGTGTTATGTTTGGGGCAAATCAAATACAACACATTACTGAGTACCGCTCTTCATATTTTCAAGCATAGTGGTGGCTGCATCATGTTATGCGTGTGCTTGTAGTCGGTAAGGACTGTGGAGTTTTTCAGGATAAAAAATAAATACAATGGAGCTAAGCACAGGCAAAATCTAAAAAATAAAGGTAAAAAATACTAGAGGAAAATCAGGATGAGTCTGCTTTCCACCAGACACTGGGAGATCAATTCACCTTTCAGCAGGACAATAACCTTAAACACAAGGCCAAATCTACACTGGAGTTGCTTACCAAGAAGAGAGTGAATGTTCTTGAGTGGCCAAGTTACAGTTTTGACTTCAATCTTCTTAAAAATCTATGGAAAGACCTGAATGGTTGTCTAGCAATGATCAACAACCAATTTGACAGAGCTTGAAGAATTTGAAAATAATAATGCGACAATGTTGAACAATCCAGGTGTGGAAAACTCTTAGAGACTTACCCAGAAAGACTCACAGCTGTAATCACTGCCAAAGGTGATTCTAGCAGGTGATTGAATACTTACTTAATGAAGATATATTTGTGTTACACTTTCATAAATGTTTTACAAATGTTAGAATTTTTCTTCCAATTTGACATTACAGAATATTTTGTGGAGATATTTGACAAAAATGACAATTAAATCAATTTTAATCCCACTTTGTAACACAATAAATTGTGGTAAACCTCTTAAGGATTGGCCCCCTTTTTTTCAATCTTCGCCTAAAATGACATACCCAAATTTAACTGCCTGTAGCTCAGGCCCTGAAGCAAGGATATGCATATTCTTGGTACCATTTGAAAGGAAACACGTTGAAGTTTGTGGAAATGTGAAAGGAATGTAGGAGAATATAACACATTAGATCTGGTAAAAGATAATACAAAGAATTTTATTTTTTTTGGACCATCATCTTTGAAATGCAAGAGAAAGGCCATAATGTATTATTTCAGCCCAGGTGCAATTTATATTTTGGCCACTAGATGGCAGCAGTGTATGTGCAACGTTCCAGACTGATTTGTTTATTAATAACTTTTCATTTTCAAAACTATGCACTCTCCTCAAACAATAGCTTGGTATTCTTTCACTGTAATAGCTACTGTAAATTGGACAGTGCAGTTAGATTAACAAGAATTGAAGCTTTCTGCCAATATCAGATATGTCCCCTGTGGTAAATGTTCTTGTTACTTACAACCTCATGCTAATCGCATTAGCCTATGTTAGCTCAACCATCCCACAGGGGACCCACCAATCCTGAAGAAGTTTTAAGGGGTGTGAATACTTTCCTGAAGACACTGTACTTTGTTTTGCCTGCATTTAGTACCAATTTAAGTTCAGCAAAGGCTTTCTGCATGGCAATGAAGGTCCAAAAGAGCCTGATCAGCCATGGCGGCAATGGCATACACAACAGTGTCCTCAGCATACAGATGATGGATACAACAGATGAACCAATTGAAAAGAACTGGACCAAGCCTCAATCCCTGTGGGACACACTTTTTTTACTTCCAGGGAAACTAAAAAAAAAAACATCAGTAAATACATACTGCATTCTGTCTGATAAATAATTTTCATACTAGCTACAGGCAGCCTGGTTCAGGCCTATCAAATAAGGAAAAAGGGCTGCAAAGTGTTTTTTCGTGTCCATACACTGTAAAACATCATTGTAAACCATAAAAGCAGCAGAGATGGTGCCGTATCTTGCCCTAAAGCCTGACTATAGATAAAACACAGTACCATCTATCCTGTTGCCTAGTCACTTTACCCCTACTATCAAATCAAATGTTATTTGTCACATGCTGGTAGCCTAGTGTGGCAGGTAGGTAGCATAGTGGTTAGAGCATTGGATTTGTAACCGGAAGGTTGCAAGGTCGAATCCCTGAGCTGACAAGGTAAAAATGTGTTGTTCTGCCCCTGAACAAGGCAGTTAACCCACTGTTCCTAGGCCGTCATTGAAAATAAGAATTTGTTCTTAACTGACAAGGTAAAAAAAAATAACACTTTGTAAACAACATGTGTAGAATACTAAGAATACTCTTCATGGACTACAGCTCAACATCATAGTACCCTCCAAGTTCATCATTAGGCTGGAGGCCCTGGGTCTCAACCCCACCCTGTGCAATTGTGTCCTGGACTTTGTGAAGGGCTGCCCCCAGATGTTGAAGGTAGGAAACAACATCTCCACTTTGCTAAACCTCAACACTCCGCTGATAGCATGTGGAAATCCACCGCATAGTCTGCTACACTGAGGGAGTCCCGCTGGAGTAACTTCTTCTCTCCTGGAGCCTCAATAACTTTTTTCACCTCCGCCACGAATCCCTCCAGAATAACGCATACTGCAGACTGTTGTTCTCAAACAGCCGTAGCCCCGACAAGGGCCCTCCTGGACATGAGCGTGATGAGGTACGCTATCTTAGAGAGGTCCAAGGGGAAGGAGGAAGGCTGCAGCTCCATGACGAGGGAACACTGAGCGAGAAACGCCCGACAGGTGCCCGACTCTCCATCAAAACGCTCCGGGAAAGGTAAGCGGGGTTCCTGGGAAACCGGGGGTGACGGCTCTGCTACTAGCCGGGTTACTGAGGGTGTCCAATGTTTGGTCGTGACCTTCGGCCAAGGCCTGGAACCCCTCCATCGGAACCCCTCCTACCAATGGTGGCTCCATGGGAGGAGATGGCGTAGCGGAGTCAGTCATGGCCAGTTCGTACTATCACGTTTCAGGGAAGACCCAGATGCAGACGAAGTAACAACAGTTTATTAATCGAACACAGGGGCAGGCAAAAGGCAGGTCCAGGTCAAGCAGAGGTCGGTAAACCAGATCGGTGGGTCAACGGTACAGGACGGCAGGCAGGCTCAGGGCCAGGGTAGGCAGAATGGTCAACACCGGGAAAACTAGGAAACAGGAACAATCGAGAGACCGGAAAAACGCTGGTAGGCTTGACGAAACAAAACGAACTGGCAACAGACAAACAGAGAACGCAGGTATAAATACACAGGGGATAATGGGGAAGATGGGCGACACCTGGAGGCGGGTGGAGACAAACACAAAGACAGGTGAAACAGATCAGGGAAGAGGTGAGGGCATTCGGAGTGCGGTGCCAGGAAAACAACCTCTTACTGAACGTCAACAAAACAAAGGAGATGATCGTGGACTTCAGGAAACAGTAGAGGGAGAATCCCCCCCATCCACATCGACGGGACAATAGTGGAGAAGGTGGAAGGTTCCTTGGCGTACACACCACGGACAAAATGGTCCACCCACACAGACAGCGTGGTGAAGAAGGTTTAACAGCATCTCTTCAACCTCAGGAGGCTGAAGAAATTTGGCTTGACACCTAAAACCCTCACAAACTTTTACAGATGCACAATTGAAAGCATCCTGTATGGTTGTATCACCGCATGGTACGGCAACTGCACCACCCACAGTCGCAAGGCTCTCCAGAGGGTAGTGAGGTCTGCACAACGCATCACCAGGGGCAAACTACCTGCCCTCCAGGACACCTACAGCATCCGACGTCGCTGGAAGGTCAAAAAGATCATCAAGGACAACAACCACCCGAGCCACTGCTTGTTACCCCCGCTATCATCCAGAAGGCGAGGTCAGTACAGGTGGTGCATCAAAGCTGGGATCGAGAGACTGAAAAACAGCCTTCAGACTGTTAGACAGCCATAACTAACACAGAGAGGCTGCTGCCTACATAAAGACTTGAAATAATTGGCCACTTCATGAAATGGATCACTAGTCACTTCATTAATGCCACTTTAATAATGTTTACATATCTTGCATTACTCATCTCATATGTATATGCTGTATTTTATACCTTGCTGCTCGGTCATCGCTCATCCATATATATGTATATATTCTTATTCCATCCCTTCACTTAGATTTGTGTGTATTAAGTAGTGGAATTGTCAGATTACTAGATTACTAGATATTATTGCACTGTCAGAGCTAGAAGCACAAGCATTTTGCTACACTCTCATTAACATCTGCCATGTGTATGTTTTTTTAATTAAATTTTATTTAACCTTTATTTAACTAGGCAAGCCAGTTAAGAATGTTAAGTATGTGAAGAATAAAATCTGATTTACTTACTTCCCAACAATGTAGAGAAAGAAAATAGAGAAATAATTGAAAAGTTATTTGACATGTTCAACTGTTAGGGACCTTCAGTACACACACCTGCATGTTAAACTGTTAGGGACCTTCAGTACACACACCTGCATGTTCAACTGTTAGGGACCTTCAGTACACACACCTGCATGTTCAACTGTTAGGGACCTTCAGAACACACACCTGCATGTTAAACTGTTAGGGACCTTCAGTACACACACCTGCATGTTAAACTGTTAGGGACCTTCAGTACACACACCTGCATGTTAAACTGTTAGGGACCTTCAGAACACACACCTGCATGTTAAACTGTTAGGGACCTTCAGTACACACACCTGCATGTTCAACTGTTAGGGACCTTCAGTACACACACCTGCATGTTCAACTGTTAGGGACCTTCAGTACACACACCTGCATGTTCAACTGTTAGGGACCTTCAGTACACACACCTGCATGTTCAACTGTTAGGGACCTTCAGTACACACACCTGCATGTTCAACTGTTAGGGACCTTCAGTACACACACCTGCATGTTCAACTGTTAGGGACCTTCAGTACACACACCTGCATGTTCAACTGTTAGGGACCTTCAGTACACACACCTGCATGTTAAACTGTTAGGGACCTTCAGTACACACACCTGCATGTTCAACTGTTAGGGACCTTCAGTACACACACCTGCATGTTAAACTGTTAGGGACCTTCAGTACACACACCTGCATGTTCAACTGTTAGGGACCTTCAGTACACACACCTGCATGTTCAACTGTTAAGGACCTTCAGTACACACACCTGCATGTTAAACTGTTAGGGACCTTCAGTACACACACTTGCATGTTCAACTGTTAGGGACCTTCAGTACACACACCTGCATGTTAAACTGTTAGGGACCTTCAGTACACACACCTGCATGTTAAACTGTTAGGGACCTTCAGTACACACACCTGCATGTTAAACTGTTAGGGACCTTCAGTACACACACCTGCATGTTAAACTGTTAGGGACCTTCAGTACACACACCTGCATGTTAAACTGTTAGGGACCGTCAGTACACACACCTGCATGTTCAACTGTTAGGGACCTTCAGTACACACACCTGCATGTTAAACTGTTAGGGACCTTCAGTACACACACCTGCATGTTCAACTGTTAGGGACCTTCAGTACACACACCTGCATGTTAAACTGTTAGGGACCTTCAGTACACACACCTGCATGTTAAATTGTTAGGGACCTTCAGTACACACACCTGCATGTTAAACTGTTAGGGACCTTCAGTACACACACCTGCATGTTAAACTGTTAGGGACCTTCAGTACACACACCTGCATGTTAAACTGTTAGGGACCTTCAGTACACACACCTGCATGTTAAACTGTTAGGGACCTTCAGTACACACACCTGCATGTTCAACTGTTAGGGACCTTCAGTACACACACCTGCATGTTAAACTGTTAGGGACCTTCAGTACACACACCTGCATGTTAAACTGTTAGGGACCTTCAGTACACACACCTGCATGTTCAACTGTTAGGGACCTTCAGTACACACACCTGCATGTTCAACTGTTAGGACCTTCAGTACACACACCTGCATGTTAAACTGTTAGGGACCTTCAGTACACACACCTGCATGTTCAACTGTTAGGGACCTTCAGTACACACACCTGCATGTTAAACTGTTAGGGACCTTCAGTACACACACCTGCATGTTCAACTGTTAGGGACCTTCAGTACACACACCTGCATGTTCAACTGTTAGGGACCTTCAGTACACACACCTGCATGTTCAACTGTTAGGGACCTTCAGTACACACACCTGCATGTTAAACTGTTAGGGACCTTCAGTACACACACCTGCATGTTCAACTGTTAGGGACCTTCAGTACACACACCTGCATGTTCAACTGTTAGGGACCTTCAGTACACACACCTGCATGTTCAACTGTTAGGGACCTTCAGTACACACACCTGCATGTTCAACTGTTAGGGACCTTCAGTACACACACCTGCATGTTAAACTGTTAGGGACCTTCAGTACACACACCTGCATGTTCAACTGTTAGGGACCTTCAGTACACACACCTGCATGTTCAACTGTTAGGGACCTTCAGTACACACACCTGCATGTTAAACTGTTAGGGACCTTCAGAACACACACCTGCATGTTCAACTGTTAGGGACCTTCAGTACACACACCTGCATATTAAACTGTTAGGGACCTTCAGTACACACACCTGCATGTTAAACTGTTAGGGACCTTCAGTACACACACCTGCATGTTAAACTGTTAGGGACCTTCAGTACACACACCTGCATGTTCAACTGTTAGGGACCTTCAGTACACACACCTGCATGTTCAACTGTTAGGGACCTTCAGTACACACACCTGCATGTTAAACTGTTAGGGACCTTCAGTACACACACCTGCATGTTCAACTGTTAGGGACCTTCAGTACACACACCTGCATGTTCAACTGTTAGGGACCTTCAGTACACACACCTGCATGTTAAACTGTTAGGGACCTTCAGTACACACACCTGCATGAAACCCTTCCTCAGAGAGGGAGAGGGAGAGGGAGAGGGAGAGGGAGAGGGAGAGGGAGGAGAGAGCGAGAGAGAGAGAGAGAGAGAGAGAGAGAGAGAGAGAGAGAGAGAGAGAGAGAGAGAGAGAGAGAGAGAGAGAGAGAGAGAGAGAGAGAGAGAGAGAGAAGGAAATGGTGCCATGTTTGCTTAGAGCCTGTATCCTTTCTTCTCCATGGCCATAAGCAGGATACACTTTGTAGAGACAGTGAGTGAGAGGTTGGGTTTAGGAGAAAGAAACACAGCAAAAAGGCCAGTTGATCTGAAAATACTTGAACAATGAGGAGTGATTGTATTCTTAGGTAGTAATGTGGTAGTAAGTGACAACTGGTTTGTCATGAGGCAGGATAGTAGACCTGGCTGGCCTTTGTCCTCTCTGTTACAGTAGGATAGTAGACCTGGCTGGCCTTTGTCCTCTCTGTTACAGTAGGATAGTAGACCTGGCTGGCCTTTGTCACGATATTCCATACAGATAACTCCCCCTACACCTTGACAATATTCCATACAGATAACTCCCCCTAAACCTTCACAATATTCCATAAAGATAACTCCCCCTACACCTTCACGATATTCCATACAGATAACTCCCCCTACACCTTCACGATATTCCATACAGATAACTCCCCCTACACCTTCACGATATTCCATACAGATAACTCCCCCTACACCTTCACGATATTCCATACAGATAACTCCCCCTACACCTTCACGATATTCCATACAGATTACTCCCCCTACACCTTGACGATATTCCATACAGATAACTCCCCCTACACCTTCACGATATTCCATACAGATAACTCCCCCTAAACCTTCACAATATTCCATACAGATAACTCCCCCTACACCTTCACGATATTCCATACAGATAACTCCCCCTACACCTTGATGATATTCCATACAGATAACTCCCCCTACACCTTGACGATATTCTATACAGATAACTCCCCCTAAACCTTGACAATATTCCATACAGATAACTCCCCCTACACCTTCACGATATTCCATACAGATAACTCCCCCTACACCTTGATGATATTCCATACAGATAACTCCCCCTAAACCTTGACGATATTCCATACAGATAACTCCCCCTACACCTTGACGATATTCCATACAGATTACTCCCCCTACACCTTGACGATATTCCATACAGATAACTCCCCCTAAACCTTGACGATATTCCATACAGATAACTCCCCCTACACCTTGACGATATTCTATACAGATAACTCCCCCTAAACCTTGACGATATTCCATACAGATAACTCCCCCTACACCTTGACGATATTCTATACAGATAACTCCCCCTACACCTTGACGATATTCTATACAGATAACTCCCCTAAACCTTGACGATATTCCATACAGATAACTCCCCTACACCTTGACGATATTCCATACAGATTACTCCCCTACACCTTCACGATATTCCATACAGATAACTCCCCTACACCTTGATGATATTCCATACAGATAACTCCCCCTAAACCTTGACGATATTCCATACAGATAACTCCCCGTACACCTTGACGATATTCTATACAGATAACTCCCCCTATACCTTGACGATATTCCATACAGATAACTCCCCCTACACCTTGACGATATTCTATACAGATAACTCCCCCTAAACCTTGACGATATTCCATACAGATAACTCCCCCTACACCTTGACGATATTCTATACAGATAACTCCCCCTACACCTTGACGATATTCTATACAGATAACTCCCCCTAAACCTTGACGATATTCCATACAGATAACTCCCCCTACACCTTGACGATATTCCATACAGATTACTCCCCCTACACCTTGACGATATTCCATACAGATAACTCCCCCTACACCTTCACGATATTCCATACAGATTACTCCCCCTACACCTTGACGATATTCCATACAGATTACTCCCCCTACACCTTCACGATATTCCATACAGATAACTCCCCCTACACCTTCACGATATTCAATACAGATAACTCCCCCTACACCTTCACAATATTCAATACAGATAACTCCCCCTAAACCTTCACAATATTCCATACAGATTACTCCCCCTACACCTTGACGATATTCCATACAGATTACTCCCCCTACACCTTCACGATATTCCATACAGATTACTCCCCCTACACCTTGACGATATTCCATACAGATAACTCCCCCTACACCTTCACGATATTCCATACAGATTACTCCCCCTACACCTTGACGATATTCCATACAGATTACTCCCCCTACACTTTCACGATATTCCATACAGATTACTCCCCCTACACCTTCACGATATTCCATACAGATTACTCCCCCTACACCTTGACGATATTCCATACAGATTACTCCCCCTACACCTTCACGATATTCCATACAGATAACTCCCCTACACCTTCACGATATTCAATACAGATAACTCCCCTAAACCTTCACAATATTCAATACAGATAACTCCCCTAAACCTTCACAATATTCCATACAGATTACTCCCCCTACACCTTGACGATATTCCATACAGATTACTCCCCCTACACCTTCACGATATTCCATACAGATTACTCCCCCTACACCTTGACGATATTCCATACAGATAACTCCCCCTACACCTTCACGATATTCCATACAGATTACTCCCCTACACCTTGACGATATTCCATACAGATTACTCCCCTACACTTTCACGATATTCCATACAGATTACTCCCCTACACCTTGACGATATTCCATACAGATTACTCCCCTACACCTTGACGATATTCCATACAGATTACTCCCTTACACCTTGACGATATTCCATACAGATAACTCCCCTAAACCTTGGACGATATTCCATACAGATTACTCCCCTACACCTTGACGATATTCCATACAGATAACTCCCCTAAACCTTGACGATATTCCATACAGATAACTCCCCTACACCTTGACGATATTCTATACAGATAACTCCCCTAAACCTTGACGATATTCCATACAGATAACTCCCCTACACCTTGACGATATTCTATACAGATAACTCCCCTACACCTTGACGATATTCTATACAGATAACTCCCCTAAACCTTGACGATATTCCATACAGATAACTCCCCTACACCTTGACGATATTCCATACAGATTACTCCCCTACACCTTCACGATATTCCATACAGATAACTCCCCTACACCTTGATGATATTCCATACAGATAACTCCCCTAAACCTTGACGATATTCCATACAGATAACTCCCATTACACCTTGACGATATTCTATACAGATAACTCCCCTACACCTTGACGATATTCTATACAGATAACTCCCCCTAAACCTTGACGATATTCCATACAGATAACTCCCCCTACACCTTGACGATATTCCATACAGATTACTCCCCCTACACCTTGACGATATTCCATACAGATTACTCCCCTACACCTTCACGATATTCCATACAGATAACTCCCCTACACCTTCACGATATTCAATACAGATAACTCCCCCTACACCTTCACAATATTCAATACAGATAACTCCCCCTAAACCTTCACAATATTCCATACAGATTACTCCCCTACACCTTGACGATATTCCATACAGATTACTCCCCTACACCTTCACGATATTCCATACAGATTACTCCCCTACACCTTGACGATATTCCATACAGATAACTCCCCCTACACCTTCACGATATTCCATACAGATTACTCCCCCTACACCTTGACGATATTCCATACAGATTACTCCTTGACGATATTCCATACAGATTACTCCCCCTACACCTTGACGATATTCCATACAGATAACTCCCCCTAAACCTTGACGATATTCCATACAGATTACTCCCCTACACCTTGACGATATTCCATACAGATAACTCCCCTAAACCTTGACGATATTCCATACAGATAACTCCCCTACACCTTGACGATATTCTATACAGATAACTCCCCTAAACCTTGACGATATTCCATACAGATAACTCCCGTACACCTTGACGATATTCTATACAGATAACTCCCCTACACCTTGACGATATTCTATACAGATAACTCCCCTAAACCTTGACGATATTCCATACAGATAACTCCCCCTACACCTTGACGATATTCCATACAGATTACTCCCCCTACACCTTGACGATATTCCATACAGATTACTCCCCCTACACCTTCACGATATTCCATACAGATAACTCCCCCTACACCTTCACGATATTCAATACAGATAACTCCCCCTACACCTTCACAATATTCAATACAGATAACTCCCCTAAACCTTCACAATATTCCATACAGATTACTCCCCTACACCTTGACGATATTCCATACAGATTACTCCCCTACACCTTCACGATATTCCATACAGATTACTCCCCTACACCTTGACGATATTCCATACAGATAACTCCCCTACACCTTCCACGATATTCCATACAGATTACTCCCCCTACACCTTGACGATATTCCATACAGATTACTCCCCCTACACTTTCACGATATTCCATACAGATAACTCCCCCTACACCTTCACGATATTCCATACAGATTACTCCCCCTACACCTTGACGATATTCCATACAGATTACTCCCCCTACACCTTCACGATATTCCATACAGATAACTCCCCCTACACCTTCACGATATTCAATACAGATAACTCCCCCTACACCTTCACAATATTCAATACAGATAACTCCCCCTAAACCTTCACAATATTCCATACAGATTACTCCCCCTACACCTTGACGATATTCCATACAGATTACTCCCCCTACACCTTCACGATATTCCATACAGATTACTCCCCTACACCTTGACGATATTCCATACAGATAACTCCCCTACACCTTCACGATATTCCATACAGATTACTCCCCTACACCTTGACGATATTCCATACAGATTACTCCCCCTACACTTTCACGATATTCCATACAGATTACTCCCCCTACACCTTGACGATATTCCATACAGATAACTCCCCCTACACCTTCACGATATTCCATACAGATTACTCCCCCTACACCTTGACGATATTCCATACAGATAACTCCCCCTACACCTTCACGATATTCCATACAGATAACTCCCCCTAAACCTTCACAATATTCCATACAGATAACTCCCCCTACACCTTCACGATATTCCATACAGATAACTCCCCCTACACCTTGATGATATTCCATACAGATAACTCCCCCTACACCTTGACGATATTCTATACAGATAACTCCCCCTAAACCTTGACAATATTCCATACAGATAACTCCCCCTACACCTTCACGATATTCCATACAGATAACTCCCCCTACACCTTGATGATATTCCATACAGATAACTCCCCTAAACCTTGACGATATTCCATACAGATAACTCCCCTACACCTTGACGATATTCCATACAGATTACTCCCCTACACCTTGACGATATTCCATACAGATAACTCCCCTAAACCTTGACGATATTCCATACAGATTACTCCCCTACACCTTGACGATATTCCATACAGATAACTCCCCTAAACCTTGACGATATTCCATACAGATAACTCCCCTACACCTTGACGATATTCTATACAGATAACTCCCCTAAACCTTGACGATATTCCATACAGATAACTCCCCTACACCTTGACGATATTCTATACAGATAACTCCCCTACACCTTGACGATATTCTATACAGATAACTCCCCTAAACCTTGACGATATTCCATACAGATAACTCCCCTACACCTTGACGATATTCCATACAGATTACTCCCCCTACACCTTCACGATATTCCATACAGATAACTCCCCCTACACCTTGATGGTATTCCATACAGATAACTCCCCCTAAACCTTGACGATATTCCATACAGATAACTCCCCGTACACCTTGACGATATTCTATACAGATAACTCCCCCTAAACCTTGACGATATTCCATACAGATAACTCCCCTACACCTTGACGATATTCTATACAGATAACTCCCCTAAACCTTGACGATATTCCATACAGATAACTCCCCTACACCTTGACGATATTCTATACAGATAACTCCCCTACACCTTGACGATATTCTATACAGATAACTCCCCCTAAACCTTGACGATATTCCATACAGATAACTCCCCCTACACCTTGACGATATTCCATACAGATAACTCCCCCTACACCTTGACGATATTCTATACAGATAACTCCCCCTAAACCTTGACGATATTCCATACAGATAACTCCCCCTACACCTTGACGATATTCTATACAGATAACTCCCCTACACCTTGACGATATTCTATACAGATAACTCCCCTAAACCTTGACGATATTCCATACAGATAACTCCTTACACCTTGACGATATTCCATACAGATTACTCCCCTACACCTTGTCGATATTCCATACAGATTACTCCCCCTACACCTTGACGATATTCCATACAGATAACTCCCCCTAAACCTTCACGATATTCCATACAGATAACTCCCCCTAAACCTTCACAATATTCCATACAGATTACTCCCCCTACACCTTGACGATATTCCATACAGATAACTCCCCCTACACCTTCACGATATTCCATACAGATAACTCCCCCTACACCTTGATGATATTCCATACAGATAACTCCCCCTAAACCTTGACGATATTCCATACAGATAACTCCCATTACACCTTGACGATATTCTATACAGATAACTCCCCTAAACCTTGACGATATTCCATACAGATAACTCCCCTACACCTTGACGATATTCTATACAGATAACTCCCCCTAAACCTTGACGATATTCCATACAGATAACTCCCCCTACACCTTGACGATATTCTATACAGATAACTCCCCCTACACCTTGACGATATTCTATACAGATAACTCCCCCTAAACCTTGACGATATTCCATACAGATAACTCCCCCTACACCTTGACGATATTCCATACAGATAACTCCCCTACACCTTGACGATATTCTATACAGATAACTCCCCTAAACCTTGGACGATATTCCATACAGATAACTCCCCCTACACCTTGACGATATTCTATACAGATAACTCCCCCTACACCTTGACGATATTCTATACAGATAACTCCCCCTAAACCTTGACGATATTCTATACAGATAACTCCCCCTACACCTTCACGATATTCCATACAGATTACTCCCCCTACACCTTCACGATATTCCATACAGATAACTCCCCCTACACCTTGATGATATTCCATACAGATAACTCCCCCTAAACCTTGACGATATTCCATACAGATAACTCCCCGTACACCTTGACGATATTCTATACAGATAACTCCCCCTAAACCTTGACGATATTCCATACAGATAACTCCCCGTACACCTTGACGATATTCTATACAGATAACTCCCCCTAAACCTTGACGATATTCCATACAGATAACTCCCCCTACACCTTGACGATATTCTATACAGATAACTCCCCCTACACCTTGACGATATTCTATACAGATAACTCCCCCTAAACCTTGACGATATTCCATACAGATAACTCCCCCTACACCTTGACGATATTCCATACAGATAACTCCCCCTACACCTTGACGATATTCTATACAGATAACTCCCCCTAAACCTTGACGATATTCCATACAGATAACTCCCCCTACACCTTGACGATATTCTATACAGATAACTCCCCCTACACCTTGACGATATTCTATACAGATAACTCCCCCTAAACCTTGACGATATTCCATACAGATAACTCCCCTACACCTTGACGATATTCCATACAGATTACTCCCCCTACACCTTGACGATATTCCATACAGATTACTCCCCCTACACCTTGACGATATTCCATACAGATAACTCCCCCTAAACCTTCACGATATTCCATACAGATAACTCCCCCTACACCTTCACAATATTCCATACAGGGTTTGGGTCAATTCCAGTTAAAATCAGTCAGTATAGGAAACTGAAGTGCCAATACCAGTTCCAATGTTCCTCAATATTAAAGCGGATATTTTTTATTGAAATGTCAGTTATGCCTATAATCCCTTAAAACAACAACACGTCGGTCTAGGTCTACCTGTTGATCCATACCCAAGAACAATACAACTTCCCAAATACAGTCAATAGGCCTATATCCATGGACAGTCTCAATTATTCAAGAGACCACAAAATAATTGCAGCTAATTAGCTTGTCATCGTTAGCCGAGGTGGACAGCATCTTGTGACCGTAGGGCTGAACTGATCCCGAGAGGCCAGTGATCCGGCGGCATGTCCCGGTGGGTTAATCATGGTAGCCATGGCTTTAGGTGCCTTGGTGAGGGGGGTCGGTCGATATCTCCTCATCTGGAACTGGGTAAGAACTTGCCATGCGAGGCTGCTGGAGCCGCTGCAAGCTGACACTGCAACGTGCCAATACTTACAACTATATTACAGTTTTTCTCAGTCGCTTTGGTGCATTTCTCACATCACTATTTACATTTGCACAACAGTTAGTTCAACCTCCACAACATTTAGTCATTTGTGCACATCATAGTAGCAGGTTCTCATTCCTTCCAACAAATTGCAAATGCTTTTGGACATGCATCAATTGCTTTCATACAACTCTCTGCTGTTTTATAACATTATCATTTGCTTATGTCATGTCAGTCAAAATTAACTATACTTGTGAATGCTGAATAGTCATTCCATATAAAACTAATAGTCCTCATTTAATTGCTTGAGTCATTACATACAAAAATGTTGAACTAGTTGTCAAAATCTGTCAAGCAAATTTTACACATTTTTTTAAAATATTTTTTTTCATGAAAATGTCTCCTAAATTGAACAATTTCTCTCAGGTGAATCTCAACTTTCACTGATGAGAAGGGGTGTGTGAAGCATTAGTTGCAACCAATGATAAGCCACTTTTCTACAATCACTGTCAGAGCTGAATCCCATAAACCCCCACTTTACAAGCATACAGTATATGAACCAAGCAGGACATAGTGTGTACCATTTCTACAATACTGTGACACAGAAATGGAAGGTCAGCCTCGTGTAAGAGGGGTGAGGGTGCGGGGAGGAAGGGGAAGGGGACAAAACAGGGGAAGAGGAAGAAGAGGCCAAGTACATAGGCGGATCCTTGATGAAATCAGGGCTACAATTGTGGATCATGTTGTCAATCACGGCCTCACAATGGCTGAGGCTGGTCGAAGGGTGCAGCCAAATGTTGGGAGAACCACTGTAAATTCAATTATTCAAACATTTCGTCGGGAGAACAGGTGTGTATAAATGGACAGTAATTCAGCACTAAACAATCTGCACTGCGCTACTGTCATTGTGTCATACATGAAGCTTGCAGTGGGACAATAACTTGTCACTGTACATTTTACATTTAGACGTACAGCTTTACTGCATCACACATTTAGTGTATTGTAGTGTACAGTAGTGTTACAGTAAAGATTTGCCATATTTACTGTAATTTTACTCTGCACCACACAGGATTGCAAGACAACCTTGCAGAGGTGGAAGAGGGCCCCTTTTACTCCAAGAACAAGAGGAAGCCATTTGTGCAATGGTGATTGCAAACAATGCCATAAGGTTGAGAGAGATACAAAGTGCTGTTATAGAGGATGACAACATCTTTGGGAATATTGAATCTGTTTCAGTCGCTACAATTGACAGAGTGCTCAGGAGGAATGAAATGCGCATGAAACAATTGTACAATGTGCCATTTGAACGGAACAGCGACAGAGTGAAGGAGATCCGTCACCAGTATGTACAGGTAAAACATGTATGTGTTCTATGCATATTCTAATGTTCAGTGCTGTAAACTGTTTACTTTGTGTAGTGTCATGCACTACACTTACATGACAGTTCTGTGTGTGTGTATTCACAGTGCATACTGTACAATATGTTGTCCAAAATGCATTATGTTACACAGGAAAAGTTGTTATAGTTTTTCTCACTCCCTCTTCTGTAATAAAGCATGTACTGGACCTGGAGGCCAGGGAACCGCTGCACACATTCATATACCTTGATGAGGCGGGTTTCAATCTGGCAAAAGGTAGAAGACGTGGAAGGAATCGCATTGGACAGAGAGCAACCATTGATGTCCCAGGCCAACGAGGAGGGAATATTACTATGTGTGCAGCCATCTCAGAAAACGGCGTCCTCACCCATATCCCCCGTCTTGGTCCATACAACACTTTGACTTATTTAGACACTCTTTACAGGGACATAATCCCTGAGAATGAGAGGGGTCTAACTGGAGACCATCTGAGCAAGCATGTTGTTGTTTTGGATAATGTGCGTTTTCACCACTCAGATGTCGTCAGACAGTGGTTTGCAGCACATGATAGGATGCTGGTGGAATATCTCCCTCCCTACTCACCATTCCTAAATCCAATAGAGGAGTTTTTCTCTTCCTGGAGGTGGAAGGTATATGACCGGCATCCACATACCCAAATGGCCCTGCTAGCGGCCATGGATGCAGCATGTGATGACATCACAGCAGAGTCCTGCAGAGGGTGGATTCGCCACTTGAGGAGATACCTTCCTCGCTGCATTGCAAGAGATGATATTCGCTGTGATGTAGATGAAATTATGTGGCCAGACAGAGAGGAACGTCTGGATGTGCATGAATGATTACAGTACTATGTATGTTGTATGTTCAGTTCCAATATGTACTGCAATATTGTTTACAGTTGTGCACAGCTCCACCCAAAGGGAGTTTATGTTTGTTGTAAATAAGGGTGTATTTTTTCTTTTGCACAATGCTGTGAACAAATTAGAATTGCAAAGAGCGTATGCAGTAAAAATGTGAAACATACATATTCAGTGTCTTGTACTCAGTTACCTCACTAAATACAGTAACGTGTAACTTTACTGTATTTTTCAAATGGCTGTGCAAATAGTATATAGTGCTGTCTTGAGCATTTTCAGGTAGTGTCACCAAGATCTGACTTTTTTGCATTGGAAAACATTTACAGAGTAAACTGTCATAATGAAAACATGACAAAGCCATTTGACTATCTTGTTCATAAACAATGGTGTCAGGACTTTTCATCTTGATGACACTGACACTTTCATTGACATGAATACTTGCTTTTGAGGAATGAGCTATCCATTTTGAGCAAGTGACACGCTTTTGCAGGTTATCAACTAGGTTTTGCAGTTTGTACTAATTGTTTTGAGAACTGCATTAACTGTTGTGCAAATGTAAATAGTGATGTGAGAAATGCACCAAAGCGACTGAGAAAAACTGTAACGGATTAGCAACATATAGCCTTGGGGTCGAGGAGAGGAGGGGGAGACATGGGTAATGGGTTGAGCTAAAGACCTGCATGTCAGGAATATTAAAACCACTGTCAAAGTGTGTGTGTGTGTGTGTGTGTGTGTGTGTGTGTGTGTGTGTGTGTGTGTGTGTGTGTGTGTGTGTGTGTGTGTGTGTGTGTGTGTGTGTGTGTGTGTATGAATGTGCCAAAGAAGCAGCTTCTCTTCCTGGATAGATACTGTAGATAGATAGATAGATAGATAGATAGATAGATAGATAGATAGATAGATAGATAGATAGATAGATAGATAGATAGATAGATAGATAGATAGATAGATAGATAGATAGATAGATAGATAGATAGATAGATAGATAGATAGATAGATAGATAGATAGATAGATAGATAGATAGATAGATAGATAGATACTGTAGATAGATAGATAGATAGATAGATAGATAGATAGATAGATAGATAGATAGATAGATAGATAGATAGATAGATAGATAGATAGATAGATAGATAGATAGATAGATAGATAGATAGATAGATAGAAAGAGTTGTTGATAATATTGTCTTGTTGTTAATCAATGGCTTTCTATTTCAACTGAGCCATTTTATTTTATTTCACCTTTCTTTAACCAGGTAGTTCTATATGATGTCATAATACAGGTAGGCCAGTTGAGAACAAGTTCTCATTTACAACTGCGACCTGGCCAAGATAAAGCAAAGCAGTGCGACACAAACAACAACACAGAGTTACACATGGAGTAAACAAACATACAGTCAATAATACAATAGGAAAATATATATACAGTGTGTGCAAATGTAGTAAGATTAGGGAAGTAAGGCAATAAATAGGCCATAGTGGCGAAATAATTACAATTTAGCCATTAAACACTGGAGTGACAGACGTGCAGAAGATGAATGTGCAAGTAGAGATACTGGGGTGCAAAGGAGCAAGATAAATAAATAACAATATGGGGATGAGGTAGTTGGGTGGGCTATTTACAGATGGGCTGTGTACATGTGCAATGATCGTAAGCTGCTCTGACAGCTGGTGCTTAAAGCTAGTGAGGGAGAGTCTCCAGCTTCAGTGATTTTTGCAATTCGTTCCAGTCATTGGCAGCAAGAGAACTGGAAGGAAAGGCAGCCAAAGGAGGTGTTGGCTTTGGGGATGACCAATGAAATATACCTGCTGAAAGGCGTGCTGCTGACCAGTGAGCGGAGATAAGGCGGGGCTTTACCTAACAAAGACTTATAGATGACCTGGAGCCAGTGGGTTTGGCCACGAATATGAAGCGAGGGCCAGCCAACGAGAGCATACAGGTCGCAGTGGTGAGTGGTATATGGGGCTTTGGTGACAAAACAGATGGCACTGCATGACATGATAGACTACATGACATCGTCGAAGTCAAGGATCGGTAGGATAGTCAGTTTTACGAGGGTATGTTTGGCAGCATGAGTGAAGGATGCTTTGTTGCGAAATAGGAAGCCAATTCTAGATTTAATTTTGGATTGGAGATGCTAAATGTGAGTCTGGAAGGAGTCTAACCAGACACCTAGGTATTTGTAGTTGTCCACATATTCTAAGTCAGAACCGTCCAGAGTAGTGATGCTAGACGGAGACGGGACGGTGGGTGCGGGCAGCGCTCGGTTGAAGAGCATGCATTTAGTTTTACTTGCATTTACTAGTAATCTCCTTCTACATGTTACAGCCACATCAAGGCCTGAGTTCCATTGTCACTACATTGATGCAGTGTGATGGTTTTGCCACTAGGTAGTGCTGTTTGTACACGGTACAGCAGGGCTCTCCAACCAGGGTTGGAGTGAAAACCTACAGGACGGTATCTCTCCAGGAACAGGGTTGGAGTTAAAACCTACAGGACGGTAGCTCTCCAGGAACAGGGTTGGAGAGCCCTGCTCAACAGGCAGGGAGTGCCAAAGCCTAATGTTGATCACCCCTAGCCTCTTTATTGTAATCTTATACCCAAACTACGTTCTTGGCATTGCACTCTTACAATTGCACCTATATTCCTCTAGTACAGTGGTTCCTAAACTTTTTATAGTCCCGTACCCCTTCAAACATTCAACCTCCAGCTGCGTACCCCCTCAAATCAAATCAAAATCTAATTTTATTTGTCACATACACATGGTTAGCAGATGTTAATGCGAGTGTAGCGAAATGCTTGTGCTTCTAGTTCTGACCATGCAGTAGTATCTAACAAGTAATCTAACAAATTCACAACAACTACCTTATACACACAAGAGTAAAGGAATGAATACGAGTATGTACATATAAATATATGGATGAGCGATGGCTGACCAGCATAGGCCAGATGCAGTAGATGGTATGGAGTACAGTATATACACATATATATATGAGATGAGTAATGTAGGATATGTAAACATTATATAAATGGCATTGTTTAAAGTGGCTAGTGAAACATTATTTCATCCAATTATAATTATTAAAGTGGCAAGAGATTTGGGTCGATGGCCGAACGGCATAGGCAAGATTCAGTAGATGGTTTAGAGTACAGTGTATACATTTGATATGAGTATGTCGGATACGTAAACATTATATACAAAATTGTTTAAAGTGGCTAGTGATACATTGTTACATCCAATTCCTATGTTTAAAGTGGCTAAAGATTTAAGTCAGTATGTTGGCAGCCGCCACTCAATGTTAGTAATGGCTGTTTAACAGTCTGATGGCCTTGAGGTAGAAGCTGTTTTTCAGTCTCTCGGTCCCAGCTTTGATGCACCTGTACTGACCTCGCCTTTTGGATGATAGCGGGGTGAACAGGCAGTGGCTCGGTTGGTTGTTGTCCTTGATGATATTTTTGGCCTTCCTGTGACATCGGGTGGTGTAGGTGTCCTGAAGGGCAGGTAGTTTACCCCCGGTGATGCGTTGTGCAGTCCTCACTACCCTCTGGAGAGCCTTACGGTAGTGGGCGGAGCAGTTGCCATACCATGCGGTGATACAGCCCGACAGGATGCTCTCGATTGTGCATCTGTAGAAGTTTGTGAGTGATTTTGGTGACAAGCCGAATTTCTTCAGCCTCCTGAGGTTGAAGAGGCGCTGTTGCGCCTTCTTCACCACGCTGTCTGTGTGGGTGGACCAATTCAGTTTGTCCGTGATGTGTACGCCGAGGAACTTAAAACTTGCGAGGGTTAACACATTTAAATGTTTTTCTCACATTGGCTGCGGTGAAGGAGAGCCCGCAGGTTTTGGTAGCAGGCCGTGTCGGTGGCACTGTAAGCGAGCAAAGAAGTTGTTTCAAAGCGAGCAAAGAAGTTGTTTAGTTTGTCTGGGAGCAGGACATCATGGTCCGCGACGGGGCTGGTTTTCTTTTTGTAGTCCGTGATTGACTGTAGACCCTGCCACATTCCTCTTGTGTCTGGAGCCGTTGAATTGTGACTCTACTTTGTCTCTATATTGACGCTTAGCTTGTTTGATTGCCTTGCGGAGGGAATAGCTACACTGTTTGTATTCAGTCATGTTTCCGGTAGCCTTACCCTGGTTAAAAGCAGTGGTTCGCGCTTTCAGTTTCTTGTGAATGCTGCCATCAATCCACGGTTTCTGGTTGGGGAAGGTTTTAATATTTGCTATGGGTACAACATCACCAATGCACTTGCTAATAAACTTGCTCACCGAATCAGCGTATACATCAATGTTGTTGTCAGATGCTATCCGGAACATATCCCAGTCCACGTGCTCGAAGCAATCTTGCAGCATGGAATCGGATTGGTCGGACCAGCGTTGAACAGACCTGAGAACAGGCGTTTCCTGTTTTAGTTTCTGTTTGTAGGCTGGGAGCAACAAAATGGAGTCATGGTCAGACTTGCCGAAAGGAGGGCGGAGAATAGCCTTATATGCATCACGGAAGTTGGAATAACAATGATCCAGGATTTTACCAGCCCGGGTGGCACATTCGATATCCTGGTAAAATTTCGGGAGCCTTGTTTTCAAATTAGCCTTATTAAAATCCCCAGCCACAATAAATGCAGCCTCAGGATATGTGGTTTCCAATTTACCTAGAGTGAAATGAATTTCTTTCAGGGCCGTCGATGTATCAGCTTGAGGGGGGATTTACACAGCTGTGATTATAATCGAGGAGAATTCTCTTGGTAGATAATGCGGTCTGCATTTGATTGTAAGGAATTATACGTCAGGTGAACAAAAGGACTTGAGTTCCTGTATGTTGTTATGATCACACCACGTCTCGTTAATCATAAGACACACACCCCCGCCCTTCTTCTTACCAGATAGATGTTTGTTTCTGGCGTGGAGAAACCAGGTGGCTGTACCGACTCAGATAACATGTCCTGAGTGAGCCATGTTTCCGTGAAGCAAAGAACGTTGCAGTCTCGGATGTCTCTCTGAAAGGCAACCCTCGATCTGATTTTGTCTACTTTGTTGTCCAGAGACTGTACATTGGCGATTAAAATACTCGGGAGAGGTGCACGATGCGCCCGTCGACGTAGCTTGACCAAAGCACTAGGGTCAGTGCACTCTCAAATCTAGTTTTTTGCCATCATTGTAAGCCTGCTACACACACACTATACGATACATTTATTAAACATAAGAATGAGTGTGAGTTTTTGTCACAACCCGACGCGTGGGAAGTGACAAAGAGCTCTTATAGGACCAGGTCACAAATAATAATATAATAATAATCAATAATTTTGCTCTTTATTTAAACATCTAACATATAAAACTTTATTTGTTCATAAAAAATTGTGAATAACTCACCACAGGTTAATGAGAAGGGTGTGCTTGAAAGGATGCACATTACTCTGCAATGTTGGGTTGTATTGGAGAGAGTCTCAGTCTTAAATCATTTTCCACACACAGTCTGTGCCTGTATTTAGTTTTCATGCTAGTGAGGGCCGGGAATCAACTCTCACATAGGTACGTGGTTGCAAAGGGCATCAGTGTCTTAACAGCACGATTTGCCAAGGCAGGATACTCTGAGCGCAGCCCGATCCAGAAATCTGGCAGTGGCTTTTGATTAAATTCAATTTTCACAGAACCGCCTGTTGCCATGTCGATGAGGCTGTCTTGTTCAGATATTGTAAGTGGACTGGAGGCAGTGCATGAAGGGGATAACGAATCCAGTTGTTTGTGTCATCCGTTTTGGGAAAGTACCTGCGTAATTACACATTGAAAATAGTTGCGGAGAGTCCCTGTAATCCTAGATTCAGATCATTCAGGCAAGAAATAACATCATCCAGATAGGCCAGTCATGTGAGAAACTCGTCATCATGCAAGCGGTCAGAGTGAAAATGATGGTCAGTAAAGAAAACTTTAAGCTCGTCTCTCAATTAAAAAAAACATGTCAATACTTTTCCCCTTGATAACCAGCGCACTTCTGTATGTTGTAAAAGCGTTACATGGTCGCTGCCCATATCATTGCATATTGCAGAAAATACACAAGAGTTCAGGGGCCTTGCTTTAACAAAATTAACCATTTTCACTGTGGTGTCCAAAACGTCTTTCAAGCTGTCCGGCATTCCCTAGGTCCTTACAATACTGCACACACAATCATATCTCTGGATGCACTACATAATGCAGTTGTACAGGACGGGCCAGAGCAGCCCAGGCTTGTTGTCATCTGGGATAATGTTAGTTCCCACCGGGCTGCTCTGGTCAGGGACTGGTTCACCAACCACTATATCTTCACAGTTGTACAGGACGGACCAGAGCAGCCCAGGCTTGTTGTCATCTGGGATAATGTTAGTGTTAGTCACCGGGCTGCTCTGGTCAGGGACTGGTTCACCAACCATAATAACGTCACTGTTGTATACTCCCCATTTCTCAATCCGATTGAGGAATTATTTTCGTCTTGGCGTTGGAAAGTGTATGACCGCCAACCACATGCCCGCCTGCCTCTTCTGCAAGCAATGGGAGAGTCATGCGGAGACATTGAGGTGGGGTCAGTCCAGGCTTGGATATGGCACGCAAGGCGATATTTTCCCCGTTGCCTAGCCAGGGATGATATTGCTTGTGATGTGGATGAGGTGATGTGGCCAGACCCTAACAGAAGGGCAGGATCCATAAACCATCCACCCTTACAATCCCTAACAATAGAAAATGTTGTTTACCATTGCACTGTAATTTTACTGTAATAATTATTGTTTCCGTGAGTTTACAGTAACATATTGTATTGATTACTGTACTGTAATTCTACTTTTCTTTGTGTTTTGTTGTTGTTGTTGTAAAAACCTGCAATGGCAAAAAAAATAAGAGTTATATATTTTTTTCTGAAGCCTTTCTATTTTCATTGAAATGTGACTAGATATTCTGGAACAATCTTTTACAGAAGCCTGTATGACAACATTAAAAAGGTATACAAAGTACTAAAGACAGCAGTGTTTTGTATAAAAGTACATCAGTGTGTTGCTGCTTTGAAAGAGTAATTCAAGTGGTGAATGTGTGTACCATTTTGTTGCAAAAATGCCATTTTGAAAAAAGGATTGTTAGATTTTGATTGCAGAGTTTCATTTTGAAATAGTAGTGAGATGTTTATCTCCCTGAGGGTTGCGTGTCGATTTTTGACACAACGGGCCAAATTCCGCAACAAGTGTGTAAGCAATCGCAGAAAACTGTTATTGTTATGGCTCACAGCAGGTCTCCAAGGAAACAGTCGCAGGAAGCCAGTTGTCAAACTCCTTATTTTATTAAGGGACAAAATAAAATGATACGTAGACAATCACCTGCTCACACAACGAGCCAAAAACATGAAACAATCACGGACAACACTGATGGGGGAACAGAGGAATAATTAACACATGTAATTTGGGTAATGATGACCGGGTGTGATTAATGACAAGACTAAACAGAAAGAGAGAAATAGATCGGTGGTGGCTAGAACTCCGGTGACGTCGACCGCCGGTAGACGCTCGAACCAGGGGAGGGACCAACTTCAGCTGAAGTCGTGACAGTTATGGAGCCCTTCAATAGTGAAAAGTGTTTTTTTTCCCCAATGTTTTAAGTCAGAGAACTCTTTGGATGTGGAACTTTTATTATGAAAACAACTACCCTATACCAGGGAGACCGCCAGGCCCGACCCTGGCCCAGCGGACCCAGGCCCGACCCTGCTTAGCTATGGTATGGCCACAAGCATCATTTCTTATATCCCTTGTCTCATTGCTGTGACTCCCCAACGGGCTCGGGAGAGGCGAAGGTCGTGTCATGCGTCTTCCGGGAACACGACCCGCACGACCCGACTACTTCTTTTCACACTGCTCGCTTAACCCGGAAGTCAGCCGCAACAATGTGTTGGAGGAAACACCGTCCGACTGATGACCGAAGTCAACTCACAGGAGCCAGGCCCTGCCCTTACCTGGTAAAATAAGAATCAAATCAATAAATAGAATACCAAGGAGTCGCTGGAGCGTGATAAGCCAAGGACAATCACAACAATTACACTTTTGGTGAAACCAATTTCTACTCACATCAGTCTGTGGTATAAACAGCAAAGTATGAAGTCTGTGGATATATTAAATCAATCTCATTTACACAGCGGACAGGATATCGTAACTCTGCCGATGACTTATTTGCAGGAATTGACCACCATTAACCTTGAGGTAAAACCACCACCATTTACCTTGAGGTAAAACCACCACCATTTACCTTGAGGAAAACCACCACCATTTAACTTGAGGTAAACCACCACCATTTACCTTGAGGAAAACCACCACCATTTACCTTGAGGAAAACCACCACTATTTACCTAGAGGAAAACCACCACCATTTACTTTGAGGTAAACCACCTTCATTTACCTTGAGAGAAACCACCACCATTTACCTTGAGGTAAACCACCTTCATTTACCTTGAGGAAAACCACCACCATTTACCTTGAGGCAAACCACCACCATTTACCTTGAGGCAAACCACCACCATTTACCTTGAGGTAAACCACCTTCATTTACCTTGAGGTAAACCACCTTCATTTACCTTGAGGTAAACCACCTACATTTACCTTGAGGTAAACCACCTACATTTACCTTGAGGTAAACCACCTTCATTTACCTTGAGGAAAATCCACTATTTAGGGAATAAGGGCCTAACACAGCATTAAGGTATGGCAGGCCACTGTGTGAAGAATGAATCTCTTCATTAGAGAAGAGGACAGACAGGCTGTGACCTAGAAACATAATCCCATCACTATCCATTAGCCTTGTCTGTCTAAACCCCTCTGCCACCCCTAGACCATGCCCAGACCACATACACCTCCTTAATTATAGGAACATAGACCATGCCCAGACCACATACACCTCCTTAATTATAGGAACATAGACCATGCCCAGACCACATACACCTCCTTAATTATAGGAACATAGACCATGCCCAGACCACATACACCTCCTTAATTATAGGAACATAGACCATGCCCAGACCACATACACCTCCTTAATTATAGGAACATAGACCATGCCCAGACCACATACACCTCCTTAATTATAGGAACATAGACCATGCCCAGACCACATACACCTCCTTAATTATAGGAACATAGACCATGCCCACACCACATACACCTCCTTAATTATAGGAACATAGACCATGCCCAGACCACATACACCTCCTTAATTATAGGAACATAGACCATGCCCACATCACATACACCTCCTTAATTATAGGAACATAGACCATGCCCAGACCACATACACCTCCTTAATTATAGGAACATAGACCATGCCCACACCACATACACCTCCTTAATTATAGGAACATAGACCATGCCCAGACCACATACACCTCCTTAATTATAGGAACATAGACCATGCCCACATCACATACACCTCCTTAATTATAGGAACATAGACCATGCCCACACCACATACACCTGTAATCCACGACACCACTAGCAAACAATGTCATCTCAATGAGACATCTGGGTAGGCCTAAATAAAAGATTGCAGCTACAGTGTAGTGAAACACACGTTTATTTTATAAAATATTTCCAATTGCAATATTCAGGAAAATACTTTGTCAGCCATTGTAGTAAGACATTATTAGTTGGAGTGTTTGTTAGCTGTTGACCTAGTGCTTTTAAACCAGCTGGCAGAGTAACACAGGGATCCCCGGCTGCAGGTAGCCTAGTGGTTAGAGCGTAGGGGCGGCAGGTAGCCTAGTGGTTAGAGCGTAGGGGCGGCAGGTAGCCTAGTGGTTAGAGCGTAGGGCCGGCAGGTAGCCTAGTGGTTAGAGCGTGGGGCGGCAGGTAGCCTGGTGGTTAGGGCGTGAGGCGGCAGGTAGCCTGGTGGTTAGGGCGTGAGGCGGCAGGTAGCCTGGTGGTTAGAGCGTGAGGGGCGGCAGGTAGCCTGGTGGTTAGGGCGTGGGGCCGGCAGGTAGCCTGGTGGTTAGAGCGTAGGGCGGCAGGTAGCCTAGTGGTTAGAGCGTGGGGCCGGCAGGTAGCCTGGTGGTTAGAGCGTGGGGCGGCAGGTAGCCTGGTGGTTAGAGCGTGGGGCGGCAGGTAGCCTAGTGGTTAGGGCGTGGGGCAGGTAGCCTAGTGGTTAGAGCGTGAGGCGGCAGGTAGACTAGTGGTTAGAGCGTAGGGGCGGCAGGTAGCCTAGTGGTTAGAGGGTAGGGGCGGCAGGTAGCCTAGTGGTTAGAGCGTAGGGGCGGCAGGTAGCCTAGTGGTTAGAGAGTAGGGGCGGCAGGTAGCCTAGTGGTTAGAGTGTAGGGCCGGCAGGTAGCCTAGTGGTTAGAGTGTAGGGCCGGCAGGTAGCCTAGTGGTTAGAGCGTTGGACTAGTAACCGTAAAGGTTGCATAGATCAAATCCCCGAGCCGACAAGGTAAAAAGTCGTTCTACCCCTGAACAAGGCAGTTAACCCACTGTTCCAAGGCCGTCATTGAAAATAAGAATTTGTTCTTAACTGACTTGCCTTGTTAAATAAAGGTTAAATAAATAAACACTAACATGAGTTATAAAGAGAAGTGATGGCCTGTCCACCCCTGCGTTTGTCGTGTCCGCTCCCGGACAGAACCCTTCTAGAATTGTTCATGGATAAAGGTGAGGAATTCTGTGTATGGAGCATGATGAATGAGCCTATCGGGTTGCCTTTGAAGTGCAAACCCCTCCCTCTGGGAATTTTGGGCCAGCCCGATAACACATTTAATTCCAGTCAGTGTAGCTAGCGCTGCCTGGACACCAACACACCCAGAGGCAGTATAGGCTTCCCTCAGCAACACAACAGATAAAAGAAACTTGATACATCCCGTCAGACACTGGCAGAGTTGTTACAGAAAACACATCGCTCTACCGATGTTCCAAAGAATCCTTATACAATGGTGTTTTAAAAGGTGTTCAAGAATGTGACAAAAACGCAGCTGTGGAACAACAATGCAACAGTCAGATCTGTGCAGTCCTCTTTCATACCTACTGCTGTCATCTGCTTTACTTGACTTACCTCCAGCCAACTTACTTACCGTACTGTGCTCTGAAACCTATTAACTTTGAAATAAATCTTTATAGAAACCTTTTGAAAGCGTATAAGAATGTAGTTTATGACGGGGACAAATAACAATCTACCTCAGCTGAATTACTGCATGGAAAGACAGATCAGAACTCAAAATTCTCCACATTATTTCCCATTCCATGTATGTCCTTGGGGAAATGTTCAATTCAAATGGTCACAAGTAACATTTTATTGGACAAATTGTAATTATGTCTGCAGTGGCTGTGATTGTGTGTCATGGTCTTCATCGACCACATTCCTCTTGCTTTCATCTGCATGGCTGTTCAATAAGGAATCCACAGAGCAAATCTCTCTCTCTCAATTCAATTCAATTCAATTCAAATGGGCTTTATTGGCATGAGAAACACATGTTCACATTGCCGAAGCAAGTAAAATAAAAAATAAACAAAAGTGAGAACAAAAAACAACAAGAAAAACATAAAGAAATATGAACATTAAACAAGGTTTCAAAATGATAAATATGTTTTGAATGTTATATTATCTGTTGGTCATACATTTGGCAGGAGGTTAGGAAGGTTAGGAAGTTAGGAAGGTAGGAAGGTTAGGACGGTTTGGAAGTTAGGAAGGTTAGGAAGTTAGGAAGGTTAGGACGGTTTGGAAGTTAGGAAGGTTAGGAGGTTAGGAAGGTAGGAAGGTTAGGACGGTTTGGAAGTTAGGAAGGTAGAAAGGTTAGGAAGGTTAGGACGGTTTGGAAGTTTGGAAGGTTAGGAAGGTTAGGAGGTTAGGGAGTTAGGAAGGTTAGGAAGGTTAGGAAGGTTAGGAGGTTAGGGAGGTTAGGACGGTTTGGAAGTTTGGAAGGTTAGGAAGGTTAGGAAGGTAGGAAGGTTAGGAAGGTTAGGAGGTTAGGAAGGTAGGAAGGTTAGGAAGGTTAGCAGGGTTTGGAAGGTTAGGAAGGTAGAAAGGTTAGGGAGTTAGGAAGGTAGGAAGGTTAGGAAGGTAGGAAGATTAGGAAGGCTAGTAAGTTAGGAAGGTTAGGAAGGTAGGATGGTTAGGAAGTTAGGAAGGTTAGGAAGTTAGGAAGGTTAGGAAGTTAGGAAGGTTAGGAAGGTTAGGAAGGTAGGAAGGTTAGGAAGGTTAGGAAGGTTAGGAGGTTAAGAAGGTTAGGAGGTTAGGAAGGTAGGAAGGTTAGGAAGGTTAGGAGGTTAGGAAGGTAGGAAGGTTAGGACGGTTTGGAAGGTTAGGAAGGTAGGAAGGTTAGGAGGTTAGGAAGGTAGGAAGGTTAGGAAGGTTAGGAAGGTTAGGAGGTTAGGGAGTTAGGAAGGTAGGAAGGTTAGGAAGTTAGGAAGATTAGGAAGGCTAGTAAGTTAGGAAGGTTAGGAAGGTAGGATGGTTAGGAAGTTAGGAAGGTTAGGAAGTTAGGAAGGTTAGGAAGTTAGGAAGGTTAGGAAGGTTAGGAAGTTAGGAAGGTTAGGAAGGTAGGATGGTTAGGAAGTTAGGAAGGTTAGGAAGGTAGGAAGGTTAGGGAGTTAGGAAGGTTAGGAAGGTTAGGAGGTTAGGGAGTTAGGAAGGTTAGGAGGTTAGGAAGGTTAGGAGGTTAGGAAGGTTAGGAAGGTTAGGAGGTTAGGGAGTTAGGAAGGTTAGGAGGTTAGGGAGTTAGGAAGGTAGGAAGGTTAGGAAGTTAGGAAGATTAGGAAGGTTAGGAGGTTAGGGAGTTAGGAAGGTTAGGAAGGTTAGGAGGTTAGGAAGGTTAGTAAGGTTAGGAGGTTTGGGAGTTAGGAAGGTTAGGAGGTTAGGGAGTTAGGAAGATTAGGAAGGCTAGTAAGTTAGGAAGGTTAGGAAGGTAGGATGGTTAGGAAGTTAGGAAGGTTAGGAAGTTAGGAAGGTTAGGGAGTTAGGAAGGTTAGGAAGGTTAGGAAGTGCAGCTCAGTGGCCACCTCATTTTGTGGACAGTGTGCACTAGCCTATCTTAACTGCAAGGCCATGCTCACTGAATCTGTACATAGTTCTTCATTTTGGGACAGTAACAGTGGGCAGGTATTCTGCCACTGTGTACTCTCTGTTTAGGGCTAGATAGCATTCCAATTTGCTCTGTTTTTTTGGTTGATTCTTTCCAATGTGTCAAGTAGTTCTCTTTTTGTTTTCTCATAATTTGGTTGGGTCCAACCAGTCCCAGAACCAGCTGGCTGAGGAGACTCCTCTCTAGGTTCATCTCTCTGTAGGTGATGGCTTTGTGGTGAAATGTGTGGGCATCGCTTCATTTTAGGTGGTTGTAGAAATGAACAGCTCTTTTCTGGATTTTGATAACTAGTGGGTGTACTCCTAATTCTGCTCTGCATGCATTGTTTGTGGTTTTTGTACATGAAGGATATTTTTTTGCAGTATTCAGCATGCAGAGTCTCAATTGGGTGTTTGTCCCACTTTGTGAATTCTTGGTTGGTGAGCAGGACCTCACAACCATAGAGAGCAATGCGTTCTATAACTGATTGGAGTAGTTTTAGCCAGATCCTAATAGAGATGTTGAGTTTTATGTTCCTTTTGATGATTCGTAGCCCTGTGGACAGTTAACTGTGGTGTTGATGTTTAGGAAGGTATACTTCTTTGTGTGCTCCAGGGCAACGTTGTCTAGATGGAATTTCTATTTGTTGTCCTGGTAACTGGACCTTTTATGGAACACCATTATTTTGGTCTTACTGAGATTTACTGTCAGGGCCCAGGTCTGTATCTTACTGTCAGGGCCCAGGTCTGTATCTTACTGTCAGGGCCCAGGTCTGTATCTTACTGTCAGGGCCCAGGTCTGACAGAATCTGTGCAGAAGATCTAGGTGCTGCTGTAGGCCCTCCTTGGTTGGGGACAGAAGCACCTGATCATCAGCAAACAGTAGACATTTGACTTCAGATTCTAGTAGGGTGAGGCCGGGTGTTGCAGACTGTTCTAATTCCCTCGCAAATCTGTTTTAACCGCACACTTGTTGTTTGTATACATGGATTTTATAATATCATATGCTTTTCCCCCAACACTGCTTTCCATCAATTTGTATAGAAGACCCTCATGCCAAATTGAGTCAAAAGATTTTTTGAATTGAAATTTGTCTCCACTTTTGTGGATCAGGGTGATCGGCCTTGGTACCAAATATTAGGGAAGATCCCAGAGCTGAGGATAACAAGTTTAAGAATAGCCCATTTAAAAAAACTTTAGGTCACTGTAAATAAGAATTTGTTCTTAACGGACTTAAATAAAACAAATTAAAAGGGAATAGGGTGCCATTTTCGACGTAACCACAGGTAAAGGCTATGTGCTGAAGTAGCTAATTGATATTGACAGAACAGGAGCCAGTCTTTCAGACCAGAGGTGCAAATCCCTTCTGACAACCTGGCAGGAAGGGGGAGGTTGCTGTGGAATTTAGCCTGCGGAGTGAAAGGTCACCATCACAATCAATAGAAACTAAAAAACAGATGGGAGAGACAGCATCTTTGTGTTCTCTTATTGATGGGCAGTCCATCACAAACAAGAAATATATAGAAGAAGAAGAAGAAGAAGAAGAAGAAGAAGAAGCAGGGTTGATGATCAACTAGTTTGATGAGGAGAGAGAGAGAGAGAGAGAGAGAGAGAGAGAGAGAGAGAGAGGGGGCAACAGAGAGAGAGAGAGATATGGTGATAGAGAGATATATATGGAGAGAGAGAGAGGGATATATAGAGAGAGAGAGAGAGAGAGAGAGAGAGAGAGAGAGAGAGAGAGAGAGAGAGAGAGAGAGATATGGTGATAGAGAGATATATATGGAGAGAGAGAGAGGGATATAGAGAGAGAGAGAGAGAGAGAGAGAGAGAGTACAAAACTAAAATACATTAAAACAGAACCCTACAGGAGTTTTTCATAATGTCCTAGCTGCCTTGCTATTGGTTATCAATCAGGAAGGAACATAGATGAATGAGGAAAAAATTATAAAGACAATAACTCCTTGTATTTCTAGTTGGCATGCTTATAATATAAAACAAAGAATACCACATCATTCCATGAATGATCTCATCAGATTACTCAAGATTCAGGGAATATTCAGTTTTGACGTCTGAATCCCTCAACACAAAAACAGTGTCTTAAAGCCGGAATGAATGACTGAGGTAAATCACGTTAAACTCTTTGTAAACGTTTAATATAATTTGGTGCTTTGCAGATGACCCCAAAACAGAGCGATGGGAATCTGATCAATTGGTCACATGACACACTGGTTTAATACTTAGTCGTAATGAAGGCCGATGTGGGACACACACCGACCAGTGGAGAAAGAGAGAGTGAGAGAAAGAGAGAGAGAGAGAGAGAGAGAGAGAGACAGAGAGAGAGAGAGAGAGAGAGAGAGAGAGAGAGAGAGAGAGAGAGAGAGAGAGAGAGAGAGGAGGGATATGCTGGAGTGTCTGACCCTCTTACCCTATAGGCCCCAGGATATACTTTTACTGGGTTATACTGCTACTGTCCTCAAACTCAGGAGGCTGAAGACACTACCAAAAACACTCACAAACTTTTACAGATGCACAATCGAGCATCCTGTCAGGCTGTATCGCCGCCTGGTACGGCAACTGCTCCGCCCACAACCGTAAGGCTCTCCAGAGGGTAGTGAGGTTTGCACAACGTATCACCGGGGGTAAACTACCTGCCTTCCAGGACATCTACACCACCTGATGTCACAGGAAGGCCAAAAAGATCATCAAGGACAACAACCACCCGAGCCACTGCCTGTTCACCCCGCTATCATCCAGGCTATCATCCAGGCGAGGTCAGTACATGTGCATCAAAGCTGGGACCGAGAGACTGAAAAACAGTTTCTACCTCAAGGCCATCAGACTGTTAAACAGCCATCACTAACATTGAGTGGCTACTGCCAACATACTGACTCAAATCTCTAGCCACTTTAATAAGTAATAATTGGATGTAATAAATGTATCACTAGCCACTTAAAAAATGCCACTTTATATAATGTTTACATATCCTACATTACTCATCTCATATGTATATACTGTACTCTATACCATCTACTGCATCTTGCCTATGCCGTTCGTGTCACGACTTCCACCGACGGTGGCTCCTCTGCCTGTTCGGGCGGCGTTCGGCGGTCGTCGTCACCGGCCTACTAGCTGCCACCGACCCACTTTTCCTTTCCGTTGATTTTTCTGTATTGGTTGCACCTGTTCATTGTTTGTGGTTTTTTGTTAGGGCTATTTAATCCGGTTAGGGCCGCCTCCTTTTTGTGTTTTCTGTTTGTCGGTGGACTGTTGGTTGTATGTTTCTCTTGCTGTGTTTGGTGTCCTGTTTTGGGCTGCTCTTCTGTTTAGTTCGCCTGTTGTTTTGGCTTTTGACATTTTACGCACCGCAATAAAGTTGGTTTCCTGATCCTCTGCTCTCCGCACCCACCACTCCTAGCTGTGTGACAGTTCGGCCATCGCTCATCCATATATTTTTATGTACATATTCTTCTTCTTCATATCCAGAACACATACTTTATTTACAAACGGGACTTGACGGAACAAAACAATAAACAAAGAACATGACGTGAAACCGAACTAGACAAACTAACTAAACTATGAACAAACACTGTGACATAAACCTAAACACGATGGCATGAACCTAAACACGATGGCATGAACCTAAACACGATGGCATGAACCTAAACACGATAAACATAACATTCAGCAGCAATAACCCCAAACATATATATGGTTCCCAATTAGAGGTAACGAGACTCAGCTGCCTCTAATTGGGAACCATTACCCCAACATAGAAATACACACCATAGAACAAAAGAAACCCTACACCAAAACAAAACTAAACACTCCAGCCTGTACACTCAGGCCTGGACTTTACACATATATTTTTATGTACATATTCTTATTCATTCCTTTACAAACCGGGAACTAGACAAAACCTTCAGGAGACCATGACACAATGACCTGACTACTTTAGGCAATCCTTTCGTGATGTTTCGGGAACATACTAACAACTTATGTATTTCTCTGTCTCCATCTCTTTCTCTCTCTCTCTCTATATATATATATATATATTTCTCTTTTTCTCTCTCCATCTCTCTCTCCACCACCTTCCTGTAATGAATACGCTGGGAGACAGAGAGCTGGTTTCAAGCGCAGGACGCAGCAGTTGTATATTAGTAAAGGACCACAGGAGGAGGCAGGTAGCTGGGTCCAGGGGCAGGCAGAAGGACATACACAGGGGGGGTCCAAACAGGCAACAGTACAGGCAGGGAGAAGGCTAATGACGTAGTCTGGGCAAATAAGGTTGATGGACAGGAAATCCGATAGGCAAACGTACAGGCAAAAAGGCGTCGTTAGTGAGGACAGCCAAAAACTACGATACACAGGAGGACTAATATGGAAAACCAGCGCTCCGAATAGAAATGAGTATCAAAACAAACAATAACTCACAGTGATGGGGTGCAATGAACTGAACTAAATAGGGTGTGATAATGACATGCAGGTGTGTGAACAGGTGATCAGAATTCAGGTGATCAGGGGATCTGGAGAGTGAGCTGCGTTCAATGTGTTTTGAGAGTGTGAGTTGGAAGCAGCAGACGTTACGCTTCCTTCCTTCAGCCCAGATTGATGTCTGGCGTTACTTTATAGTAGTGGTATTGACCTGCAGCGTGGCCTGTCAGTGGTGCATCAAATTAACGCTGTGTTACAGGGCCATGGATTCCTGTCAACCTCCTGACAAGATAATACATTATTGGAGAGAGCGCCCCTGGTCATTTGTTTTTGTTTATTCAGAAGAGTAAAGTAACAGTGGGAGGTAGGAAGGGAGGGAGAAGGGAGGCAGGAGGGACGGAGGGAGGGATGGAGAGAGGGAGGAGGAAAGAGGGAGAGAGGGAGGCAGGAGGGACGGAGGGAGGGATGGAGAGAGGGAGGCAGGAGGGACGGAGGGAGGGATGGAGAGAGGGAGGGAGGAGGGACGGAGGGAGGGAGAAGGGAGAGAGGGAGGAGGAAAGAGGGAGAGAGGGAGGCAGGAGGGACGGAGGGAGGGATGGAGAGAGGGAGGCAGGAGGGACGGAGGGAGGGATGGAGAGAGGGAGGCAGGAGGGACGGAGGGAGGGAGAAGGGAGAGAGGGAGGAGGAAAGAGGAAGAGAGGGAGGCAGGAGGGACGGAGGGAGGGATGGAGAGAGGGAGGGAGAGAGGGTGAACCCAAATAATAACTCTATTACCTGCTGATCCCGACCCGGCCAGTCAGGCAGCCCAGGGACATCGACTGAGGGCCCCGGCCAGTCAGGCAGCCCAGGGACATCGACTGAGGGCCCGGCCAGTCAGGCAGCCCAGGGACATCGACTGAGGACCCGGGCCGGCCGCCCACTAATCTCCAGCAGGGTTAATTACATCAGGCTGCTCAGCCTTAATTAACTTAATCTTTACTCCATTTCAGCTGCTTAGTGCTGTGAACACACCACAGAATGCCTGCGTTGGTTCGACCAATAGGACATTGACCTCTGCCCTGAATGAGAGTCGTCAACTTCGACAGTCGTCTTTCTTCCTCTCTCTTTCTGTCTCTCTCTCTGTCCGTCTCTCTTTATTTTCTCACTATCACTTTCTTTCTCTCCCTTTTTCTCTCTCTCCTGTTCCTCTCTGTAACGATTTGTGCTGAGAGTCGGGAAGCAAGTTCAGGGAGTGAATACATTTAATTAATAAATGAACAGAACAAGAAACACAAACAGCGCACTGACATTAAACAAAGTCAGCAACAGAAACAATAACGCCTGGGGAAGGAACCAAAGGGATTGACATATATAGGGAAGGTAATCAGGGAGGTGATGGAGTCCAGGTGAGCGTAACGATGATGACAGGTGTGCGCCAGAACGAGCCGCCTGGAAACCTAGAGGCCGGAGAGGGAGCACACGTGACACTCTCAGTTTCATGCTGGGAGTGTTTGTAATGTAAAGACCGTGTGGAAGACTCTGTCCTTACATATTTTCTTGATTCTTTCCTTGGTATTTTCTTTAAATGTTTATTTTCTCTATTATTGAGGGTTAACGCACTGTTAGTTTAGCGGTACCCACTGTTTTGGATAAAAGTTAGGGAGGACCCTCTTCTCTGCATATATCAACGATGTCGCTCTTGCTGCTGGTGATTCTCTGATCCACCTCTATGCAGACGACACCATTCTGTATACTTCTGGCCCTTCTTTGGACACTGTGTTAACTACCCTCCAGACGAGCTTCAATGCCATACAACTCTCCTTCCGTGGCCTCCAACTGCTCTAAAATGCAAGTAAAACTAAATGCATGCTCTTCAACCGATCGCTGCCCGCACCTGCCCGCCCGACTAGCATCACTACTCTGGACGGTTCTGACTTTGAATATGTGGACAACTACAAATACCTAGGTGTCTGGCTAGACTGTAAACTCTCCTTCCAGACTCACATTAAACATCTCCAATCCAAAATTAAATCTAGAATTGGCTTCCTATTTCGCAACAAAGCCTCCTTCACTCATGCTGCCAAACATACCCTCGTAAAACTGACTATCCTACCGATCCTTGACTTCGGCGATGTCATTTACAAAATAGCCTCCAACACTCTAGTCAGCAAATCGGATGCAGTCTATCATCCTCAGGCAGGCTGATGCATAGGAGCCTGACGATCCGGCTGATGCATAGGAGCCTGACGATCCGGCTGAGGTGTAGAAGCCTGACGAGCCGGCTGGGCGTAAAAACATGAATATCCGGCTGAGGCCTGACGTGGGATGGGCGCCTTCTGAGCCAACCGGGGCAAGAAACCTCTCAAGCCAGCTAGGGTGTGACAGCCCGACGAGCTGACATAGGCACCCCCGGTTCCATTGGTGTCGGGCCCCAGACCCAACATCACCACGAACCGTAACGTCAGCACTCCCCGATGCTTCGTATATTGGCTTCTGCATTCTGTAAGGACCGACGCCGGGGATGAGAAGCAGGTATGGGGAGTTGAACATTTAATGCGGAATAGACAGGTTACAGGACAGGACAGCGTCAGCACACGGGTATACAAAGACATACGAACATTAATGCATAAGCAGGGAACAGAGGTCCTCCATGAGACATACATGGAGGAGGCTCAATCAAGTTAGCCGTCTAGATTACTTCCTGGACTCATTCATCCTGGCATCAAAAGTTTTAAAAAGTATTAATAGGAGACCGAATGTGATCAGACCACCATCTAATTGGCCTCCATATAACTCTTACAGAATTTCCACGTGGACGGGGATATTGGAAATTTAATCAAAGCCTATTGGAGGACAATTTGTTCTTAACGCTAATTAATAATTTAGTATGTACAGTTAGTATGTACAGCAACCCCAGATATAAAATAGTAAGAGGAGTAAAACAAGGCTGTCCATTGTCTCTATATCTATTTATTATGGCCATTGAAATGCTAGCTATTCAGGCTTTTTTTTCAGACTCCTCCTCAATGGGTCCAGAGCTGACAGACAGTCAGGCAGAGGGATCAAAGAACACGGTGAGGGAACTGTCAAGGGTCCTGAATGAGACTAAATGGAAAAAGAAGGTTAATCTTGAAGCTTTTTTTTGCAATCCGGGAAAGTTTGTAAGATCAGTACAACATGCTATGAAAAATGAGGGGCATGGTGACCTCTCACCCAGGAAAAGGTTTAGGTTGATGAAGTTGGTAACAACTATCTTCTGACGCTGTTAAGATAAATAGTTTTTCTGGCGCTGGGGCTTTTTGAGCTTTGCTATTGGTCTCTTTCTTTGCTGGCTTTTCTCCCACTTCTTATGGAGACTCTTCATAAATGTGTACGCGCCTAACACAGGGAGAGAGAAGGGGCTTCTGTCTGGGTGTCTTAGACAGGAACTCTCACAGGTAGCGCTTGAGGAGATGCTGGTGGTCGGCGGGGACTGGAACTGTCCAATGGATTTGTCGAAAGACAGAAATGGAGAGGAGCCTCATTCAGGCTCAGTGGGGGTGTTAAGGGACATCATTAATCAGTTTGACCTAGTGGATGTTTGGAGAACTAGGCTTCCCAACACAAGACAGTATACATGAGTATTTGTATTTGTATTTATTAGGCATCCCCATTAGCTGCTGCTTTGGCAGCAGCTACTCTTTCTGGGGTCCAAACACACCCAAATACCTACATTACATATAAAACAACAGATAAAACAGTGAACTATGTTTGTACTGAATGAACTAAAGATAAAACAGTACATCATATAACATCCCTACACCACCACATATCCACAACACAAAATGTTCAATACCACCATACAACAATATCACAATGTGTGTGTATGCATGTGTCTGTACCTTTCTACAGTATATGTCTCTTCACAGTCCCCGTTGTTCCACACTGTGTATTTTTACCTGCTTATTAAATCTGATTCTACTGCTTGCATCAGTTACCTGATGTGGAATAGAGTTCCATGTAGTCATGGCTCTATGTAGTACTGTGCACCTCCCATAGTCTGTTCTGGACTTGGGGACCGTGAAGAGACCTCTGGTGGCATGTCTTGTGGGGTATGCATGGGTGTCTGAGCTGTGTGCTAGTAGTTTAGACAGACAGCTTGGTACATTCAGCTTGTCAACACCTCTTACAAAAACAAGTAATGATGAAGTCAATCTCTCTTCCACTTTGAGCCAGGAGAGATTGACATGCATGTCATTAATGTTAGCTCTCCGTGTACTTTTAAGGGCCAGCCATGCTGCCCTGTTCTGAGCCAACTGCAATTTCCCCAAGTCCCTCTTTGTGCCACCTGACCACACGACTGAACAAAAGTCCAGGTGCAACAAAACTAGAGCCTGTAGGACCTGCCTTGTTGATAGTGTTGTTAACTTCCTTGGGAGCAGCGAACGAGGTGACCGTTTTGGAGAGCCTGGCATGCCCAAAGTAAAATGCCTCCCATTCAGGCCCAGAAAATAGGATATGCACATATTTAGTACCATTGTATAGGAAACACTCTGAAAATGTTAACATTTTGACTGTGAGCATAACAGAACGGATATGGCAGGCGAAAACCAGAGGAATTTCTGTCCTGGAAAAAGTGGTTTTGACAGATTGCCTCATTTGGAACCCCTCCCTTATGAAAATGCCCATATAAGGGCATATGAATGCAGTACCTATTGCTTCCTCTGGATGTCAACAGTCTCGAGAAAGTGTTCTGATTCTTTTTAGATGTTTTTAGAGCAGAGAAGAAGACGAATAAGGAAGTGGCCACACAGATGTCAATACAAGTAAATGCGCTTTCTTATCGCCCAGTTTATATTCCAGTTGAAATATTATACTATTTATACATAAAAGTGTTCCTAAGGATACATTTAAAATTATGTTTGATTGTTCTTGGACAAGTCTATAGGTATAAGTTGAACGAGTTCTCTTCACGTTTCAATGGACGATTGGAGGCTGTATTTTCTTATCATAACGCGCCAACCAAACGGAGATTTATGGATATAATACATAACTTTTTCTAACAAAAGAACCATGGATTGTCTTCGTTGGACACTTGGGAATCATCAAATCAAATCAAATGTATTTATAAAGCCCTTCTTACATCAGCTGATGTCACAGAGTGCTGTACAGAAACCCAGCCTAAAACCCCAAACAGCAAGCAATGCAGGTGTAAAAGCACGGTGGCTAAGAAAAACTCTCTAGAAAGGCCTAAACCTAGGAAGAAACCTAGAGAGGAACCAGGCTGAGGGAAGCCCTCAGCATAAGTTCTTCAAAAGGTAATTGATTTGTTTTCGCTGTGAAATGTGTTTTCTGTGAACCGTGGAGGCTTATGAAATTATGGTAATGGGAAAAATATGTCAGGTGCTACCCTCAAACAATCAAATGTGGTGCTTTCGACGTAAAGCCTTTTTGAAATCTGACAACGCTGTGATATTGCCAAGAAGCAGAGCTTTTGATGACTATGAAGAACTTGTATATTGATGCATGTTTAATAATTAAACTTTTGGATTTTGAATTTGGCGCCTTGCATTTGGTGCCTTGCTAGCGCCCCACCTCTCCCTAAGAAGTTAAATTGCTATATTGTAATTACTTCGCCACCATGGCCTATATATTGCCTTACGGTCCTCATCTTACCTCATTTGCACACATTGTATATAGATTTGTTTTTTTCTATTGTATTATTGACTGTATGTTTGTTTACTCCAATGTGTAACTCTGTGTTGTTGTTTGTGTCGAACCGCTGTGCTTTATTCTTGGCCAGGTCGCAGTTGTAAATGAGAACTTGTTCTCAGCTGGCCTACCTGTATTATGACATCATATAGAACTACCTGGTTAAATAAAGGTGAACAAAAAAAGTGTCTGCCAACGCCCCTAGGATAATGTACATTTATTGCAGCATTATGATGACTCATTGTCACCATGGTTGGGATTAACTGAGCTGGTCTTGGGTCATTGATAAGTAATTGTTTCAACGCAGCCTTGAAATGTCCAGTCCAGGAGCCAAAATGATTTGGATGGACTCATTCCTGTAGAGTATCATCTGTTTCCAGAAGGTGTCAAAGCCATCTATAAAATGGACTTATATATTTTAGCCAGATGTGCAATGCCAGTAGCCTGCTGAATCTTTCACACCCGCGGCCTAACGATGGTACTGGACCTGAAATGATTGGCAGACTGGCCGGTGCTGAGCAGGGTTCCATCCCCGAAGGGGTCTCCCCCTTCCCTGGAGAATGGAGCTGTTCTCGACCCAACCAACCAGCCATGGAGGTACATCTTCCTTGGGGGCTTCCCATTCGAGATCGGATCAGGAGGTACCTGCGTCTTCGTTTTCTGTTCTGTCTCCCTCTCCGGTGGCTTCTACCTTGGGTTCAGATCCTCAGAGCTCCCATCCTCATCAGACCGTGAGGCTGCTTTAGAGACCGGCCCATTCAACATCACCAGCTGTCATCATAGGCAGCTCTTTGGTGGGAAACATCTTGTATCCCAAGGCAAAAACCCTGTGCTATCCAGGAGCACGAGCATAGCACATCACAATGCTGCTTCCGACTGTTCTTCGACAGATGCCGGGAGCTGACACTGTCGTAGTCCATGTGAGGTCAAACGACATCAGGGGGCTTGCTCGGGAACATCTGAAAATGTATGTTAAATAACTGATTTTAGCATTAAAAGAAACCCTGACATGGCGGCGACACTTCCACCAGACCAGAGCAGCATCCGGCCACTGGGGTGGAAGAAAACAAAAAGGTAGGCTGGCGTGGATTCCCCAGTAGCTTGTGTAGATTTGCTACTTGCTTGCTAAGAGTAGCCACTTTGCTCCTGTAGTCTTCCACAAGCAAGCAGTTGCTACATTGAAAGTCAGCGTGGTCCAGATCGTCCCGGAACAAAGCAAAGTAAACACAGCTCCTGCAGCACTGGAAATGTTCAATAACAACATCCATTTGAGACTGCTGAGCCAGCTAGGCTAGCTGGGCTTCCGTGTTTTTCCCCCTATGTGGAATCTGGCTGGATCGCGGGACAGACAGCAGCGCTCTCAGCAACTAAGCCCAACAGAGCCGCAGGATCCAAAATAAAATAAAATAAAGGTATATAGGTAAAGGTATATAAAAACCGAGGTTTCTTGTTCAGCTTTCAGCTTTCGGGCGTTCAACAGCGTTCAACAACAAACATACGTCACGCTCAGATGACGTCAATCATGTTTAATCTGAGTAGGCCAATAATGTTCAATCTGAAGGTCTTTGGGGCTAGGGTGAGTGCAGCCCGACTCGATCGTTTTTACGTGTCCAAGAATCATTGCAATAGGTTGTTGGGCGCTACCATTCTCCTGTTGGGTTTTTCGGATCACCACATAACCATGGCTCAGCTGTCTATTTCACCAGGGCCTCAGCAGGCATTATATTGGACTTGTATTGGAGATACTCTGAGTGAAAGCGAGAGTCTCAGCCTTAAATCATTTCCCACGCACAGTCTGTGCCTGTATTAAGTTTTCATGTTAGTGAAATTTGCCAAGGTAGGATATTCTGAGTGAAAGCCCAATCCAGAAATCTGGCAGTGGCTTCTTATTTAAATTCAATTTTCACAGAACCGCTTGTTACAATTTCGATGAGGCTCTCTTGTTCAGATATTGTAAGTGGACTGGAGGCAGGGCATGAAATGGATAACGAATCCAGTTGTTTGTGTCATCCGTTTTGGGAAAGTACCTGCGTAATTGCGCACCCAACTCACTCAGGTGCTTCGCTATATCACATTTGACATTGTCCGTAAGCTTGAGTTCATTTGTTCCAAAAAATAATCATACAATGATGGAAAGACATGTGTTTTGTCCTTGTTAATGCAGTCTGAGAAGAGCTCCAACTTCTTAATCATAGCCTCAATTTTGAATATAGTTAGAGAGTCCTAGATTCAGATCATTCAGGTGAGAAAAAACATCACCCAGATAGGCCAGTCGTGTGAGAAACTCGTCATCATGCAAGCCGTCAGTAAAGCTCTTACAAGATGCCACATTTTGCTCAGGTTTCCAGACTTTTTGGGAAAGTTGGGGGCAGCGAAGAGAGGAGTATGAGTCTCTGAGTCAATTGTGGCATGTGGGAAAAGTCCGAATTAGGCTTTTCTGTCAACAGTATACTGTTCTCTCATCCTCAGAGGCTAGGAGAGAATTGGGGGAACTCGAGCGTAGTATCAGTGAGGTGGAGGTAGAGCTAGTGGGGCAAGGCAATGTAGGCCTCCAGGCTAATCTAGCTGAATTACGTAGGGACCTGGGCAGTTTTTTCCAGGTTAAAGCAAAGGGAGCACTTGTAAGAGCTAGGTTCTCCATGCTCAAGGAGATGGATGCTCCCAGCTCCTTCCTCTTTGGTTTGGAAAGACAGAGCGGTGAAACCAAGGGTATGCATTGTCTACAGCTGTCTGATGGGCGGGTGACCTCTGTGGTGGGGGAGATGCAGGAGCGGACTGTGGAGTTTTATACTGAGTTGTACAGGGCAGAACTGTGTGATCCTATGTGGTGGGGGAGATGCAGGAGCGGACTGTGGAGTTTTATACTGAGTTGTACAGGGCAGAACTGTGTGATCCTATGTGGTGGGGGAGATGCAGGAGTGGACTGTGGAGTTTTATACTGAGTTGTACAGGGCAGAACTGTGTGATCCTATGTGGTGGGGGAGATGCAGGAGCGGACTGTGGAGTTTTATACTGAGTTGTACAGGGCAGAACTGTGTGATCCTATGTGGTGGGGGAGATGCAGGAGCGGACTGTGGAGTTTTATACTGAGTTGTATAGGGCAGAACTGTGTGATCCTATGTGTGCTCAGGTTTTGTTTGTAGAACTCCCTAAGCTCTCTCTGGCACAGAGGGATGAAATGGACATTCCCCTGTTGTCCCATGAACTGGCAGAGGCCGAAACCCAGATGTCCCCCGGTCGAGCACCGGGGGTCGATGGACTCCCAGTGGAGTTTTATAAAAACTTCTGGGGAATAATTGGACTGGACTTCTTTTGCGTGTTGCTTCGGGGTAGGAGAGTTGGGGTAGGAGAGTTGCCGATGAGCTGTCGTCGTGCGGTTCTGACTCACCTGCCCAAGAAAAGGGACTTGTGTGAAATTAAGAACTGAAAGCCTGTGGCATTGCTCTGTGCGAACTACAAGATATTTGCCAAGGTCCTCGTTAACAGACTGAAGTCCCATCTGGACTCTATAGTACACAAGGACCAGACGTATTGTGTACCGGGACGCTCAATCACGGACAACTTGTTCTTAATCAGGGACATGTTGGACTTGTTGAGAGTTTTTAATGTGAACTTTGGATTGGTCTCTTTAGACCAAGAGAAGGCTTTTTGATGTGGACCATAAGAATCTGTTTAATGTGATGTTTGGGTTTGAGTTCAGGGAAAAGTTTTTGTCCTGTGTGAAGATGTTGTATGCTGGGGTGTCATGTATGGTCAAGGTGGGAGGGGGGCTCAGGAGGCCAGTCTGGTGAGGCGGGGCATTAGACAAGGATGCCCTCTATCGGAGCAGTTATATACACAAGCCATTGAGCCTTTTTTGGGCCTTCTACGCAAGAGACTGCAGCGAGTGTGCTGGATAGGCATGGGTGTGTTGACATAGCAGTATTAGCATATGCAGATTACGTTTATGTGATGGTCAGGGATGGGCAGGATATGCAAGCACTAGAGACTAGTCTGAAGTTGTACGAGGGAGCTTCGTCAGGTGAACTGGGGCAAGAGCAAAGCTCTCTTATGTGGGGCATGGAGGGATAGGGCCCCCCCCCTCTGCTTCCAGGGGGTTTGATGTGGGGTTGTGAAGGGCTTAACATTTTGGGGGTGTACCTGGGCTCGAAGAGGTGGGTCAGGAAGAACTGGGAGGGGCTGTCACAGGCAGTGGTGTCAAGACTGGCCAGGTGGAGGTGAGTCCTGTCCCAAGTGTCATATAGAGGGAGGGTGCTGATAATCAACAACCTGGTGGCATCTTCCCTGTGGCTTAAACTGGCTGTCCTCAACGCAAGCTGGTAGATTTGTTCTGGTCTGGCTATCACTGGCTGAGGGCGGTAGTTTTGCACATGTCCATCCACGAAGGAGGACAGGGCCTGGTGGAACTGGAGAGCAGGGTGGCTGCATTCCGACTAAAGGCGGCGCAGAGACTTCTGTACCATACTGATGTTGGCTGGAGGGAAACAGCATGCGCGCTGCTGAGGAGAGCTGGCGGGACCGGCAGATGTTCCTCATGAGGCTGGAGAGGCTGAGTACAGCAGGTCTCTCTGACTTTTACTCTGCGGTGCTGACTGTGGGTGTGCCATCCTTTTGAGATCTGTTCAGTCGGCCACCCTGCAGAGGCAATTGATGGCAGCGGGTTTACTAAGGCTGGGTGACCTGCGGCTGCTGGGGGAGGAGGGGTGGAAAACCCCGGAAGTCTTGGCACAACAAACATGCTGCTGGAGAGATTATTGGGGGAGGTCCAGGAGGCACTGTCTGAACCGGTAAGGGGGGTGTTTGAGCGGCCAAAGAGGGAGGGGCCACCAATGTTTCCACTACTGCAGGTGACAGAGACTGGGGACTGGCAAGGGGGTCTGGAGGACATGTTAGATTTAACACTCCGAGCCTGGGGGAGTTTGAGGGGGTGGGAGGTAAAGCCCTCTACAACCTCTGCATTAAGGTGAGGAACATTAGGAGCCTAACAGGAGTGAAGGCACATCACCGGCAGGGGGTATGTGGGGAGGAGAGTATGGTGGATTTTAGATGGAGGGGGCTATACAAACCCCCAGTAGCAAAGAGGTCAGGGGACCTCCAGTGGAGGGTTCTACATGGAGCCCTAGCCACTAACAGCTGGTTGGCACGGGTTGACCTGGGAGTCGGACAGGGGGTGTCCTTTCTGTGTCATGAGTGAAACTGTGCATCATGTGTTTTCTGTGTGCGCCAGGTTAATGCCATTAATGTCTCTGTTGGAATGGCTGTGTGAGAGGTTGGGGGTGGAGTTTTCTGTTGGGATGTTTATAATGGGGTTCAGGTTTTCGAATAAGGAAAAGGCCAAATGTGTGTTGTTGCATTTTCTGTTTGCTCGGGCAAAGTTGGCTATTTGGCTAACAAGGAGGAACAGGTTCAAAGGCGGAGGCATAACAGACACTTTACTATTTTTTTATGGGATGGTCTCTGCGCGACTTAGGGTGGAATTTGAGTTGTATAAAATGATAAACAGTGTGGAGATGTTTCAGGGGACGTGGTGTTGGGGGGCTGTCTGTACAGCTGGGGAAGATGGGTAGGATATACGGTTGTAGAGGTGGTGTTGGGGGGCTGTCTGTACAGCTGGGGAAGATGGGTAGGATATACGGTTGTAGAGGTGGTGAGGTTTTGGTTATTGTGGGGTAGAGAGCAAGGTGAGTATGCAGCATGAGGGATATTTGTTTTTTAAAGGAGGGTGGGGGGGAGGTTTTAATGAAATTAAATGAGGATGTTTCATTAAAGAAAGACAAAAAGTCAAAAGTCTCTCTCTCTCTCTGTCTGTTCGACCACTGCGGAAACTAATTGACAGTTTCCTTTCATTTTTTATGTGCACCTGTGTGTGTGTGTGAAAAACGAGACCACCTGCCATTTTTTTATACAGTCTTATGATATTGTAATGTGTGTATTGGCCACTAACGCGATTGAAAGTAGCCGGTGCCATATGTCAACTCGATGACACCGTCATGCTAGGCACAGACAGCCTGTCCCCTGAAATAACAGCTTATAGCATGATTGATCTCCCTGGAAACAACATGGAAACAATTACCTGATATGATGTGTATCATTAACGTAATCAACTTAAAGTTATAAAGGCAATAAGGACATTTTTCAAACAACTAGAACTGGAAAACGAGGACAGCTTATTTGGAGTTCTCAAGTCATAGAACAAATATGTTTAGAAAAAAAAAAGAAGAATAAAGACATTTGAATGAAGTCAAAAGCAGTATTTTATTTCTAAATATGCAACACATCAAATGGCAAAACAAACTAACCCCTGAGCACCACAATCCAGCATTCCCATAATGCACTGGATTCATCCAAAATGGACAAAAGTGAAAATAAAAGAAATATTGAAAGCTTCATACACAGCCCTTATAGGATCTTAAATCTACCAGTAAACCACATGTTATTTAAGTTATAAGTAGCTACACAAGTGAGAATCTTTTCCCCGCTTATTAATCTTCTTGTTATAGCTTTGTTACTCTCAACTTGTTCTCTGTGATGTTTGGCATCTCTTTCTTGCCGTTTAGAAAAAATATATATATTTGGTTACGAGAATTACGCTGATTGTACTAGATGTTCTTGTTGATTCAGTCGGCAAAAAGCTGCTCAATGATTGGCTACATGTTTTGAGTTGTCCCGCCTCCAGGGCTGAGCGGTACAGGAAGGGATATAGTGGGAGGAAACAGCCATGAGAGATAGACTGTGCCAGTGCTGTGATAACAAATAGAATACATCTCTTTAATGTTCTATCAAAAGGCTATTATAATAGGAGATTTGACTTCCTCCATAAATATACTACGTATCTGTCCTTCAGGAAGTATCATCTTCACAACTACGCTAACGTAATGGGGTTGTCGGGTTTTTGAGATGTAAATCGTTGTGTGGTTTCGCTACGTTGAGTATGGATGAACCTATATTATACATTCTCCTACATTAATATGGATTCCATATCAACAGCATATACACAAGGCTCAGTCCGGACCTGAGCTATGTGAGAACCACTCAAACGTTGCCACTAATCTTGACATAAATAAACTGAACGTTTGCATTATATTTTACTCCCACATAGCTCAAGATAGAACTTGGACAATGAATCCATAGTCGATCCACACAGAACTTAGACAATGAATCCATAGTCGATCCACACAGAACTTGGACAATGAATCCATAGTCGATCCACACAGAATTTGGCCATGAATTCATAGTGGATCCACACAGAACTTGGACAATGAATCCATAGTCTATCCACACAGAACTTGGACATGAATCCATAGTGGATCCACACAGAACTTGGCCATGAATCCATAGTCGATCCACACAGAACTTGGACAATGAATCCTTAGTCTATCCCCACAGAACTTGGACAATGAATCCATAGTCTATCCACACAGAACTTGGACAATGAATCTATAGTCGATCCACACAGAACTTGGCCATGAATCCACAGTGGATCCACACAGAACTTAGCCATGAATCCATAGTGGATCCACACAGAACTTGGACAATGAATCCATAGTCGATCCACACAGAATTTGGACAATGAATCCATAGTGGATCCACACAGAACTTAGCCATGAATCCATAGTGGATCCACACAGAACTTGGACAATGAATCCATAGTCTATCCACACAGAATTTGGACAATGAATCCATAGTGGATCCACACAGAACTTAGCCATGAATCCATAGTGGATCCACACAGAACTTGGACAATGAATCCATAGTCTATCCACACAGAATTTGGACAATGAATCCATAGTGGATCCACACAGAACTTGGACATGAATCCATACTGGATCCACACAGAACTTGGACAATGAATCCAAAGTGGATCCACACAGAACTTGGACATGAATCCATAGTGGATCCACACATAACTTGGACATGAATCCATAGTCTATCCACACAGAACTTGGACATGAATCCATAGTGGATCCACACAGAACTTGGACATGAATCCATAGTCGATCCACACAGAACTTGGACATGAATCCATACTGGATCCACACAGAACTTGGACAATGAATCCATAGTGGATCCACAAAGAACTTGGGCATGAATCCATAGTGGATCCACACAGAACTTGGACATGAATCCATAGTCTATCCACACAGAACTTGGACATGAATCCATAGTGGATCCACACAGAACTTGGAAATGAATCCATAGTGGATCCACACAGAACTTGGAAATGAATCCATAGTCTATCTACACAGAACTTGGACATGAATCCACAATCAATCCACACAGCTTTGCAGCTGGGTTCTTTCTACATTGCTTTGTTGGAGCATCGGATCTCCATATAATATCAAGAAGGGACCCTTTGTAAAACTTTAGGACCTTTTAGAACATCAATATAATAGAGGCAGAGCAGAGTGCATCAGAGCACAGGATACACGTGCTTTAATGACTCCACAGGAAGTGACATAGTTATGACAGAATTTCTGCTCTTTAGCGCCTCCTCCCCAATGTCCGCACCAGCATGCTGCTTAGAATGAAGCAATGTGATCTATGGTTCCAGACATTCTAAGTGGTATTCTAGTAAGAACATTGGAATGTAGCCTTGTATATCTGAAAACATTTTACATCCACATCACGGCCTGAATTCCTGAAGAAAAAAAAAATTTTTTTTCAAGTAAACACTGGAATTAATAACAGACCGCAACCACTTTCAATAACAGAACTGGCACCTGGATTGCAGGGTCGTTTCCTACTTTGTGACATTACAGTTGGACATCATTACCTCTTATTTGACATTAAGTTACAAGATATATTACAAATCCTTTACCCTCTTATCAACACAATACATCTCACTGGTCACCCCCAAAGCCAAGTCCTCCTTTGGCCGACTTTCCTTCCAGTTCTCTGCTGCCAATGACTGGAACGAACTACAAAAATCACTGAAACTGGAGACACTTATCTCCCTCACCAGCTTTAAGCACCAGCTGTCAGAGCAGTTCACAGACCCCTGCACCTGTTTATAGCCCATCTGTAAATAGCCCAACCAACTACCTCATCCCTTACCGTATTTATTTATTTATCTTGTTCCTTTGCACCCCAGCTTTTCTACATTGCACATTCATCTACTGCACATCTACCATTCCAGTGTTTAAATGCTATATTGTAATTACTTTGCCACCATGGCCTATTTATTGTCTTACCTTCCTTATCCTAACTCATTTGCACTCTTTGTATATAGATTTGTTTTTTTTCTACTGTATTATTGACTGTATGTTTGTTTTACTCCATGTGTAACTCTGTGTTGTAGTATGTGTCGAACTGCTCTGCTTTATCTTGGCCAGGTCGCAGTTGTAAATGAGAACGTGTTCTCAACTAGCCTACCTGGTTAAATAAAGGTGAAATAAATAAAAAACAATAACAAAATAACAGATAAAATCTGTACTATATTGTGTACATGAAATAGAGTCCTGACATTCCCCACACAACAAAAAACAGGTTGCTTCCTTCAAACCTGAATGGGGTCCACCTATGTTTGTACTGTCTTAAGCGAATGCTGTGTTATGTACCAAAAAAATACTAAATGTGAAAACTGGCAATTATGATTGTGGTCATGTTGATGATTGGTTGGTCTATACCAAATGATTGTGGTCATGTTGATGATTGGTTGGTCTATACCAAATGATTGTGGTCATGTTGATGATTGGTTGGTCTATACCAAATGATTGTGGTCATGTTGATGATTGGTTGGTCTATACCAAATGATTGTGGTCATGTTGATGATTGGTTGGTCTATACCAAATGAGGTAGATGTGTGTTCATGTAATGTCTCTATACTATACAACATATGAAACATCCAGTGATCTGTAGAAACAAAAACAGTGATTTTTCCAGTGGCTTTACATACAAAATTATAGAAATGAAATATATGAGGTATATTTTAGAGAGAGAGAGAGAGAGAGAGAGAGAGAGAGAGAGAGAGAGAGAGAGAGAGAGAGAGAGAGAGAGAGAGAAATGAGGTATCTGTCTGTCTGTGTTGGAAAGGACTTCTAAAATAATAAAGAAGCTGAATGCAAGGTTACAAGGTTGTAGACCCAGATCTAAACATTAAAACAAAATAAATAATGTTTGAAGTTATATGTTTAACGGACTTAATAAAAAAGCTACATATATCTTCAAACTGTTTCCCATTTCCCTTCACAATAGAGAAAATATCTGATATCTTTATGAAGCGAAGCAGAGAGAAAGAGAGAAAGAGAGAGCGAGAGAGAGAGAGAGAGAGAGAGAGAGAGAGAGAGCAAAAGAGAGCGAGAGCGAGAGAGAGAGAGAGAGAGAGAGACAGAGAGAGAAAAAACAAAACAAAAGAGTGAGTAGGGAGAAGCTCTCCAATGCTAGACACAAGTGTATTACTAAAAAAAATAAGCGTGGATGCTAGTCACAAGATAAAGCCACTGTGTGATTGGTGATCAGATTAGTACCTTTCGCCTCGATATCTTCTGCTGTTTTAACCACATACTCTCTTTGTCTTACCAACATAGCTAACCACGTGTGTTTTACCCTCCTTCTGCAGGGTCACATGTTGAAGTGTTCTACCCAATTCAGTGGTCAGCAGTGGGATCCAATAGCAACTATCAAAGACTTCATTTCCTAGGATCTGAGAACCACCATTCACCAGCGATAGTCTACCAGCAGGTAGAATCCCCATTCACCAGCGATAGTCTACCAGCAGGTAGAATCCCCATTCACCAGCGATAGTCTACCAACAGGTAGAATCACCATTCACCAGCGATAGTCTACCAGCAGGTAGAATCCCCATTCACCAGCGATAGTCTACCAGCAGGTAGAATCCCCGTTCACCAGCGATAGTCTACCAGCAGGTAGAATCCCCATTCACCAGCGATAGTCTACCAGCAGGTAGAATCCCCATTCACCAGCGATAGTCTACCAGCAGGTAGAATCCCCATTCACCAGCGATAGTCTACCAGCAGGTAGAATCCCCATTCACCAGCGATAGTCTGCCAACAGGTAGAATCACCATTCACCAGCGATAGTCTACCAGCAGGTAGAATCCCCATTCACCAGCGATAGTCTACCAGCAGGTAGAATCCCCATTCACCAGCGATAGTCTACCAACAGGTAGAATCCCCATTCACCAGCGATAGTCTACCAGCAGGTAGAATCCCCATTCACCAGCGATAGTCTACCAACAGGTAGAATCACCGTTCACCAGCGATAGTCTACCAGCAGGTAGAATCCCCGTTCACCAGCGATAGTCTACCAGCAGGTAGAATCCCCATTCACCAGCGATAGTCTACCAACAGGTAGAATCCCCATTCACCAGCGATAGTCTACCAACAGGTAGAACCACCATTCACCAGCGATAGTCTACCAGTCAAGCAAGTACGTTTTGTGCTTCGGTCTGATTGCAAAGTAATGCCTTTACCACAAACTTCACTGGTAATAATTGATTGATACTGGTATGGGTTTGAGTAGATGGCGAATGCGTTGCGATATGAGATTTCATCAATGAGCCATCGTACAGTGCAATCTGTTCAGAGCCACATCTGAGAAGGGTAAAAGACACTGACCACGACTCAAAGTGGAGCAACGCCGTAGGCTATTAGGCCATGTTGTTAACCCCTTTACTGACAAAGGCATTGGTGTAAAATAACTGCGTGGCTTGACGCTCTTCCTTTTGTCCTACAGCATTGGGCGATGTGTTGAGAGGTAGCGGAAATTGATTGATCAGATCTGAGCGGGAACCATCTTCAATAGATAACATGGCCCTGATATTTTCCCCTCTGAAAGAAAAGGAAGAAATTGCGCTTCCCTGATTCTGAGAGATGTGCTTTGCTGATAGTATATCCTTAGCTTGATCATTGGTACCAAGCCACTACAGTCCAGCCCACTATTGTATCTGTGCTGTGCATACTATAGTTAATTATGATTCTACTTTCTTTTCATTGGTTACTCTTGTTTTTTCTTTGGTTATCAGGAAAAAAGCAGCAATAATATGGCCCTTTAATGCCTAGTAGAGGTCAAAAACAAACCTTACTACACGTTGACAAGCACTTCTCTCTTGAGGTACGAGGGTCAAACATCTCCTCTTCTGATGGAGGAAACAGACAGAAAGCCAACATGTCTCCCAGTGTCTTTGTCCCACAGTTCCTTGGATCCAATAATGTGTCACAGGGACTTCATCTGCATACACACAGGGTTCAGCGGTCCTCTGCATACCATTGGGTTCAGCGGTCCTCTACATACCATTGGGTTCAGAGGTCCTCTGCATACCATTGGGTTCAGAGGTCCTCTGCATACCATTGGGTTCAGAGGTCCTCTACATACCATTTGGTTCAGAGGTCCTCTGCATACCATTGAGTTCAGAGGTCCTCTACATACCATTGGGTTCAGAGGTCCTCTGCATACCATTGGGTTCAGAGGTCCTCTGCATACCCTTAGGTTCAGAGGTCCTCTACATACCATTGGGTGCAGAGGTCCTCTGCATACCATTGGGTTCAGAGGTCCTCTGCATACCATTGGGTTCAGAAGTCCTCTACATACCATTGGGTTCAGAGGTCCTCTGCATACCATTGGGATCAGAGGTCCTCTGCATACCATTGGGTTCAGAGGTCCTCTGCATACCATTGGGTTCAGAGGTCCTCTGCATACCATTGGGTTCAGAGGTCCTCTGCATACCATTGGGTTCAGAGGTCCTCTGCATACCATTGGGTTCAGAGGTCCTCTTACATACCATTGGGTTCAGAGGTCCTCTGCATACCATTGGGTTCAGCGGTCCTCTGCATACCATTGCTATTCAGAGATCGGAAGAAGGAGGAGAGAGAATTGAAGGAGAGCATTTTCTTGTTCTTTTCCTGGGATAAGGGAAATCGAGAAAAAGAGAGGAGTAGGAGGGAAAAAACAACAGAAGTCTTTTCTCCTGGTATCTCAGACCGAGTGCTGTCTTTGGGGGAGGATAGGGGGCGGGGTTTAGAGTGAGTTGGTGGGGCTGTGGGTGGGACTCAGATCAGGGGGAGGAGTTTCCGGGTCCGTGGACCGAGGATGAGGAGGAGGAGGAGGAGGAGGAAGAGCAGCAGGACGGTTGGATCTGTACGCAGGAGGAATTCAGCCCCAGACTGGTCTTTCCCTGAGAGGAGGTGTGGTTCTGGTTCTGGTGACCACCCAGCATCATGGGAAGGGAGGGCTTCCTGGCAAACAGAACACCTGGAGGGACAGAGACAGGGAGGAAGGAGGAAACCATTTGAAGGTGATGATACCCATTTCCGAAGTTGGGATTAATAAAGTACTTCTATTACTGCTAATGCTACTATTTTTCCTACTACTACTACTACTACTACTGATACCGCTATTAATATTACAACTACGCTGTTACTATTACTACTACTGCTACTACTACTAAAATTACTACTACTAATTATACTACTACAATTACTACCACTACTACTACTGCTACTACTATTAATGCTAGACCACTACTACTGCTACTACTACTAGTACTACTACTGTTACTACTACTACTACTACTACCACTACCACTACTACTACTGCTACTACTATTAATGCTAGACTACTACTACTGCTACTACTACTACTACTACTGTTACTACTACTACTACTACTACTACTACTACTACTACTACTGTTACTACTACTACCACTACTACTACCACTACTACTACTACTACTACTACTACTACTACTACCACTACTACTACTACTACAATCCGTTTTCCCCCTTAGTAAATTTTTTGGGACAGATGAACATCATATTTACAATTTACTGTAATATCACAATTAGACAAAAAGTGTGGTAACATTTCAACTCACTAATTAACAAATACACTTAAACAACCTGAATAATACAACTACATCTGAGGCTTGGGCTTGCATCCACAAAGCTTCTCATAGTAGAAAATTGGTGGTAAACGCTGAAAATAGAGACATTTGACTCCTACTCCTATGGGTGAAAATAGAGACATTTGACTCCTACTCCTATGGGTGGAAATAGAGACATTTGACTCCTACTCCTATGGGTGAAAATAGAGACATTTGACTCATACTCCTATGGCTGAAAATAGAGACATTTGACTCCTACTCCTATGGGTGAAAATAGAGACATTTGACTCCTACTCCTATCGGTGAAAATAGAGACATTTGACTCCTACTCCTATGGGTGAAAATAGAGACATTTTACTCCTACTCCTATGGGGTGGAAAAATAAGCTATGGATGAAGCCTCTTTAGTCATAAGAGTCCCACCTAGTCGACAGATATGTAGGAGACCTCACGAGCTGTCCTAACCAATTAAGAGTTACCAGCAGGTGTCTTGATAACAGACAAAGACAGTGAGTCAGTGGTTCCTGTGCCACAGACAAGAAATTGCTTTGGAGTTGTTGAAAGAATGTTTTGATATTTCTACATGATCAAACCAGAAATAATCTAGACCTCCATGCAACAGTACCCCTTGTGCTTTTGACGGCGATTCCACCAGGCCTATTTCACACGATACAGTATACGCCTAAATACTTAGAACCACTAGGCTAATAAATAATAAAACATTTATTTTGATTATTTCATTAACCTACATCATATTATTTCAAGCGGGAATATCACGTTGTTAAAAAAAAAAAAAGAGGCCTAATTTAGACAATTGACAGCATCTAAGTGCTATGTTAACTTTAAATTGTGTTCTGTAAAAAATGATAGGCCTTTCAAACATTTTATTCAACATTATCGGCAAGAAACTTAATGCCTAGCGCACCAAAGCGATTTAGAGTTGTTAAACGGGAGTGATGAGTGTGTGGACATAACGGTAATATTATAAACATTCCGCTTTTAAACCATTATATATTTACTGCATGATTCAGTGCAAAACGCATTTTATAACACTACTCAAATTATCAGAATTGCTAGAAAATAATTACAGTTACGCATGCCAACATATTAGGCAAGAATTAAGAGGAGGCAAAGTGATAATATCAAACTTTTTAACACTACAACATTTGATGTATAGTCACATTCACCATGGTTTTCTGAAGCGTGCTATGGAGTTCACAGCTGGAGGTGCTCTCATCCTGATTGGTAAAATACGCTACGGTCAAGCGTTTACTGCCATGTGACATCTGCAGTGGCCATTCAGAGTTTACTGCCATGTGACATCTGCAGTGGCCGTACAGCGTTTACTGCCATGTGACATCTGGAGTGGCCGTACAGCGTTTACTGCCATGTGACATCTGGAGTGGCCGTACAGCATTTACTGCCACGTGACATCTGCAGTGGCCATTCAGCATTTACTGCCACGTGATATCTGCAGTGGCTATACAGCATTTACTGCCACGTGACATCTGCAGTGGCTATACAGCATTTACTGCCACGTGACATCTGCAGTGGCTATACAGCATTTACTGCCATGTGACATCTGCAGTGGCCTTTCAGCGTTTACTGCCATGTGACATCTGCAGTGGCCATTCAGCGTGTACTGCCACGTGACATCTGCAGTGGCCATTCAGCATTTACTGCCATGTGACATCTGCAGTGGCTATACAGCATTTACTGCCACGTGACATCTGCAGTGGCCATACAGCGTTTACTGCCATGTGACATCTGCAGTGGCCATTCAGCGTGTACTGCCATGTGACATGTGCAGTGGCCGTACAGCATTTACTGCCAACTGGTTTTAACAGGATTCCCTAGGACCTTTTCTTAGACGCTTTGTGGATACGGGCCCTGATTGGATTTAAAGTTATGTTAAATCCTGTCATTATCAACCGGATCAACTCCAGTCTGAATTTTTCATCCCACTCCCACCCACACTCGCACGCTCCCGCTGGCTTTCTATCCCACTCCCTCCCGCTCCCAGAAGAACTGGTCCAGAACCCAAAGGCAGTCCCTCAATGTTATTTTAGGCGTATGTGGTGCAGCTTGTTGCCAGCCATGGTCCCAGCAAGTTTTGCGCTCTACAGGCAATATCAAAATGTGCAGAAATAATCTAAGAAATAGGTTAAATGACCAAAGATGCTCACGTGGGCTGTTATATTAGGCTATCTGTATTACCGGGCTCTATCAGCCAATAGGATAGACGTACTGTAGTTTGAAAAGAGCGGAACCTTGCGCTTTCTCTTGATCTACGTTTTCTTCATATAGCCTACCTTTTAAGAGCGGGACGATTTTCAGACGGAGAGAAATAAATGGGTAATATTTAATATAATAATAATAATAATAATATTCAATATTTATTAGAAAGGTGCAACTATGGTAAATGCGTAATACAAATTCTATTTTCAATGATGCTCAAATGTTTTGATTGCACCTCAGCTGAAGTTGGTTGAGTGCCCTCGACCTCTTTCCATTATCAATATTTATTTACAGCCACTGTAGCAAACTATAGCCTAATCATCTTCAAGTTAATTTCCTTGGAAAGATACTCTATTTCAATGAGGCTAGACATATAGGTACAGTTGATCTCACACGCCACTAGGAGAGGAGAGGTAGGCTACTGAACTTGAAGCAGAGAATGCTGGGAGTGTGACTAATGCACCAAAGAGGGGCTTTTTCAAAGAGGGGCTTTTTCAGAGGGGCTTTTTCAGAGGGGCTTTTTCAAAGAGGAGCTTTTTCAGAGGGGCTTTTTTCAAAGATGGACTTTTTCAAAGAGGGGCTTTTTCAAAGAGGGGCTTTTAAAACAATATAGGTAGGCTAACACATGCAAAGTACAAATACGACCGTTTCCCCAATAATTATCTGTGGGACAACAAAAATATTTTCATCCCAAAGTTGTCTGTCTGACCACCCTGTCCCACCCGCAGAAAGAGGCGGAGTGCGCCACAATGATCTGAGCATGGTGTTTTCACACACAGGGATTAAATATCATGGTGAAGGCCACTTCAACCACACAGCAGGTGTATTCTTTACTGGCTGGCCTGCCTGTCTTCAGGTAATTACCTCATCGCTCGAAGGCATTAGTGATGGGCATTCCGGCTTTTTTGGCTCCCAAACGACTCTTAAAAAAAATAAATGTTTTGTATTTTTTCAAGTCAAACAGTTTTGCGATAGTTTGACTATGATTGGTGTTAAAACAATTCTAATTAAATGATTAAATTAAATCATACTCTACCATAACCGCAATGTATTTAAAAAATGCATTGGTTTGTTATGAAAAAGAATGCTATTAAACATTTGCATTTAAAGTATAACTTTTTAATGTATATAAACAAAGTGCATATAAATCTAACCATTCCAAACAAATACAATCTGAACGACATAATAATAGAATATTGCACCATATCAAAGAAAAATAAATAACAATGTGCAAAACTGCAGCATCCCACTTAAAACATTAAACTGGCCCCTCTTTTCTCTCCCTTCTTTGTTGCCATGTTATAACCAGCAGCACACAGCAACGCTGACCATATTTTGCTTTTATGAGAGATTTGCATTCAGAAACGCAAGCTGCCTCACTTTCGAGGGGTTTCTTCTCTCAGTAATTATTTGTCCCGTTTTCGAGAAGACCCTCTCAGAGGGAACGGATGTGGCCACTATGCAGAGTCTCCCTGTCATGACTTTAGTAAGCCGTGGGTAGACAGAGGCCTTGTTCTTCCAACCGGCTCAGAGGATCTGCAGGTCTTTGGAGGACCTCCATTATGGTATCTGCTGAGGGATTCCTGCATCCCCAGTTGCTCTCCCGTCAAACAGCATCCAAACAGCAGACGTTTGTGGCACTACTGCTGGTGCTTCTGCTCCATCTGATCCCTCTTCTTCCCGTTGCCCTGGTGCCTGAGCCAGCTGACCGCTGGGGCTGTCCCTCCCTGCTGCGGAGGTTATTCTTTGAAGAGCCTCATCGATCGCTCTGGCATCACTGAAGGCTAACTTCTTAAACCTGGGGTCAAGTGAAGAGGTTTCTGATAGCACGTGATTATATTCCATTCAGTGGAAATTGTTGTCCATTGATGAACATAGGGTGTCCATCAACTCTGCCACATGTCCCGTGGTTACATTTGCTTCTCTCTGGCGGCTGGCTGTGATTCGCTGCAGACCCTTACACAGGAATATAATTTTTGCGGCTGTCACATAGCTGAAAAGAGAGAACAGTAACTTATTAATTCATGTTTTGTCTACTGATACTACATTCTCATCTACTGCTCATATACATATATACAGTTGAAGTCGGAAGTTTACATACACTTAGGTTGGAGTCATTAAAACTCGTTTTTAAACCACTCCACAAATTTCTTGTTAACAAACTATAGTTTTGGCAAGTCGGTTAGGACATCTACTTTGTGCATGACACAAGTAATTTTTCCAACAATTGTTTACAGACAGATTATTTCACATATAATTCACTGTATCACAATTCCAGTGGGTCAGAAGTTTACATACGCTAAGTTGACTGTGCCTTTAAACAGCTTGGAAAACGTCAGAAAATTATGTCATGGCTTTAGAAGATTCTTATAGGCTAATTGACATCATTTGAGTCAATTGGAGGTGTACCTGTGGATGTATTTCAAGGCCTACCTGCCTCTTTGCTTGACATCATGGGAAAATCTAAAGAAATCAGCCAAGACCTCAGGTTCATCCTTGGGAGCAATTTCCAAACGCCTGAAGGTACCACGTTCATCTGTACAAACAATAGTACGCAAGTATAAACAACATGGGACCATGCAGCCGTCATACCGCTCAAGAAGGAGACACATTCTGTCTCCTAGAGATGAACGTACCTTGGTGCGAAAAGTGCAAATCAATCCCAGAACAACAGCAAAGGACCTTGTGAAGATTCTGAAGGAAACAGGTACAAAAGTATCTATATCCACAGTAAAACGAGTCCTATATCGAACATAGCCTGAGAGGCCGCTCTGTAAGGAAGAAGCCACTGCTCCAAAACCGCCATAAAAAAGACAGACTATGGTTTGTAACTGCACATGGGGACAAAGATCGTACTTTTTGGAGAAATGTCCTCTGGTCTAATGAAACCAAAATAGAACTGGCCATAATGGCCATAATGACCATCGTTGTGTTTGGAGGAAAAAGGGGGAGGCTTGCAAGCCGAAGAACACCATCCCAACCGTGAAGCACAGGGGGTGGCAGCATCATGTTGTGTGGGTTCTTTGCTGCAGGAGGGACTGGTGCACTTCACAAAATAGTTTTCCATCCTCATGATGCCATCTATGTGGATATATTGAAGCAACATCTAAAGACATCAGTCAGGAAGTTAAAGCTTGGTCGCAAATGGGTCTTCCAAATGGAAAATGACCCAAAGCATACTTCCAAAGTTGTGGCAAAATGGCTTAAGGACAACAAAGTCAAGGTATTGGAGTGGCCATCACAAAGCCCTGACCTCAATCCTATAGAAATCTGGGGGCAGAACTGAAAAAGCGTGTGCGAGCAAGGAGGCCTACAAACCTGACTCAGTTACACCAGCTCTGTCAGGAGGAAAGGGCCAAAATTCACCCAACGTATTGTGGGAAGCTTGTGGAAAACTATCCGAAACATTTGACCCAAGTTAAACAATTTAAAGGCAATGCTACCAAATACTAATTGAGTGTATGTAAACTTCTGACCCACTGGGAATGTGATGAAAGAAAGAAAAGCTGAAATAAATCATTCTTTCTACTATTTTTACTAGGATTAGATGTCAGGAATTGTGAAAAACTGAGTTTAAATGTAAACTTCTGACTTCAACTGTAATACTGGATTAAATAATGATGTAGTAATAACTGCTTACTGTACCTCTCTCCACTGATCTCCACAGTGACCTGCTCAAAGGGTTCCAGGACTCTGCACACCTCCTCCACCACCTCCCATTCCTCTTGGGTCAGAGCATCAACAGGTGCATTGACAATGGCCAGGGTAGAGATGATGGCATCCTTTGACTCAAGAAACCGCTTCAACATATAAAATGTTAAAATTCCACCTTGTAGTGCAGTCTTGTTTAGGCCTCAGCTCAGGCATCCCCATCTGGCGTTGTGTAGACTTTAGTTTTTCAGCACCTACTGTGCTCCTGTGGAAGTATTCCACAGCTGCTTTCACTTTGTCCACAGTGGGCTTCATCACCTTCAGAGCATCTCTTACAATCAGCTTGATTGTGTGGGCAAGACATGGATGATGGGTCCATTTTAAATTTTTTACTTTGGTTATGTTAGCTGCATTGTCGCTAACACAACAGACCACTTTCCATCTACTTGCCATTCTCTGGCCACACTCAACAGTTCCTCTGCCAAGTTCTCTGAGGTGTGTATGTAGCTGAACTCGAAGCAGTCCAGAAGACAGCAAGACATCGTAAAATCTTCAATGAAGTGACATGTAACCGACATGTAAGAAGTGGTTACCCTTGATGTCCAGCAGTCAGTGCTAAGGCAAACTGCAGTAGCTTTTTGTGTGCTATCGTACAGTTGTGGAATAAGTGATTTAGAAAAGGGTTTTTCCTGCTTGGAATTGTGTACATTGGATTTAGACTATTGCTATGATTTATTTTCAGTGGCAGTCATTTTAGCCAATGCAGTATCAATTTGGCCTTGTTTTGCTACAGACATAGACTTAGGCATGAACTGGTCCATAGAAGACTGCGTCGCTGTGGGTCGTGGAGAAGGGCCTACTTGACTGAGTGGAAACCGCTGGCTCCACCACTATCACTAGCAGGCGCGCTAGTTTCTCAAAAGCTCCGCTACAGCTAGCTCCACAGTTGGGTGCACAGTTCGGCATATGCCGGTGGTGGTGGTGCGAGGAACCGGCTTAATATGAGATTTTGTTTTTGGCAAATTCTACACTGTCCTCTAACATTGTCTACATTATTACAATGCATCCAAATGCTACTGTGCTTCCGACTCAATTTTCCAGCTGTTGTTTTCACAGCTGTCCTTCCTCTCTCTCTCCTCGGCTGCTGAGTGTGTGACGGGCCCTCCCTCACGCCTCTTTGGTTCATTGGTTGCCGTGTCTGATTGACAGGAACAACAGGCGAGGACGTTAGTCTGAGCAGACAGTCAGAACGAATGTGTGTGTGTGTGTGTGCTTGAGCAGGCCTAGATTATTTTATAAATTCTATTCATTTAAATCTTTTGATTATTCATATGTAAGCTCTTCTGATTTGCGAGCCGGCTCCCAACGTTCACCTACAAGAGCCGACTCGTTCGCGAACGACCAATCGCTAGAAGGCAGAGTAGGAGGCGGTGCGCGTGTGGGCGGGAGGCATCGGACCTCCCATCCACAGCCTCAATTCTGAGATATTTAACTTTTTATTTTTTTAAACTTTATTGGACTGCCACTTCATTACGATGGATTTCATAGCAAAGACATCAAATTGCGTGGAGGACTAAAGCGCCAAGGGACGCTGCTATAACTTATTGATATTTCCTGCCAGCAATTACATCAGCAAACGGCCCCTCTATTTACCTGTGTAGACAACTCCATCTATTTCTATTGACATGTTGATGCTGCTAATGCCGCTGGTAGACAGGTTCAATGGAGTCTCTTGTCTATCATCTGTCAGGAGGCGAGAGAGAAAAAGGGAAAAACTCAATATGAACATTTAGAAAAGGGAACACAAGGAACAGGAGAGGAGCACTCGGCTCAGTATCGGAGATAACTCCTAGAGTGACAGGGTAAGGAACAGTTTATCAAAGAGTTCTGAGAGAGAGAGAGAGAGAGAGAGAGAGAGAGAGAGAGAGAGAGAGAGAGAGAGAGAGAGAGAGAGAGAGAGAGAGACAGAGAGAGAGACAGAGAGAGAGAGACCTGTCAACAGATGTAGCAGTGATTTGTACGTCAGTTATGGCCAATGGCTTATCTCCCTGAGGAGACTGTGACAGACGGATGAATCATAGCAGGCAGGCAGGCAGAAGAACTCGGATAGTAGTGTACTTGTGAAAACCAGGCTTGGCATGCAGTGATACAATATTCTCCCAAATAGGAACAACATGCAAAATTATAATAACATAGACACACACTGTTTCGTTTCAGTTTAAATATCAAATCATTCATTTGATATACTGTATCATTTAATAGCAGCATCACTATTAAATAACATTTTGCAGGCTTTCTCCGGCCTGGTGTTTTGATGTCCTCTGTAAATTAGTGTTTATATGTTGGGTTGCAGCACAGCCAGACTGGTCGGGTCGGGCCAGTAGAGGAATTAACCAGTGAAAGATTCTGACTCATTCTACCATTAAGTTTCAGAGCAAAGCCCACTATTATAATGAACGCCCGAGAGCCAGTCATGTAGAGCGAGACGAGACCACACCTGAGCAGATAGGCCCCCCTCATTCTTTCTTTAGGCTTTTTTTATTCAGTAATGTATGACTTATGGCTTGTCGTAAACACCGACCACACTAAGAACCATCAACAGAGTGGGCGGGCCGACGGCCGGCAGCAGGTTCTGACTCATAACATCTAGTATTCCCCCTCTGGTAATGGAGCAGTATTTCTTCAGAACAGTCCTCAGACACCAGACTTGCAGATGTTATGATGAGCGATGTGTACGTTAGTGGCTTAGGTATTTCACATGGATACGCCAACCTATCATATGGTGAAATACGATTACTTGATGTGGACATACCACCACTATGCTACACCGCTTAACCCTCCCAGATGTATAATAGTAGAGGACAGACAGTATGACTGACACAACCAAGCACACGTTGGAGAGGAATACATAGCACGTGTCATGTGTTGTACATAAATCACTCGGTTAAGAAGTCCTACACCTCCAACACACTTAAAGGATACACAACAAAAAGAGTCAAGGATACAGGTGTAATTTTGGTGCATATTCAACTCGTAACAACTGAAGATGACATTTGGTTTAGCTCGATATTAAGCAGGTGGATTTTTGGGGTGTGTTACAGAACACACTGGGTCAAAGTCACCATTATTAGTCAGTTGTACAACCGAATGCCTTCAACTGAAATGTGTCTTCCGCATTTAACCCAACCCCTCAGAATCAGAGAGGTGCGGGGGGGCTGCCTTAATCGACATCCACGTCTTCGGCGCCCCGGGGAACAGAGGGTTAACTGCCTTGTTCAGTGGCAGAACGACAGGTTTTTACCTTGTCAGCTCAGGGATTCGAACTTGCAACCCTCTAACCACTAGGCTACCTGCTGCCCCTACAATCTAACCACTAGGCTACCTGCCGCCCCTACAATCTAACCACTAGACTACCTGCCGCCCCTCTAGGGCGTATTCTCTAGACTCTAGACACTCACTGATCTCTGAATGCTCCTCTGTGTGGTTTTGAAATGATTCATGCGTTTGACACAGTTATACATCATAATTGCATCAATATTACAGCACTGTAAGGACCTAATAACAGATAGACGTGTGTTCACATTAATAACGTAACTGTGTTGCTTTATCCACAATTATAACGTAGCTGTGTTGCTTTATCCACAATTATAACGTAGCTGTGTTGCTTTATCCACAATTATAACGTAGCTGTGTTGCTTTATCCACAATTAATAACGTAACTGTGTTGCTTTATCCACAATTATAACGTAACTGTGTTGCTTTATCCACAATTAATAACGTAACTGTGTTGCTTTATCCACAATTAATAACGTAACTGTGTTGCTTTATCCATAATTAATAACGTAACTGTGTTGCTTTATCCACAATTATAACGTAGCTGTGTTGCTTTATCCACAATTAATAACGTAGCTGTGTTGCTTTATCCACAATTATAACGTAACTGTGTTGCTTTATCCACAATTAATAACGTAACTGTGTTGCTTTATCCACAATTAATAACGTAACTGTGTTGCTTTATCCACAATTATAACGTAGCTGTGTTGCTTTATCCACAATTATAACGTAGCTGTGTTGCTTTATCCACAATTATAACGTAGCTGTGTTGCTTTATCCACAATTAATAACGTAACTGTGTTGCTTTATCCACAATTATAACGTAACTGTGTTGCTTTATCCACAATTAATAACGTAACTGTGTTGCTTTATCCACAATTAATAACGTAACTGTGTTGCTTTATCCATAATTAATAACGTAACTGTGTTGCTTTATCCACAATTATAACGTAACTGTGTTGCTTTATCCACAATTAATAACGTAGCTGTGTTGCTTTATCCACAATTATAACGTAACTGTGTTGCTTTATCCACAATTAATAACGTAACTGTGTTGCTTTATCCACAATTAATAACGTAACTGTGTTGCTTTATCCACAATTATAACGTAGCTGTGTTGCTTTATCCACAATTAATAACGTAACTGTGTTGCTTTATCCACAATTATAACGTAGCTGTGTTGCTTTATCCACAATTAATAACGTAACTGTGTTGCTTTATCCATAATTATAACGTAGCTGTGTTGCTTTATCCACAATTATAACGTAGCTGTGTTGCTTTATCCACAATTATAACGTAACTGTGTTGCTTTATCCACAATTATAACGTAACTGTGTTGCTTTATCCACAATTAATAACGTAACTGTGTTGCTTTATCCACAATTAATAACGTAACTGTGTTGCTTTATCCATAATTAATAACGTAACTGTGTTGCTTTATCCACAATTATAACGTAACTGTGTTGCTTTATCCACAATTAATAACGGAACTGTGTTGCTTTATCCACAATTAATAACGTAACTGTGTTGCTTTATCCACAATTAATAACGTAACTGTGTTGCTTTATCCACAATTAATAACGTAACTGTGTTGCTTTATCCATAATTAATAACGTAACTGTCTTGCTTTATCCATAATTAATAACGTAGCTGTGTTGCTTCGTCTCATCGCTCAGCCTCTCAGCCATATAGATACAATACACGTAATTTAATAATATGTGTTAAAAAGTTAATAAAGTGTTATATTACCCCTCATCCCCTCACCTCTGTTGTTTAACTTGATGTTCACGGGCAGCTGTGTTGCCATGGCGAGGAGGTTCTGCCGCAGCGCATGCTGCGTGAGCCTCTGTTGATCCATCAACATCATCTTTTTCTCCGGCGGCTCCCCGCTCCCCAACGCTGCATCCTGCACCGCTGCAGCCGCCTGAGCCGCTACGGCCTGAGCTGCCGCGTGGTGCCCTCCCAGAGACACGGGCATCTGCCCAACACGGCCCGGCAGACCTCCCGACATCAGGCCATCCTCTGTAGGGAACACAAAGCAAAAAAGAAGAAAACTTTATTGATTTCACTGTCCATTTTTCTTTCATTCAGATCGCAGAAATTCGGCTTTTGTTTTCAACCCCAGAATGAGCATTCTGTAGGCTACTGTAGGCAATGGCATGGTCACGAAGTGCTTATGGATGGCAGTAGAAGTGATTATGGATGGCAGTAGAAGTGATTATGGATGGCAGTAGAAGTGATTATGGATGGCAGTAGAAGTGATTATGGATGGCAGTAGAAGTGATTATGGATGGCAGTAGAAGTGCTTATGGATGGCAGTAGAAGTGATTATGGATGGCAGTAGAAGTGCTTATGGATGGCAGTAGAAGTGCTTATGGATGGCAGTAGAAGTGATTATGGATGGCAGTAGAAGTGATTATGGATGGCAGTAGAAGTGATTATGGATGGCAGTAGAAGTGCTTATGGATGGCAGTAGAAGTGATTATGGATGGCAGTGATTATGGATGGCAGTAGAAGTGCTTATGGATGGCAGTAGAAGTGATTATGGATGGCAGTAGAAGTGATTATGGATGGCAGTAGAAGTGATTATGGATGGCAGTAGAAGTGATTATGGATGGCAGTAGAAGTGATTATGGATGGCAGTAGAAGTGATTATGGATGGCAGTAGAGTGATTATGGATGGCAGTAGAAGTGCTTATGGATGGCAGTAGAAGTGATTATGGATGGCAGTAGAAGTGCTTATGGATGGCAGTAGAAGTGCTTATGGATGGCAGTAGAAGTGATTATGGATGGCAGTAGAAGTGATTATGGATGGCAGTAGAAGTGATTATGGATGGCAGTAGAAGTGCTTATGGATGGCAGTAGAAGTGATTATGGATGGCAGTATAAGTGATTATGGATGGCAGTAGAAGTGATTATGGATGGCAGTAGAAGTGCTTATGGATGGCAGTAGAAGTGATTATGGATGGCAGTAGAAGTGATTATGGATGGCAGTATAAGTGATTATGGATGGCAGTAGAAGTGATTATGGATGGCAGTAGAAGTGATTATGGATGGCAGTAGAAGTGCTTATGGATGGCAGTAGAAGTGATTATGGATGGCAGTAGAATTGCTTATGGATGGCAGTAGAAGTGATTATGGATGGCAGTAGAAGTGATTATGGATGGCAGTAGAAGTGCTTATGGATGGCAGTAGAAGTGATTATGGATGGCAGTAGAAGTGCTTATGGATGGCAGTAGAAGTGATTATGGATGGCAGTAGAAGTGATTATGGATGGCAGTAGAAGTGCTTATGGATGGCAGTAGAAGTGATTATGGATGGCAGTAGAAGTGATTATGGATGGCAGTAGAAGTGCTTATGGATGGCAGTAGAAGTGATTATGGATGGCAGTAGAAGTGATTATGGATGGCAGTAGAATTGCTTATGGATGGCAGTAGAAGTGATTATGGATGGCAGTAGAAGTGCTTATGGATGGCAGTAGAAGTGATTATGGATGGCAGTAGAAGTGCTTATGGATGGCAGTAGAAGTGATTATGGATGGCAGTAGAAGTGCTTATGGATGGCAGTAGAAGTGATTATGGATGGCAGTAGAAGTGCTTATGGATGGCAGTAGAAGTGCTTATGGATGGCAGTAGAAGTGCTTATGGATGGCAGTAAAAGTGCTTATGGATGGCAGTAGAAGTGATTATGGATAGCAGTAGAATTGCTTATGGATGGCAGTAGAAGCATTTGGAACTCACTAATGGTTATACTCAGGGTTGAAATGTCCGGTTTGATATTCAAACTGTGTGGGAAATTATAGCATGAGTAGCCAAATCATGAGAGGATAATTTTTACAAGGAAATCAAATTTCCTAAACATTTTGTCTTCACTCCATCCTGTGTTGAAAATGTCATTACATGCGGTCCTGGGGCTCTGTGGGGTCTGTTTGTGTTTGTGAACAGAGCCCCAGGACCAGCTTGCTTAGTGGACTCTTCTCCAGGTTCTGGAGGTTTGGGAATCACTTCCTTTTAGGTGGTTGAAGAATTTAACCGCTCTTTTCTGGATTTTGATAATTAGAGGGTTTCTGCTCTGCATGCATTATTTGGTGTTTTACGCAACTGCTTGCACGCGTGTTACCACTCCACTATGTCTCCCTGTCATGGCTTTTGCACCATCAGCACAATTACCAACACATCTTCATCACCAAAGTCCATTTGATGTCACAAAGCTATGTCACAAAATATCCTCTCCTGTTGTCTTGGTTTCCAGTGGTTTGCAGAAGAGGATGTCTTCCTTAATTAACCCCCTATAAACGTAACGGACATATACCAGGAGCTGTGCCAGGCCCGCCACGTCTGTTGACTCATCCAGCTGTAACGCATAGAATTCACTGGCTTGTATGCGAAGCAGTAATTGTTTCAAAACATCTCCTGCCATGCGTTGTGAAACAGTGTTGTTTGATGAAGGCATTGTCTGTATCGTTTTCTGTTCTTAGATCTGTATATCTACATTTTCTGAGATGGTGAGGAAGTTACTTTTAAAGGGCAAGTTGGTCAGGATAATATCTATAAGGGTGCCCATGTTTAAAGATTTAGGGTTGTACCTGGTGGGTTCCTTGATAATTTGTGTGAGATTGAGGGCATCTAGCTTAGATTGTAGGATGGCCGGGGTGTTAACTACTTATGGAGTGGTGGGGCGCCCCACTCCCGACACTACCCGGTGAAATGCAAGGCGCCAAATTCAAAATCCAAAAGTTGAATTATTAAACATTCATCAATATACAAGTGTTGCATAGTCATCAAAAGCTCTGCTTCTTGGCAAAATCACAGCGTTGTCAGATTTCAAAAAGGCTTTACGGCGAAAGCACATTTGATTGTTTGAGGGTAGCACCTCCAATATTGTTTCATTAGCATACATTCATAAACCATCGCGGTTCACACAAAACACATTTCACAGCGAAAACAAATCCCTTACCTTTTGAAGAACTTCTGCTGAGGGCTTCCCAAGTGTCCAACGAAGACATCCAATGGTTCTTTTGTTAGAAAAGGTCATTTATTATATCCATAAATCTCTGTTTGGTTGGCGCGTTATGATCATAAAATACAGCGTCCACTCGCCCATTGAACCGTGAAGAGAACGCGTTCAACCTATACCTATACACTTGTCCAAGAACATTCAAACATCATTGATAATGTATCCTTAGGAACACCTTTATGTATATTTACTATAATATTTCAACCGGATTATAAACTGGACGATAGGAAAGGAAAAAAACACTGCATCCTCTTCTGTTTACATCCGATGACCAGTTCGAAATTCTTCTTCTATTACCATCCAGAGCAACCTAACATCACCAAACACTGTCTAGAGACTGTTGACATCCAGTGGAAGCAATAGGTACTGAAATCTTACTCCCAGAAATGGCTGTTTTCAATAGGGAGGGGTTCAAAATGAAGCAATGTGTCAAAAAACTTTTTCCAGGACAGAAATTCCTCTGGTTTTCGCCTGCTATATCCGTTCTGTTATACTCACAGACATTATGTTAACACTTTTAGAAACCTCAAGAGTGTTTCCTATCCAATAGTACTAATTATGTGCATATCCTATTTTCCGGGCCTGAGTGGGAGGCATTTTACTTTGGGCACGCCAGACTCTCCAAAACCGTCACCTCGGGAGCCGCTCCCTAAGAAGTTAAGCATATCCCAGTTTAGGTCACCTAACAGAACGAACTCTGAAGATAGATGGGGGGCAATCAATTCACATATGGTGTCCACGGCACAGCTGGGAGCTGATGGGGGTCTCTAACAGGCGGCAAACAGTGAGAGACTTATTTCTGGAGAGATACATTTTTAAAATTAGAAGCTCTAACTGTTTGGGCATAGACCTGGAAAGTATGACAGAACTTTGCAGGCTATCTCTGCAGTAGATTTCAACTCCTCCCCCTTTGGCAGTTCTATCTTGATGGAAAAAGTTTGGGATGGAAATCTCAGAATTATTGGTGGCCTTCCTGAGCCAGGATTCAGACACGGCAAGGACATCCGGGTTGGCAGAGTGTGCTAAAGCAGTTAGTAAAACAAACTTGGGGAGGAGGCTTCTGATGTTAACATGCATGATACCAAGGCTTTTACGGTTACAGAAGTCAACAAATGAGAGTGCCTGGGGACACACAGGGCCTGGGTTAACCTCTACATCACCCGAGGAACAGAGGAGGAGTAGGATGAGGGTACAGCTAAAGGCTATCAAAACTGGTCGTCTAGTGCGTTGGGGGCAGAGAATAAAAGGAGCAGATTTCTGGGCGTGGTAGAATAGATTCAGGGCATAATGTGCAGACAGGGGTATGGTAGGATGTGAGTACAGTGGAGGTAAACACAGGCATTGAGTGATGATATGAGAGGTTGCATCTCTGGACGTGCTGGTTATACTGGGTGAGGTCACCGCATGTGTGAGAGGTGGGACAAAAGAGGTATCTGAGGCATGTTGAGTGGGACTAGGGGCTCCGCAGTAAAATAAAACAATGATTACCCTAAATAAAACAATGACTACCCTAAACAACAGTATACAAGGCATATTGACATCAGAGAGAGACATAAAGCAATCACAGGTGTTGATTGGGAGAGCTAGCTAGGACAACAACGGGTAAGACAACAACAGCTAATCAGCTAAGACAACAACAACAGGTAAAATGGCGATGAATGGGCAGAGAGAGTCAGTTAACTACACACAATGTGCTTGGATGTTAATTATTTGACTAGGCTATCTGTATTTGACATTGTGTTGTTATTTCGCTGAACACTAGATGGTTTAATTTTATTTTTGGCAGTGAAACGAGGCTACTCATGTGAGAAAGAAACCTAACCCAAATGTATAGCAACGTTGGGAAATATAAATGACTGTTTGAAAATGTGAATAATAGTTTCTTTGTAAAAATATTATTTGTATTTTATTATAAAAATGACATTTTTATTTGGCGTACCCCCGGCGGCATTTTTCGCACCCATGGGGGTACACGTACCCCAGTTTGGGAATACCTGCTCTAGGGCAATGGTGTCTAGATGGAATTTGTATTTGTGGTCCTGGCAACTGGACCTCTCTTGGAACACCATTATTTTGGTCTTACTGAGATTTACTGTCAGGGCCCAGGTCTGACAGAATCTGTGCAGAACATCTAGGTGCAGCTATAGGCTCTCCTTGGTTGGGGACAGAAGCACCAGATGATCAGCAAACAGTAGACATTTGACTTCAGATTCTAGTAGGGTGAGGCCGGGTGCTGCAGACTGTTCTAGTGCCCTCGCCAATTCGTTGATATATATGTTGAAGAGGGTGGGGCATCCCTGTCTCACCCCACGGCCCTGTGGAAAGAAATGTGTGTTTTTGCCTATTTTAACCGCATGCTTGTTGTTTATGTACATGGATTTTATAATGTCATGTGTTTTTCCCCCAACACCACTTTCCATCAATTTGTATAGCAGACCCTCATGCCAAATTGAGTCCCCAAAAAATTCAACAAAAGTCAACAAAGCATGAGAAGACTTTGCCTTTGTTTTTGTTTTGTTTGTTTGTCAATTAGGGTGTGCAGGGTGAATACGTGGTCTGTCGTATGATAATTTGGTAAAAAAGCCAATATGATATTTGCTCAGTACATTGTTTTCACAGAGGAAATGTCTGCTGTTAATGATAATGCAGAGGATTTTCCCAAGCTTGCTGTTGCCGCATATATCACGGTAGTTATTGGGGTCATGGTAGTTATTGGGGTCAAATTTGTCTTGGGGTGATCAGTCCTTGGTTCCAAATATTGGTTGAAGACGCCAGAGCCAAGGATGATGTTAAGAAAGTTTAAGTATAGCCAATTGGAATTTGTGGTCTGTATATTTGATCATTTCATGTAGGATACCATCAACACCACAGGCCTTTTTGGGTTGAAGGGTTTGTATTTTGTCCTGTAGTTCATTCAATGTAATTGTATAATTCTCTCTCTCTCTCTCTCTCTCTCTCTCTCTCTCTCTCTCTCTCTCTCTCTCCTCTGTGATGCAGCGAGGAAATTGGCAGCAGGGCATCATGAGTATGAGGAAGTCCTGCAAGATGACCAGACTACACACAGGTTATTTGTGAGTGAATGAACGGCAGTGTGTCTTCGTGTGTTGGTGGGGAGCAGTGATGGTGAAATCACTAATCCCATTAAAATAACTCTAAATTCTCTTTCTGTGGTAGGTGTTATCACGCTATCTTGTATCCAAGATATATACTGTATTGCAGACGTATATTACATTTTGCTTTGTATTGGTGAGAAATATCTGTTGATGGAAGAGGAACTGAATGGGGTGGCAGCACTATTAGGTCAAATAAAGAACTGAATGGGGTGCCAGCACTATTAGGTCAAATAAAGAACTGAATGGGGTGCCAGCACTATTAGGTCAAATAAAGAACTGAATGGGGTGGCAGCACTATTAGGTCAAATAAAGAACTGAATGGGGTGGCAGCACTATTAGGTCAAATAAAGAACTGAATGGGGTTGCAGCACTATTAGGTCAAATAAAGAACTGAATGGGGTTGCAGCACTATTTGGCCAAATAAAGAACTGAATGGGGTTGCAGCACTATTAGGTCAAATAAAGAACTGAATGGGGTGGCAGCACTATTAGGTCAAATAAAGAACTGAATGGGGTGGCAGCACTATTAGGTCAAATAAAGAACTGAACGGGGTGGCAGCACTATTAGGTCAAATAAAGAACTGAATGGGGTGGCAGCACTATTAGGTCAAATAAAGAACTGAACGGGGTGCCAGCACTATTAGGTCAAATAAAGAACTGAATGGGGTGCCAGCACTATTAGGTCAAATAAAGAACTGAATGGGGTGCCAGCACTATTAGGTCAAATAAAGAACTGAATGGGGTGCCAGCACTATTAGGTCAAATAAAGAACTGAATGGGGTGCCAGCACTATTAGGTCAAATAAAGAACTGAATGGGGTGCCAGCACTATTAGGTCAAATAAAGAACTGAATGGGGTGCCAGCACTATTAGGTCAAATAAAGAACTGAATGGGGTGCCAGCACTATTAGGTCAAATAAAGAACTGAACGGGGTGGCAGCACTATTAGGTCAAATAAAGAACTGAATGGGGTGCCAGCACTATTAGGTCAAATAAAGAACTGAATGGGGTGCCAGCACTATTAGGTCAAATAAAGAACTGAATGGGGTGCCAGCACTATTAGGTCAAATAAAGAACTGAATGGGGTGCCAGCACTATTAGGTCAAATAAAGAACTGAATGGGGTGCCAGCACTATTAGGTCAAATAAAGAACTGAATGGGGTGCCAGCACTATTAGGTCAAATAAAGAACTGAATGGGGTGCCAGCACTATTAGGTCAAATAAAGAACTGAATGGGGTGCCAGCACTATTAGGTCAAATAAAGAACTGAATGGGGTGCCAGCACTATTAGGTCAAATAAAGAACTGAATGGGGTGCCAGCACTATTAGGTCAAATAAAGAACTGAATGGGGTGCCAGCACTATTAGGTCAAATAAAGAACTGAATGGGGTGCCAGCACTATTAGGTCAAATAAAGAACTGAATGGGGTGCCAGCACTATTAGGTCAAATAAAGAACTGAATGGGGTGCCAGCACTATTAGGTCAAATAAAGAACTGAATGGGGTGCCAGCACTATTAGGTCAAATAAAGAACTGAATGGGGTGCCAGCACTATTAGGTCAAATAAAGAACTGAATGGGGTGCCAGCACTATTAGGTCAAATAAAGAACTGAATGGGGTGCCAGCACTATTAGGTCAAATAAAGAACTGAATGGGGTGCCAGCACTATTAGGTCAAATAAAGAACTGAATGGGGTGCCAGCACTATTAGGTCAAATAAAGAACTTAATGGGGTGCCAGCACTATTAGGTCAAATAAAGAACTGAATGGGGTGCCAGCACTATTAGGTCAAATAAAGAACTGAATGGGGTGCCAGCACTATTAGGTCAAATAAAGAACTGAATGGGGTGCCAGCACTATTAGGTCAAATAAAGAACTGAACGGGGTGGCAGCACTATTAGGTCAAATAAAGAACTGAATGGGGTGCCAGCACTATTAGGTCAAATAAAGAACTGAACGGGGTGGCAGCACTATTAGGTCAAATAAAGAACTGAATGGGGTGCCAGCACTATTAGGTCAAATAAAGAACTGAACGGGGTGCCAGCACTATTAGGTCAAATAAAGAACTGAATGGGGTGGCAGCACTATTAGGTCAAATAAAGAACTGAATGGGGTGCCAGCACTATTAGGTCAAATAAAGAACTGAATGGGGTGGCAGCACTATTAGGTCAAATAAAGAACTGAATGGGGTGCCAGCACTATTAGGTCAAATAAAGAACTGAATGGGGTGCCAGCACTATTAGGTCAAATAAAGAACTGAATGGGGTGGCAGCACTATTAGGTCAAATAAAGAACTGAATGGGGTGCCAGCACTATTAGGTCAAATAAAGAACTGAATGGGGTGGCAGCACTATTAGGTCAAATAAAGAACTGAATGGGGTGCCAGCACTATTAGGTCAAATAAAGAACTGAATGGGGTGCCAGCACTATTAGGTCAAATAAAGAACTGAATGGGGTGCCAGCACTATTAGGTCAAATAAAGAACTGAATGAGGTGCCAGCACTATTAGGTCAAATAAAGAACTGAATGGGGTGCCAGCACTATTAGGTCAAATAAAGAACTGAATGGGGTGCCAGCACTATTAGGTCAAATAAAGAACTGAATGGGGTGGCAGCACTATTAGGTCAAATAAAGAACTGAATGGGGTGGCAGCACTATTAGGTCAAATAAAGAACTAGAAATGCTGTGGTTTTGAGTGGAGCGGGGTCAGGCTGAATGAATCCCAGACAAACCGCAATATTTCCTTTTTGTCATTCTATTTCATTCTCTATATTTAAAATTACTCGCTAAGTGAGCCTGGAGAAAACCAACCACATCCATACCAGGCAACTACATCTCATTTTACTTGATGGATCTATACAGCTACCTTTGCCTCTACCACAGCAGCAGGAGAGCAGGCTCTACTTGTCACACGTCTCACCTTTCTTGATGTTGTGTCCCTGGGTCAAGTGTACTCCATTGTAGGTGGACATGGCCAGGTGAGACATGCTCATCTTGGGGGAGGAGAGGATGGAGTGGGTCCCTACTGGAGAGTAGTTAAAGAGGGACGACCCGTAGCTCTGACGACGCCCCTCGGGGCGGTTACAGTCGATAGCTGCCTGGAGCTCTCCGGGGGAGCTCAAACCCCTTTTTTCACATTCGTAAGGGTAGAGGTACTTCATATACCTGTAGGAAGGGAACAGGAACAGTATGAGGAGGACATTTCACAACATTTTACTGCAAGAGAATGCCATAATGCCTGTGTCATCCTGGCTGTTAACAAGGTTACATTATGTCATTTATTACAGGTGGTGACTGTTAACAAGGTTACATTATGTCATTTATTACAGGTGGTGACTGTTAACAAGGTTACATTATGTCATTTATTACAGGTGGTGACTGATAACAAGGTTACATTATGTCATTTATTACAGGTGGTGACTGTTAACAAGGTTACATTATGTCATTTATTACAGGTGGTGACTGTTAACAGGGTTACATTATGTCATTTATTACAGGTGGTGACTGTTAACAGGGTCACATTATGTCATTTATTACAGGTGGTGACTGTTAACACGGTTACATTATGTCATTTATTACAGGTGGTGACTGTTAACACGGTTACATTATGTCATTTATTACAGGTGGTGACTGTTAACAAGGTTACATTATGTCATTTATTACAGGTGGTGACTGTTAACAAGGTTACATTATGTCATTTATTACAGGTGGTGACTGTTAACAAGGTTACATTATGTCATTTACTACAGGTGGTGACTGTTAACAGGGTTACATTATGTCATTTATTACAGGAGGTGACTGTTAACAAGGTTACATTATGTCATTAATTACAGGTGGTGACTGTTAACACGGTTAAATGATGTCATTTATTACAGGTGGTGACTGTTAACAGGGTTACATTATGTCATTTATTACAGGTGGTGACTGTTAACAAGGTTACATTATGTCATTTATTACAGGTGGTGACTGTTAACAAGGTTACATTATGTCATTTATTACAGGTGGTGACTGTTAACAGGGTTACATTATGTCATTTATTACAGGTGGTGACTGTTAACAGGGTTACATTATGTCATTTATTACAGGTGGTGACTGTTAACAAGGTTACATTATGTCATTTATTACAGGTGGTGACTGTTAACACGGTTACATGATGTCATTTATTACAGGTGGTGACTGTTAACAGGGTTACATTATGTCATTTATTACAGGTGGTGACTGTTAACAAGGTTACATTATGTCATTTATTACAGGTGGTGACTGTTAACAAGGTTACATTATGTCATTTATTACAGGTGGTGACTGTTAACAGGGTTACATTATGTCATTTATTACAGGTGGTGACTGTTAACAGGGTTACATTATGTCATTTATTACAGGTGGTGACTGTTAACAAGGTTACATTATGTCATTTATTACAGGTGGTGACTGTTAACAAGGTTACATTATGTCATTTATTACAGGTGGTGACTGTTAACAGGGTTACATTATGTCATTTATTACAGGTGGTGGCTGTTAACAGGGTTACATTATGTCATTTATTACAGGTGGTGACTGTTAACAGGGTTACATTATGTCATTTATTACAGGTGGTGACTGTTAACAGGGTTACATTATGTCATTTATTACAGGTGGTGACTGTTAACACGGTTACATTATGTCATTTATTACAGGTGGTGACTGTTAACAAGGTTACATTATGTCATTTATTACAGGTGGTGACTGTTAACAAGGTTACATTATGTCATTTATTACAGGTGGTGACTGTTAACACGGTTACATGATGTCATTTATTACAGGTGGTGACTGTTAACAAGGTTACATTATGTCATTTATTACAGGAGGTGACTGTTAACAAGGTTACATTATGTCATTTATTACAGGTGGTGACTGTTAACAAGGTTACATTATGTCATTTATTACAGGTGGTGACTGTTAACACGGTTACATTATGTCATTTATTACAGGTGGTGACTGTTAACAAGGTTACATTATGTCATTTATTACAGGTGGTGACTGTTAACAAGGTTACATTATGTCATTTATTACAGGTGGTGACTGTTAACAGGGTTACATTATGTCATTTATTACAGGTGGTGACTGTTAACAGGGTTACATTATGTCATTTATTACAGGTGGTGACTGTTAACAGGGTTACATTATGTCATTTATTACAGGTGGTGACTGTTAACAGGGTTACATTATGTCATTTATTACAGGTGGTGACTGTTAACACGGTTACATTATGTCATTTATTACAGGTGGTGACTGTTAACAAGGTTACATTATGTCATTTATTACAGGTGGTGACTGTTAACAGGGTTACATTATGTCATTTATTACAGGTGGTGACTGTTAACAAGGTTACATTATGTCATTTATTACAGGTGGTGACTGTTAACAGGGTTACATTATGTCATTTATTACAGGTGGTGACTGTTAACAGGGTTACATTATGTCATTTATTACAGGTGGTGACTGTTAACAGGGTTACATTATGTCATTTATTACAGGTGGTGACTGTTAACACGGTTACATTATGTCATTTATTACAGGTGGTGACTGTTAACAAGGTTACATTATGTCATTTATTACAGGTGGTGACTGTTAACATGGTTACATTATGTCATTTATTACAGGTGGTGACTGTTAACAGGGTTACATTATGTCATTTATTACAGGTGGTGACTGTTAACACGGTTACATTATGTCATTTATTACAGGTGGTGACTGTTAACACGGTTACATTATGTCATTTATTACAGGTGGTGACTGATAACAAGGTTACATTATGTCATTTATTACAGGTGGTGACTGTTAACAAGGTTACATTATGTCATTTATTACAGGTGGTGACTGTTAACATGGTTACATTATGTCATTTATTACAGGTGGTGACTGTTAACAGGGTTACATTATGTCATTTATTACAGGAGGTGACTGTTAACAAGGTTACATTATGTCATTTATTACAGGTGGTGACTGTTAACAAGGTTACATTATGTCATTTATTACAGGTGGTGACTGTTAACAGGGTTACATTATGTCATTTATTACAGGTGGTGACTGTTAACAGGGTTACATTATCTCATTTATTACAGGTGGTGACTGTTAACAGGGTTACATTATGTCATTTATTACAGGTGGTGACTGTTAACAGGGTTACATTATGTCATTTATTACAGGTGGTGACTGTTAACAAGGTTACATGATGTCATTTATTACAGGTGGTGACTGTTAACACGGTTACATGATGTCATTTATTACAGGTGGTGACTGTTAACAAGGTTACATTATGTCATTTATTACAGGTGGTGACTGTTAACAAGGTTACATTATGTCATTTATTACAGGTGGTGACTGTTAACAGGGTTACATTATGTCATTTATTACAGGTGGTGACTGTTAACAGGGTTACATTATGTCATTTATTACAGGTGGTGACTGTTAACAGGGTTACATTATGTCATTTATTACAGGTGGTGACTGTTAACAGGGTTACATTATGTCATTTATTACAGGAGGTGACTGTTAACAAGGTTACATTATGTCATTTATTACAGGAGGTGACTGTTAACAAGGTTACATTATGTCATTTATTACAGGTGGTGACTGTTAACAAGGTTACATTATGTCATTTATTACAGGTGGTGACTGTTAACAGGGTTACATTATGTCATTTATTACAGGTGGTGACTGTTAACAGGGTTACATTATGTCATTTATTACAGGTGGTGACTGTTAACAGGGTTACATTATGTCATTTATTACAGGTGGTGACTGTTAACACGGTTACATTATGTCATTTATTACAGGTGGTGACTGTTAACAAGGTTACATTATGTCATTTATTACAGGTGGTGACTGTTAACAAGGTTACATTATGTCATTTATTACAGGTGGTGACTGTTAACACGGTTACATTATGTCATTTATTACAGGTGGTGACTGTTAACAAGGTTACATTATGTCATTTATTACAGGTGGTGACTGTTAACAAGGTTACATTATGTCATTTATTACAGGTGGTGACTGTTAACAGGGTTACATTATGTCATTTATTACAGGTGGTGACTGTTAACAGGGTTACATTATGTCATTTATTACAGGTGGTGACTGTTAACAGGGTTACATTATGTCATTTATTACAGGTGGTGACTGTTAACAGGGTTACATTATGTCATTTATTACAGGTGGTGACTGTTAACACGGTTACATTATGTCATTTATTACAGGTGGTGACTGTTAACAAGGTTACATTATGTCATTTATTACAGGTGGTGACTGTTAACAGGGTTACATTATGTCATTTATTACAGGTGGTGACTGTTAACAAGGTTACATTATGTCATTTATTACAGGTGGTGACTGTTAACAGGGTTACATTATGTCATTTATTACAGGTGGTGACTGTTAACATGGTTACATTATGTCATTTATTACAGGTGGTGACTGTTAACAGGGTTACATTATGTCATTTATTACAGGTGGTGACTGTTAACACGGTTACATTATGTCATTTATTACAGGTGGTGACTGTTAACAAGGTTACATTATGTCATTTATTACAGGTGGTGACTGTTAACACGGTTACATGATGTCATTTATTACAGGTGGTGACTGTTAACAAGGTTACATTATGTCATTTATTACAGGTGGTGACTGTTAACAAGGTTACATTATGTCATTTATTACAGGTGGTGACTGTTAACAGGGTTACATTATGTCATTTATTACAGGTGGTGACTGTTAACAGGGTTACATTATGTCATTTATTACAGGTGGTGACTGTTAACAGGGTTACATTATGTCATTTATTACAGGTGGTGACTGTTAACAGGGTTACATTATGTCATTTATTACAGGAGGTGACTGTTAACAAGGTTACATTATGTCATTTATTACAGGAGGTGACTGTTAACAAGGTTACATTATGTCATTTATTACAGGTGGTGACTGTTAACAAGGTTACATTATGTCATTTATTACAGGTGGTGACTGTTAACACGGTTACATTATGTCATTTATTACAGGTGGTGACTGTTAACAAGGTTACATTATGTCATTTATTACAGGTGGTGACTGTTAACAGGGTTACATTATGTCATTTATTACAGGTGGTGACTGTTAACAGGGTTACATTATGTCATTTATTACAGGTGGTGACTGTTAACAGGGTTACATTATGTCATTTATTACAGGTGGTGACTGTTAACAGGGTTACATTATGTCATTTATTACAGGTGGTGACTGTTAACAGGGTTACATTATGTCATTTATTACAGGTGGTGACTGTTAACAGGGTTACATTATGTCATTTATTACAGGTGGTGACTGTTAACACGGTTACATTATGTCATTTATTACAGGTGGTGACTGTTAACAAGGTTACATTATGTCATTTATTACAGGTGGTGACTGTTAACAGGGTTACATTATGTCATTTATTACAGGTGGTGACTGTTAACACGGTTACATTATGTCATTTATTACAGGTGGTGACTGTTAACAAGGTTACATTATGTCATTTATTACAGGTGGTGACTGATAACAAGGTTACATTATGTCATTTATTACAGGTGGTGACTGTTAACAAGGTTACATTATGTCATTTATTACAGGTGGTGACTGATAACAAAGGTTACATTATGTCATTTATTACAGGTGGTGACTGTTAACAAGGTTACATTATGTCATTTATTACAGGTGGTGACTGTTAACAAGGTTACATTATGTCATTTATTACAGGTGGTGACTGTTAACAAGGCTACATTATGTCATTTATTACAGGTGGTGACTGTTAACAGGGTTACATTATGTCATTTATTACAGGTGGTGACTGTTAACACGGTTACATTATGTCATTTATTACAGGTGGTGACTGATAACAAGGTTACATTATGTCATTTATTACAGGTGGTGACTGTTAACAAGGTTACATTATGTCATTTATTACAGGTGGTGACTGTTAACAAGGTTACATTATGTCATTTATTACAGGTGGTGACTGTTAACAAGGCTACATTATGTCATTTATTACAGGTGGTGACTGTTAACAGGGTTACATTATGTCATTTATTACAGGTGGTGACTGTTAACACGGTTACATTATGTCATTTATTACAGGTGGTGACTGTTAACAAGGTTACATTATGTCATTTATTACAGGTGGTGACTGTTAACAAGGCTACATTATGTCATTTATTACAGGTGGTGACTGTTAACAGGGTTACATTATGTCATTTATTACAGGTGGTGACTGTTAACACGGTTACATTATGTCATTTATTACAGGTGGTGTTACGGATACAGGTATCCTGTGTGTGTATTTGTTTTCTCTCCTTCTGCCCTACTCACAGGTGTCACTCATCAGCCGTCATCAATCACCAATCAGAAGACACACCTGCTCCTTTTCCCTTACCCAATCACATCCCCTTTCCCTTGGTTTAAAACCCCAGTCAGTTATCTCTCTCTCTAGCTTGTTCTTGTTTTGTAGCACTCTGGTTGTATTGCTCGCTCGCTTGATTAGTAGCTGACTTATATTGGTAGCGCTCTTTGTTTTGTAGCTCCAGAGTTCTAGCTCTGTTTAGTCTTTGTTAAAGCCCAGTTGCTGTTGTCCTGTGAGTATGTACTGTGGTGTTATATTGCTGTGTGTTTGTTGGTGGAAAAGGGGATAACCAGACAAGTCGCCCTTGGGCATACATTACCCGTAGGAAACCCTGTGTTAAACACATTAGTTAGAACTGGGTGGACCACCCACTGCATTTACTTAGTTAGTTAGCTAGCTGTTAGTGACGCAGGTAGATTAGCTTAGGGGTTTTTGAATATATATTATTTATTTCCTTGGGTCCAGCTCAGCCCCTTTTCCCCAAACCACTTTACCGTGTGTTTGAAATAAACCTTTTGTGTTTGACGGTAGATTTAAGTTGTCTGTGTTTTCTGTTCTCACTGTTCCTTTTTCACGATAATAATTTGCATGAGATATGTTGCGGGTCTCGATTCCACTCCCCCTAGACTGCGGGGTAAAAGGGATTCGTAACAGGTGGTGACTGTTAACAAGGTTACATTATGTCATTTATTACAAATAGTGACTGTTATGTTGTCTGTTTCCCATAGCATTTCAACCTGGTTAACACTGCATAAGCCTTGCTCTCTAGGATGGCCAGAAGCACAGGAAACTGCTTTGAGGATAATGCAACCTCCACTGTGGTCAGGACTAGACAGAGCGAAGGGTTGATGGGTAACCTCTCGGCTGTTCCCCTCTCCACTGTGGTCAGGACTAGGCAGAGCGAAGGGTTGATGGGTAACCTCTCGGCTGTTCTCCTCTCCACTGTGGTCAGGACTAGACAGATGAATCCCCCTCTACTCCAACCCCATCATTACCATCCATCACGCAGGTTAGAATGGCTGTAATGGTAGTAAATGCTCACACCGTCAGAGCAGAAAATACATGTTATTGTGCCTACCAATACTCTGCTAAATCTTAATGACAGTGCTGTACAGCAGTGGTGATTCAATGCGTATTCATGAGAAGAACAGCAGGCTGGATGTCAGATAACTTATAGAACATGATTAATAGAATAGTATGCTGCCATATTATTCTGAATCAAATGTAGTGTCACTGGGGGAAAGGTTGTACTTCCCTAACCTGCTTAGGTACCAAACACAAGAGACGGCTTTCAATCTGGGAATCAGCTTTCAACCCTTTGAATCTAACACTCTCATATCTAACGCTCACATGTCTAACACATTAAACGTGTGTTTTACGCGGTTCCAACACACAAGTTGTTTTAGTACTCTGCATGGCTACTGGTTCTGCTTCACTACTGTTGGAGCTAAAAGGTTATCTCCAGTTATCACCAGCCGGTTATCTCCAGTTATCACCAAAGTCAAAGTCACCATTATTAGTCAGTTGTACAACCAAATGCCTTCAACCGAAATGTTTCTTCCGCATTTAACCCAACCCCTCTGAATCAGAGAGGTGCGGGGGGCTGCCTTAATCGACATCCACGCCTTCGCGCCCGGGAACAGTGGGTTAACTGCCTTGTTCAGGGCAGAACGACAGATTTTTTCCTTGTCAGCTCAGGGATTCGAACTTGCAACCCTCCAGTTACAAGTCCAACGCTCTAACCACTAGGCTACCTGCCGCCATCAGGTTATCTCCAGTTGTCACCAGCAGGTTATCTCCAGTTGTCACCAGCAGGTTATCTCCAGCAGGTTATCTCTAGTTATCACCAGCCGGTTATCTCCAGCAGGTTATCACCAGCAGGTTATCACCAGCAGGTTATCACCAGCAGGTTATCTCTAGTTATCACCAGCAGGTTATCTCTAGTTATCACCAGCAGGTTATCTCTAGTTATCACCAGCAGGTTATCTCTAGTTATCACCAGCAGGTTATCTCTAGTTATCACCAGCAGGTTATCTCTAGTTATCACCAGCAGTGTCACTCACTGTGTTAACGTAAGGTGGACCCATACAGAGCTCCACTCACTGTGTTAACGTAAGGTGGACCCACACAGAGCTTCACTCACTGTGTTAACGTAAGGTGTACCCACACAGAGCTTCACTCACTGTGTTAACGTAAGGTGTACCCACACAGAGCTTCACTCACTGTGTTAACGTAAGGTGTACCCACACAGAGCTTCACTCACTGTGTTAACGTAAGGTGGACCCACACAGAGCTTCACTCACTGTGTTAACGTAAGGTGTACCCACACAGAGCTTCACTCACTGTGTTAACGTAAGGTGTACCCACACAGAGCTTCACTCACTGTGTTAACGTAAGGTGTACCCACACAGAGCTTCACTCACTGTGTTAACGTAAGGTGGACCCACACAGAGCTTCACTCACTGTGTTAACGTACGGTGTACCCATACAGAGCTTCACTCACTGTGTTCGCAGGGTGAACGCTGCACTGGTGATGGAGGTAGGGAGGTTGAGGCCTTTGGTGATCTCACGCCATATTTTCTTATTGATGACCTCCACTAAGCCGCCTTTTTCTGTGACCAGCTTGTAGAGCGTGTACAGATCCAGCACCTGCTTGGCCATGATAGGAATACGATTCACCGGAGTCCCTGTAGAGACAAAACACAATATCCACAATCAATGCCATTTAACTTCACTCCATCGATAGAGAGGGTTTCCTCGCTAGCCGTGGCGTATAAGGCCAGTCGAATAGCTGACAGCTTGGTTAACAAGACATAATTACATTTTGAAAAACTTTTTGATACAGTATTTTAATTAAAGAGGCAATCTGTGTTTGCTACATCCTATTTTTGGGAATTTGAAAACATTCATGATACATCTACAGTATGTTCCCATTGATTTCTGAAGAATAGAACTTGTAAATGCCTCCTGTGAGCTTAGTTCAACTGTCGATCCCCATCAGAACCCAAAATATAGGCTTGTTTTACGCCATTGTTTATTAACAAAGTAAATGTAAACACACTGTATAGCTTTAAAAACAAAGTTTTTCAATTTAAAAAAAAAAACCCTTTCTTTAAACAACAACTAATAAAATCAGACTACATCTTGTATTTTTGATACAACACTAAGAGAGGCATGGCCATATCATTAGGAATTATACTACTAGAATGGGGATGAACCTTATGAAGGGGTAAAGGTCAGACATTTTTGGTCAAGGGAGTTGGTCAACCACGCTGTGATAAGATATTGTGTAAAACAATGCATTTGAAGAATTTATCTACACTGTATGTTTGTTAGCTAGCTAGCCAGTTTTAAAGGAATAATTCATAAATGTTTCCAATTAAATTGCCAATACGCCAACATTCCATTCAAACAATGCAGTCGACCCACAGCCGTCCACTGGCTGACGTCAGTTGACGATGCAGTCGATCCACAGCCGTCCACTGGCTGACTTCAGTTGACGATGCAGTCGATCCACAGCCGTCCACTGGCTGACTTCAGTTGACGATGCAGTCGACCCGCAGCCGTCCACTGGCTGACGTCAGTTGACGATGCAGTCGATCCACAGCCGTCCACTGGCTGACGTCAGTTGACGATGCAGTCGACCCACAGCCGTCCACTGGCTGACTTCAGTTGACGATGCAGTCGATCCACAGCCGTCCACTGGCTGACGTCAGTTGACGATGCAGTCGATCCACAGCCGTCCACTGGCTGACGTCAGTTGACGATGCAGTCGACCCACAGCCGTCCAATCAAATCCAATATCCTGGTATTGCAAGCCCCATGCTCTACCAACCGAGCTACAGAAGGCCACTATGACCATCTATGAAAATAACATGTGGTATTTAAATACACCTTATCTATGAAAATAACATCACTTTAAACAAGACTTTCAGCTCTGTGGTATTTAAATACACCTTATCTATGAAAATAACATCACTTTAAACAAGACTTTCAGCTCTGTGGTATTTAAATACACCTTATCTATGAAAATAACATGTGTTATTTAAATACACCGTATCTATGGAAATAACATGTGGTATTTAAATACACCTTATCTATGAAAATAACATGTGGTATTTAAATACACCTTATCTATGGAAATAACGTGTTATTTAAATACACCTTATCTATAGAAATAACATTACTTTAAACAAGACTTTCAGCTCTGTGGTATTTAAATACACCTTATCTATGAAAATAACGTGTTATTTAAATACACCTTATTTATGGAAATAACATGTGGTATTTAAATACACCTTATCTATGGAAATAACGTGTTATTTAAATACACCTTATCTATGGAAATAGCATCACTTTAAACAAGACTTTCAGTTCTTCGACCACAAACTGACCGGGGATCCTCATCCTCTTTTGTTTTCGTTCCACTCAGGTCTTAATTAGCAGGGTAAAGGGAGGCAGGTAATCATTTGTGCTGTGCAGTTTAATGCCCCGGTCGTAAAGAGGGACGGGTCGGCCCATTGTGAGCAGCCTGACCCTGAGATAATTAACCTGTATTTTGCTGATAGAGTTCCATTGTGCCCATCGGATTTAACCATAATGCCAATCAATACCTGCAGAAATATAGTGCAAACAACAGCAAGCAGCACAGGGCTGTGAGAGAGGAGGAGAGGTGAAGTATCGTCTGAGAAAGTAAAAAACATATCATTTAAGGCTGGTAATTATTGGTTGGCTTCGCTGACAGCATGACTGACTGAGTGAGACACGATTAAAAGTAGACATTTATCTGGCCTCTCCTGCAGGACAATGCTGGCATTATATCTGAAGTAGCGCCAAACAAATCTATTGCCGCCTCTAACTTCACAATAAACTGTCTATACATCACAGCTGTGTGGTGAAAGTGGTCTCAGGAGGAACGGGCTGGTTCTAAATAATTAAAGAGACTTCTTAAAGATTAACGGACGTACTTGGAGTTCTCTCATATTTAAGATTGAGATGCTTGATTGACTGTAGTGTAACATTCAGCTTGGTGTTACTACAGCGAGAGGTGTTAATACAGCGAGAGGTGTTACCACAGAGAGAGGTGTTACCATAGCGAGAGGTGTTACCACAGCGAGAGGTGCTACTACAGCGAGAGGTGTTACTACAGCGAGAGGTGCTACTACAGCGAGAGGTGTTACTACAGCGAGAGGTGTTACCACAGCGAGAGGTGTTACTACAGCGAGAGGTGTTACCACAGCGAGAGGTGTTACCACAGCGAGAGGTGTTACTACAGCGAGAGGTGTTACCACAGCGAGAGGTGTTACCACAGCGAGAGGTGTTACCACAGCGAGAGGTGTTACTACAGCGAGAGGTGCTACTACAGCGAGAGGTGCTACCACAGCGAGAGGTGTTACTACAGCGAGAGGTGCTACTACAGCGAGAGGTGTTACCACAGAGAGAGGTGTTACCACAGCGAGAGGTGCTACTACAGCGAGAGGTGTTACTACAGCGAGAGGTGTTACTACAGCGAGAGGTGTTACCACAGCGAGAGGTGTTACCACAGCGAGAGGTGTTACCACAGCGAGAGGTGTTACCACAGCGAGAGGTGTTACCACAGCGAGAGGTGTTACTACAGCGAGAGGTGCTACTACAGCGAGAGGTGCTACTACAGCGAGAGGTGCTACTACAGCGAGAGGTGTTACCACAGCGAGAGGTGTTACCACAGCGAGAGGTGTTACTACAGCGAGAGGTGTTACTACAGCGAGAGGTGCCTACTACAGCGAGAGGTGTTACTACAGCCAGAGGTGCTACTACAGCTTAGAGGTGTTACCACAGCCAGAGGTGTTACCACAGCTAGAGGTGTTACCACAGCGAGAGGTGTTACCACAGCTTAGAGGTGTTACCACAGCGAGAGGTGCTACTACAGCGAGAGGTGTTACTACAGCGAGAGGTGTTACTACAGCCAGAGGTGTTACCACAGCCAGAGGTGTTACCACAGCCAGAGGTGTTACCACAGCGAGAGGTGTTACCACAGCGAGAGGTGTTACCACAGAGAGGTGTTACCACAGCGAGAGGTGCTACTACAGCGAGAGGTGTTACTACAGCGAGAGGTGTTACTACAGCGAGAGGTGTTACCACAGCGAGAGGTGTTACCACAGCGAGAGGTGTTACCACAGCGAGAGGTGTTACCACAGCGAGAGGTGTTACCACAGCGAGAGGTGTTACTACAGCGAGAGGTGCTACTACAGCGAGAGGTGCTACTACAGCGAGAGGTGCTACTACAGCGAGAGGTGTTACCACAGCGAGAGGTGTTACCACAGCGAGAGGTGTTACTACAGCGAGAGGTGTTACTACAGCGAGAGGTGCTACTACAGCGAGAGGTGTTACTACAGCGAGAGGTGCTACTACAGCGAGAGGTGTTACCACAGCGAGAGGTGTTACCACAGCGAGAGGTGTTACCACAGCGAGAGGTGTTACCACAGCGAGAGGTGTTACCACAGCGAGAGGTGTTACCACAGAGAGAGGTGTTACCACAGCGAGAGGTGCTACTACAGCGAGAGGTGTTACTACAGCGAGAGGTGTTACCACAGCGAGAGGTGTTACCACAGCGAGAGGTGTTACCACAGCGAGAGGTGTTACCACAGCGAGAGGTGTTACCACAGCGAGAGGTGTTACCACAGCGAGAGGTGTTACTACAGCGAGAGGTGTTACTACAGCGAGAGGTGTTACTATTACTTCCTCATACATTCTCTATTCCTGTCCTACACCCTCCTCATACATACTCTATTCCTGTCCTACGCCCTCCTCATACATACTCTATTCCTGTCCTACGCCCTCCTCATACATTCTCTATTCCTGTCCTACGCCCTCCTCATACATACTCTATTCCTGTCCTACGCCCTCCTCATACATTCTCTATTCCTGTCCTACGCCCTCCTCATACATACTCTATTCCTGTCCTACGCCCTCCTCATACATACTCTATTCCTGTCCTACGCCCTCCTCATACATACTCTATTCCTGTCCTACGCCCTCCTCATACATACTCTATTCCTGTCCTACGCCATCCTCATACATACTCTATTCCTGTCCTACGCCCTCCTCATACATACTCTATTCCTGTCCTACGCTCCTCCTCATACATACTCTATTCCCTGTCCCACGCCTCCTCATACATACTCTATTCCTGTTCCTGTCCCACGCCCTCCTCATACATACTCTATTCTGTCCTCGCCTCCTCATACATACTCTATTCCTGTCCTACGCCCTCCTCATACATACTCTATTCCTGTCCTACGCCCTCCTCATACATACTCTATTCCTGTCCTACGCCCTCCTCATACATACTCTATTCTGTGTCCCACGTCCTCCTCATACATACTCTATTCCTGTCCTACGCCCTCCTCATACATACTACTCTATTCCTGTCCTACGCCATCCTCATACATACTCTATTCCTGTCCTACGCCCTCCTCATACATACTCTATTCCTGTCCTACGCCATCCTCATACATACTCTATTCCTGTCCTACGCCCTCCTCATACATACTCTATTCCTGTCCTACGCCCTCCTCATACATACTCTATTCCTGTCCTACGCCCTCCTCATACATTCTCTATTCCTGTCCTACGCCCTCCTCATACATACTCTATTCCATCCCATTCTCAGTGGTGATCATTATTATTATTATTAAAATTCCCCAAGCTACCTTGATCTATAAAACTATTATTTATCCCGATCCACAACGGCCAACCCAACGAGAGTCAGGGCAATAAATAAAAGCCCTGGTCCAGAAAGCCATTCTTTGGTCAAATCTGACCCAACCAAGACAGACCTCTTAAAACCAGATTGATGTGCTTCCAATACCCGGCGTGATGCATTCGTCTCTCCGATTCCCTGAAATAGAGAATACAAGAGAAAAGAAGGAGGACAGTCTCCTCAAATGCGGAAGACACATTTCAGTTGAAGGCATTCAGTTGTACAACTGACTAGGTATCCCCCCTTCAGCAGAGAGGATCTGATCAGCTCATGGATCAGGTCGACAGGAATGGCGGGCGGAGGAAAAAACATCTCGTATACGACTCCTCTGTCTAACGACGGCACGCCAGTCCTCTGGTTAATCGCTCACTTACAAAATGATTCCTGTGTGTAATTGGAGCTTGCAAAGAGGAATCAGGGCCCAGTAGAACAGAGTAATCAACATCGCTGAAGGGAATCAGGGCCTAGTAGAGCAGAGTAATCAACATCGCTGAAGGGAATCAGGGCCTAGTAGAGCAGAGTAATCCACATCGCTGAAGGGAATCAGGGCCTAGTAGAACAGAGTAATCCACATCGCTGAAGGGAATCAGGGCCTAGTAGAGCAGAGTAATCCACATCGCTAAAGGGAATCAGGGCCTAGTAGAACAGAGTAATCCACATCGCTGAAGGGAATCAGGGCCTAGTAGAGCAGAGTAATCAACATCGCTGAAGGGAATCAGGGCCTAGTGGAGCAGAGTAATCAACATCGCTGAAGGGAATCAGGGCCCAGTAGAACAGAGTAATCAACATCGCTGAAGGGAATCAGGGCCTAGTAGAGCAGAGTAATCCACATCGCTGAAGGGAATCAGGGCCCAGTAGAACAGAGTAATCAACATCGCTGAAGGGAATCAGGGCCTAGTGGAGCAGAGTAATCCACATCGCTGAAGGGAATCAGGGCCCAGTAGAGCAGAGTAATCCACATCGCTGAAGGGAATCAGGGCCTAGTGGAGCAGAGTAATCCACATCGCTGAAGGGAATCAGGGCCTAGTAGAGCAGAGTAATCCACATCGCTGAAGGGAATCAGGGCCTAGTAGAACAGAGTAATCCACATCGCTGAAGGGAATCAGGGCCTAGTAGAGCAGAGTAATCAACATCGCTGAAGGGAATCAGGGCCCAGTAGAGCAGAGTAATCCACATCGCTGAAGGGAATCAGGGCCTAGTAGAGCAGAGTAATCCACATCGCTGAAGGGAATCAGGGCCTAGTAGAGCAGAGTAATCCACATCGCTGAAGGGAATCAGGGCCTAGTGGAACAGAGTAATCCACATCGCTGAAGAGAATCAGGGCCTAGTGGAGCAGAGTAATCCACATCGCTGAAGGGAATCAGGGCCTAGTGGAACAGAGTAATCCACATCGCTGAAGGGAATCAGGGCCTAGTGGAGCAGAGTAATCCACATCGCTGAAGGGAATCAGGGCCTAGTGGAGCAGAGTAATCCACATCGCTGAAGGGAATCAGGGCCTAGTGGAGCAGAGTAATCCACATCGCTGAAGGGAATCAGGGCCTAGTGGAGCAGAGTAATCAACATCGCTGAAGGGAATCAGGGCCTAGTGGAGCAGAGTAATCAACATCGCTGAAGGGAATCAGGGCCTAGTGGAGCAGAGTAATCAACATCGCTGAAGGGAATCAGGGCCTAGTGGAGCAGAGTAATCAACATCGCTGAAGGGAATCAGGGCCTAGTAGAGCAGAGTAATCAACATCGCTGAAGGGAATCAGGGCCTAGTAGAACAGAGTAATCAACATCGCTGAAGGGAATCAGGGCCTAGTAGAGCAGAGTAATCCACATCGCTGAAGGGAATCAGGGCCTAGTAGAGCAGAGTAATCAACATCGCTGAAGGGAATCAAGGCCTAGTAGAGCAGAGTAATCAACATCGCTGAAGGGAATCAGGGCCTAGTAGAGCAGAGTAATCCACATCGCTGATGCGTTCAGTTCCCACTTCGCAACAGGCCAATAATGAGACTGGATTTTCTCCTCTTCCCTTGACTTGCTCTTTTAACCCGTGAAATCAAGGATCAATGTAATGCAGATAGCAGGGAAACAACAGTTTTACTCCATGTGGACATCTAAAACAACCGTTTAAATTGGAGTGGCACTTCAGTGGTTTTGTACATTTGAGTCATTAAGCAGACGCTCTTATCCAGAGCCATTTACAGTCAGGGCGTTCAGCGGTCTTTGATTTAGGAGGGTACATACAGTATGAAACTAGAATATATTACAATAGTACTTTATTGTCATCAGAGGTTGGAAACGACCCCTGCCTGCCTCTCTCTCTCTCTCTCTCTCTCTCTCTCTCTCTCTCAACGAACAAGCTCCCAAAGAACCAAGATCAGCTGTAAATAGAACTAGAATAGAACAAATGTTGTTGTCTTGATTTAAATAAAGAAGGCTTCGAGGAAGGAAGGAAACATAAGGAAGGGAATCAACACAAGTAGAAGTACCACCACCACCACCTAGAGTTTCCAGCAAGATATTTAGAGTTGTAACGATGGAAGTCTGGAACCATTCTTTAAAGCTTTGCTGTCTTTTCTTTTGTCCAGATAATTACTCTAGCTGGGACAAAAGTTGACTGACTTTATTCAACAGAAAGTGCTGATTGTGGTTTCTGGGGTGATAATAAATTAATACCCACAGCAGCACCTAGAGGAGACAGACAGTCCATCACACAGGATATTTATCAGTACACAAAAGACAGTAACGCCACCACTGATGTGGCTGCTTTTGATGAGAGTGCCCAAAAGGGCTCCGTTACTCCTTGGACAAGACACAAGATAGAGGAGACTGAGGTACAGGAGACTGAGGTACTGGAGACTGAGGTACTGGAGACTGAGGTCCAGGAGAAGGAGGTCCTGGAGACTGAGATACAGGAGAAGGAGGTCCTGGAGACTGAGGACTGGAGACTAAGGTACATGAGACTGAGATATAGGAGACTGGGGTCCAGGAGACTGATGTACTGGAGACCTAGGTACTGGAGACTGAGATATAGGAGACTGGGGTCCAGGAGACTGATGTACTGGAGACCTAGGTACTGGAGACTGAGATATAAGAGACTGGGGACCAGGAGACAGGTACTGGAGACTAAGGTACAGGAGACTGAGATATAGGAGACTGGGGTCCAGGAGACTGAAGTACTGGAGACTAAGGTACAGGAGACTGAGATATAGGAGACTGGGGTCCAGGAGACTGATGTACTGGAGACCTAGGTACTGGAGACTGAGATATAAGAGACTGGGGTCCAGGAGACTGAAGTACTGGAGACCGAGGTACAGGAGACTGAGATATAGGAGACTGGGGTCCAGGAGACTGATGTACTGGAGACTACGGTACAGGAGACTGAGATATAGGAGACTGGGGTCCAGGAGACAGGTACTGGAGACTGAGATATAGGAGACTGGGGTCCAGGAGACTGAAGTACTGGAGACCGAGGTACTGGAGACTGAGTGACAGGAGACTGAAGTACAGGAGACTGAGGTACTAGAGACTGAAGTACTGGAGACCGAAGTACAGGAGACTGAGGAACAGGAGACTGAGGTACTAGAGACTGAAGTACTGGAGACCGAAGTACTGGAGACAGAGGTACAGGGTCAGGCACAAAGCTATTTGCTGTCTGTCTGTTTTATTGAGGATAAAGGTCCCTGTGTGTAAAAACACAGTAACCAGATGGCCATGTCAGCTGGACCTCTCCACCTCATGACTCCCTCAAGGTCCCTGTAATAACACAGTAACCAGATGGACATGTCAGCTGGACTACTCCAATCAAACGTATTCACTCCAAATAGAGTAGAGGCGACAACATACAGATCTGTCAGTCAACATTTATTTGACATTATGCAGGATGAATTCTCTTGAGATTTACCCTCCAAATGAAAACAACTAAACAAACCAACAATACCTAGCAACAAGAATAATAACTACAGTCTAATAATAATAATAATAATAATATTGCAACTACTGTCTAATAATAATAATAATAATATGGAAACTACTGTCTAATAATAATAACAATTAAATAATAATAATAATATGGCAACTACTGTCTAATAATAATAATAATAATATGGAAACTACTGTCTAATAATAATAACAATTAAATAATAATAATAATATGGCAACTACTGTCTAATAATAATAATAATAATAATAATAATAATAATAATAATATGGAAACTACTGTCTAATAATAATAATAATAATAATAATAATAATAATAATAATATGGAAACTACTGTCTAATAATAATAATAATAATAATAATATGGAAACTACAGTCTAATAATAATAATAATAATAATAATATGGAAACTACTGTCTAATAATAATAATAATAATAATAATAATAATATGGAAACTACTGTCTAATAGTAATAATAATAATAATAATAATAATAATAATAATAATAATAATATGGAAACTACTGTCTAATAATAATAACAATTAAATAATAATAATAATATGGCAACTACTGTCTAATAATAATAATAATAATAATAATAATAATAATAATATGGCAACTACTGTCTAATAATAATAATAATAATAATAATAATATGGAAACTACTGTCTAATAATAATAATAATAATAATAATATGGAAACTACAGTCTAATAATAATAATAATAATAATAATAATATGGAAACTACTGTCTAATAATAATAATAATAATAATAATATGGAAACTACTGTCTAATAATAATAATAATAATAATAATAATAATAATAACAATAAGGAAACTACTGTCTAATAATAATAATAATAATAATATGGAAACTACTGTCTAATAATAATAATAATAATAATAATAATAATAATATGGAAACTACTGTCTAATAATAATAATAATAATAATATGGAAACTACTGTCTAATAGTAATAATAATAATAATATGTAAACTACAGTCTAATAATAATAATAATAATAATAATAATAATAATATGGAAACTACTGTCTAATAATAATAATAATAATAATAATAATAATATGGAAACTACTGTCTAATAATAATAATAATAATAATAATAATAATATGGAAACTACTGTCTAATAGTAATAATAATAATAATAATAATAATATGGAAACTACTGTCTAATAATAATAATAATAATAATAATATGGAAACTACTGTCTAATAATAATAATAATAATAATATGGAAACTACTGTCTAAAAATAATAATAATAATAATAATAATAATAATATGGAAACTACTGTCTAATAATAATAATAATAATAATAACATGGCAACTACAGTCTAATAATAATAATAATAATAATAAGGAAACTACTGTCTAATAATAATAATAATAATAATATGGAAACTACTGTCTAATAATAATAATAATAATAATAATAATCATATGGAAACTACTGTCTAATAATAATAATAATAATAATAATATGGAAACTACTGTCTAATAATAACAATAATAATAATATGGAAACTACTGTCTAATAATAATAATAATATGGAAACTACTGTCTAATAATAATAATAATAATAATAATATGGAAACTACTGTCTAATAATAATAATAATAATAATATGGAAACTACTGTCTAATAGTAATAATAATAATAATAATAATAATAATAATAATATGGAAACTACTGTCAAATAATAATAATAATAATAATAATAATAATAACATGGAAACTACTGTCTAATAGTAATAATAATAATAATAATAATAATAATATGGAAACTACTGTCTAATAATAATAATAATAATAATATGGAAACTACTGTCAAATAATAATAATAATAATAATAATATGGAAACTACTGTCTAATAGTAATAATAATAATAATAATAATAATAATAATAATATGGAAACTACTGTCTAATAATAATAATAATAATAATAATAATAATAATAATATGGAAACTACTGTCTAATAGTAATAATAATAATAATAATAATAATAATAATAATAATAATAATAATAATATGGAAACTACTGTCTAATAATAATAATAATAATAACATGGCAACTACAGTCTAATAATAATAATAATAATAATAATAATAATGGGGCAACTACAGTCTAATAATAATAATAATAATATGGAAACTACTGTCTAATAATAATAATAATAATAATAATAATAATAATAATAATAATAATATGGAAACTACTGTCTAATAATAATAATAATAATAATAATATGGAAACTACTGTCTAATAATAATAATAATAATATGGAAACTACTGTCTAATAATAATAATAATAATAAAATGGAAACTACTGTCTAATAACAATTAAATAATAATAATAATAATAATAATAATAATAATAATAATAATAATGAAATAATAATAATCGTAATATGGCAACTACTGTGCTAGTTGGGCCTTTGTATGTGAAATATTTTACTCCAACCTCATGATGCACCCTTGGAATGTGGAATTACTGCTGTTGTTGAAAGGAGTAGTGTGAGTCATGTAACGTTAGGTGTTCCTTAATATATACCACTTCTATAGGAACTAAACCTACTTCTGATTGCTGCAAAGATTCTCTACTTCTGCCAAATCTTTAGCTGCTTATGTAAAAATCTGCGTCAGTGAGAAGACACACCAAACACACACCAAACACCGTTAGTGTCTGCCTGAGCAGTGAGCAATGAGCTGGTGGTCAGACTATTTTATATGAAAGGAGATCCTAACATCTCAGTGTTTCTCTGAGGCCTCAGTGACCAACCGGTGTCGTTTCCTTTCGCAGCTCGTGATCAACGATGGCAGGGGACACCGCAGGGGCCACGACCCCAGGCCTCAAGGCCACACCGCAAGGAAGGAGAGGAGCTGGGCCCCAAATGCACTTTCAGGCTGGAGCACAGCGGGGTGCAGCGGGGGGGGGATGGGACCACAGCACAGCGGAGGTAAAAGACAAACTGGAGGAAAGGTTAATCGGACGTTTCATACGTAATAGCAGACTGGACTTCTGGGACAGACAGAGAGAGACAGGACGTCTTCCGAGAGAATAGAGGAGGTTTAGGGAGGAGGGGGAAACGTGGTTTAGGAACTGAGTTTTAGGGCGTATTGATGCGGCATTGAATGAAATGTCAAGTTGACAGTTTCATGACTGACTAGACGGAAGTTTAAAAAAAAACAGCGACAGGTGTTCTATGGTTTCACAGTAACAAACTACTGGATTTAAAAATCAGACAAAACATTGTACTGAGCTCATTTTTTTATAAACAGGTTTGCCATACATATGCTACAGCAAAGCAGTTGAACTCTTCACATTATTATTCAAGGGAATTAAAAGCAAACCTATAGAGGAATCAACAGACGAATGAGAAGCGTTCGTACACAATAACAAATGACGTGCTCAGGAAACACCTACAAGTATGTACCTGATCATTCAAACGCTTTAACTGCCTGGTGTGGTAAGAGTCAACGTAGTGATTCCTAATGCAGCCGCTGCAGCTACAGTCGGCAGATCCAGCAAAGTGACTGTGATTATAGGCTCAATGCTACTGACCGTCAGATAGTAGTTAATCAGCAGCCAAATTAATATGATTTACTTCATTACAGGCTTCCTGTAGGAAGACGAGCAGCGCTGCATTGAATCAATGACACTAAACAATGACTGGATCAATACAGGGACATGCTGGGCTCACCATGTGGATCTAACCAGGGACATGCTGGACTCACCATGTGGATCTAACCAGGGACATGCTGGGCTCACCATGTGGATCTAACCAGGGACATGCTGGACTCACCATGTGGATCTAACCAGGGACATGCTGGGCTCACCATGTGGATCTAACCAGGGACATGCTGGGCTCACCATGTGGATCTAACCAGGGACATGCTGGACTCACCATGTGGATCTAACCAGGGACATGCTGGACTCACCATGTGGATCTAACCAGGGACATGCTGGACTCACCATGTGGATCTAACCAGGGACATGCTGGGCTCACCATGTGGATCTAACCAGGGACATGCTGGACTCACCATGTGGATCTAACCAGGGACATGCTGGGCTCACCATGTGGATCTAACCAGGGACATGCTGGGCTCACCATGTGGATCTAACCAGGGACATGCTGGGCTCACCATGTGGATCTAACCAGGGACATGCTGGACTCACCATGTGGATCTAACCAGGGACATGCTGGACTCACCATGTGGATCTAACCAGGGACATGCTGGACTCACCATGTGGATCTAACCAGGACATGCTGGGCTCACCATGTGGATCTAACCAGGGACATGCTGGACTCACCATGTGGATCTAACCAGGGACATGCTGGGCTCACCATGTGGATCTAACCAGGGACATGCTGGGCTCACCATGTGGATCTAACCAGGGACATGCTGGACTCACCATGTGGATCTAACCAGGGACATGCTGGACTCACCATGTGGATCTAACCAGGGACATGCTGGGCTCACCATGTGGATCTAACCAGGGACATGCTGGGCTCACCATGTGGATCTAACCAGGGACATGCTGGGCTCACCATGTGGATCTAACCAGGGACATGCTGGACTCACCATGTGGATCTAACCAGGGACATGCTGGGCTCACCATGTGGATCTAACCAGGGACATGCTGGGCTCACCATGTGGATCTAACCAGGGACATGCTGGGCTCACCATGTGGATCTAACCAGGGACATGCTGGACTCACCATGTGGATCTAACCAGGACATGCTGGACTCACCATGTGGATCTAACCAGGGACATGCTGGACTCACCATGTGGATCTAACCAGGGACATGCTGGGCTCACCATGTGGATCTAACCAGGGACATGCTGGACTCACCATGTGGATCTAACCAGGGACATGCTGGGCTCACCATGTGGATCTAACCAGGGACATGCTGGACTCACCATGTGGATCTAACCAGGGACATGCTGGACTCACCATGTGGATCTAACCAGGGACATGCTGGGCTCACCATGTGGATCTAACCAGGGACATGCTGGACTCACCATGTGGATCTAACCAGGGACATGCTGGGCTCACCATGTGGATCTAACCAGGGACATGCTGGGCTCACCATGTGGATCTAACCAGGGACATGCTGGGCTCACCATGTGATGTCACTATCACCGAAGACTCTACACTAAGTATAGGGGGAGTGAGGGAGTGTACTGTGTGTGTGTGACAGAGAGAGAGAGAGAGAGGTATAGAGAGAGAGAGGTATAGAGAAAGAGAGGTATAGAGAGAGAGGTATAGAGAGAGAGAGAGAGAGAGAGAGAGAGAGAGAGAGAGAGAGAGATAGAGAGAGAGAGAGAGAGAGAGAGAGAGAGAGAGGTATAGGGAGAGGGAGAGGGAGAGAAAGAGAGAGAGAGGGAGAGAGGGAGAGAGCAAGAGAGCTATAGAGCGAGAGAGGTATAGAGCGAGAGAGGTATAGAGAAAGAGAGGAGAGAGAGAGAGAGAGAGAGAGAGAGAGAGAGAGAGAGAGAGAGAGAGAGAGAGAGAGAGAGAGAGAGAGAGAGAGAGAGAGAGAGAGAGAGAGAGAGAGAGAGAGAGAGAGAGAGAGAGAGAGAGAGAGAGAGAGAGAGAGAGAGAGAGAGAGTATAGAGAGAGAGAGAGAGAGAGAGAGAGAGAGAGAGAGAGAGAGGAAGGTATAGGGAGAGAGAGAGAGAGAGAAAGGGAGAGAGAGAGAGAGAGAGAGAGAGAGAGAGCGAGAGAGCTATAGAGCGAGAGAGGTATAGAGAAAGAGAGGTATAGAGAGAGAGAGAGAGAGAGAGAGAGAGAGAGAGAGAGAGAGAGAGAGAGAGAGAGAGAGAGAGAGAGAGAGAGAGAGAGAGAGAGAGAGAGAGAGAGAGAGAGAGAGAGAGAGAGAGAGAGAGAGAGAGAGAGAGAGAGAGAGAGAGAGAGAGAGAGAGAGAGAGAGAGAGAGAGAGAGAGAGAGAGAGAGAGAGAGAGAGAGAGAGAGAGAGAGAGAGAGAGAGAGAGAGAGAGAGAGAGAGAGAGGAGAGAGAGAGAGAGAGAGAGAGAGAGAGGAAGGTATAGGGAGAGAGAGAGAGAGAGAGTATAGAGAGAGAGAGAGAGAGAGAGTGAGAGAGCCAGAGAGGAGAGAGAGCAGAGAGAGAGAGAGAGAGAGGAGAGAGAGAGTAGGGAGAGAGAGAGAGAGAGGAAGGTATAGAGAGAGAGAGAGAGAGAGAGAGAGAGAGAGAGAGAGAGAGAGAGAAGGTAATTAAGCACTACCTCTTCCTGCCACACCCTGTTTACCTCTTCCTGCCACACCCTGTTTACCTCTTCCTGCCACACCCTGTGTACCTCTTCCTGCCACACCCTGTGTACCTCTTGTTGTTTGGGAATAATTATTTAATGTTGCAACTAAAACCCAGGTCCCCCAAGGGATCTACACACATAACACACCACGCACGCACACGCTCACACACACACACACTCAGGATGAGGTGTCATCCCAACCCTTGGGAACCTCGGCTCATGTCCTGGGGGGGGGTAGTAGAGATGAAAAAGACTGTGTGTGTGTGTGTGTGTGTGTTGTAGAGGTGGGTCTCCAGTAGACTCCCCCAAGGCCCCTGTCTTTATCCTGCTATCTGTCTGGTTAATCTGATTAATGACAGAATGGACAGAGTTGACTATAGCCGCTACACGCTACTTAGGACTGACACACAGACAGTACTGTGGGACCCGGATGTCTGTGTGTGTGTGTGTGTGTGTGTGTGTGTGTGTGTGTGTGTGTGTGTGTGTGTGTGTGTGTGTGTGTGTGTGTGTGTGTGTGTGTGTGTGTGTGTGTGTGTGTGTGTGTGTGTGTGTGTGTGTGTGTGGGTTGGTTGGTTCTTCTATCCTTGTGGGGACTTAAAATCCCCTACATTTCCCACAAGGACAGTAAAATAAGGAAAATTCTCTCTCGTGGGAACATTTCCCACGTCCCCATGAGGACAAAGGCTATTTTAGGCTTAGTGGTTAAGGTTACAATTAGGGTTAGGATTAGAATTAGGGTTATAATTAGAATTAGGGTTAGGTTTAGGGTTAGGAGTTAGGTTTAGGGTTAGGAGTTAGGGTTAGGAGTTAGGTTTAGGGTTAGGAGTTAGGTTTAGGGTTAGGGTTAGGGTTTAGGTTTAGGTTTAGGGTTAGGGTTAGGGGTTAGGTTTAGGGTTACAACTAGGGTTAGGATTAGAATTAGGTTCACAATTAGAATTAGGGTTAGGTTTAGAATTAGGGTTACAATTAGAATTAGGGTTAGGTTTAGGGTTAGGAGTTAGGTTTAGGGTTAGGAGTTAGGTTTAGGTTTAGGGTTTAGGTTTAGGGTTAGGGTTAGGGTTAGGGGTTAGGTTTAGGGTTAGGAGTTAGATTTAGGGTTAGGGGTTAGGTTTAGGTTACAACTAGGTTAGGATTAGAAGTAAATTAGTAAAATTAAATTAAAATTAAAATTAAAAATTAAATTTAAAATTAAAATTAGGAGAAATTAAATTTAAAATTAAAAATTAAAATTAAAATTAAAATTAAAATTAAAATTAGGAATTAGAATTTAGAATTATAAATTAAGTTTAAAATTAAATAAAAATATTAAAATTAAGAATTAAAATTAAAATTAAAATTAATTAAAATTAAAAATTAGGTTTTAAAATTCTATAAAATTAGATTAGAATTAGGTTCATAATTAGAATTAGGGTTAGGTTTAGGAGTTAGGGTTAGGGTTAGGTTAGGGTTAGGGTTAGGTTTAGGGTTAGGGGTTAGGAGTTAGGTTTAGGGTTAGGGTTAGGGTTAGGGTTAGGAGTTGGGTTTGGGTTATGGGTTAAGTTTAAGATTAAGGTAAGTGTTAGGGGTTAGGAAAAATTGGATTTTGAATGGAAATTAATTTGAGGTCCCCACGAGGTTAGAAGAACAAAACATGTGTGTGTATGAACTTAACACAGTGGAATGCTGCTGTCAATGTTTAGAGGGATAGAACTCAGTCTGGGGGGGAAAAGGGGGAATTAGAAGTGTTATTTGTTGGACTGTAACCTATAAAGCACATTCTGTTTGTGTATGAATGCCCACTTTGAGTAAAGCCAGAGTGTCTATGTATGCGGATGACTCAACACTATACACGTCAGCTACTACAGTGACTGAAATGACTGCAACACTCAACAAAGAGCTGCTGTTAGTTTCAGAGTGGGTGGCAAGGAATAAGTTAGTCCTAAATATTTCTACAACTAAAAACATTGTATTTAGGACAAATCATTCACTAAATATGCATGTCAATCTCTCATGACTCAAAGTGGAGGAGAGATTGACTTCATCACTACTTGTATCGTATTTATGAGAGGTATTGACATGTTGAATGCACCGAGCTGTCTGTCTAAACTACTGGCACACAGCTCGGACAGCCATGCATACTTCCACCGGGCCTGTACCGGAAACTACAACCCCTCCAAGGTGCTTCTCTCCTGGCCAACATACTGGTAACACAGCCTAAGTTGCATTGCTGTTTTGATGGGCCCCAGCATTTAATCACATTTACTAAGTCACCACTCTCTCCTTGCTGTTGTTATGCTGGCCAGTTTTATGCCTTGGTTGGGTTTATTGTGGGTCCTAGTGCTGGTTGGTTTCTAGACCCTAACTTTGCCCACAAAACATTCACACCCTTTAGCAGACACTTATCCAGAGCCATTTACAGGACCAATTAGGATTAAGTGCCTTGCTCAAGGGCACATCGACTGATTTTTCACCTACTGTATGTAGTAGGCTAGGGGATTCAAACCAGCGACCTTTCAATTACTGGCCCAACGCTCTTACTGCTAAGCTAACCTGCCACCCTCATCATAAAGAAAGCCCAACCACAAATAACGAAAACATACCGACAAGCAAGTCTTGTACTCCTAAAATAGAGCTCTGTCATTGTGTCCAATAACTGTGGCTGCATTCCAAACACTTAACAGACACACCCTTTCCCATGAGCCCTCAAATGAAGTGGACACTTCTGATGATGTTTAATGACGTCTGACGAGTATACACTTGCAGGGCAAGGGGCTAGGGAGGAAGGAATTATTTTTAAATGGACCGTCACTCGATCAACCTGCGATGATTGTGTTTTCCACCAGCAGTAGCTTGTGGGTGCTTTATATGCGCAACAGTCAATTATGACTGCATGTCTACTTCTATTAAATATATCATTATTCAAATACACCTACTGTATGATAGCTAGCAAATAAAAAAATATATATATATTTCTACATTTTCCAAAAGATGTGTGTGCCGTCATGTGCATTAATAGCACAATTTCTAACTTATTTACATTTGTTTTTACTAACACTTGTATGTTGACTCCATACTGACGTTGAGGTTTTAAGTTTCGGCTGACTTTTCATAGTGGATGTACAATCATCGCGAATTGAATTATGGGACATTTCAGGTTCCGAAGTGAACATAATTGTACACTCTCAAACCATTAAAAACCAGGGCTGTGGGGCTTAAGTTGCAAACTTGTCTTGCTTGGCTAATCATTTAGACCGATGACAAATATCGCCGCGGGGATTCCCCCAAGGGACTAGGGCCTATAGGGTAATACATAGGACTAGGGCCTATAGGGTAACACATAGGACTAGGGCCTATAGGGTAACACATAGGATTAGGGCCCATAGGGTAACACATAGGACTAGGGCCTATAGGGTAACACATAGGACTAGGGCCTATAGGGTAACACATAGGACTAGGGCCTATAGGGTAACACATAGGACTAGGGCCTATAGGGTAACACATAGGACCAGGGCCTATAGGGTAACACATAGGACTAGGGCCTATAGGGTAACACATAGGACTAGGGCCTATAGGGTAACACATAGGACCAGGGCCCATAGGGTAACACATAGACCAGGGCCCATAGGGTAACACATGGGACTAGGGCCTATAGGGTAACACATAGGACTAGGGCCTATAGGGTAACACATAGGACCAGGGCCCATAGGGTAAAACATAGGACCAGGGCCTATAGGGTAACACATAGGACTAGGGCCTATAGGGTAACACATAGGACTAGGGCCCATAGGGTAACACATAGGACTAGGGCCTATAGGGTAATACATAGGACTAGGGCCTATAGGGTAACACATAGGATTAGGGCCTATAGGGTAACACATAGGACTAGGGCCTATAGGGTAACACATAGGACTAGGGCCTATAGGGTAACACATAGGACTAGGGCCTATAGGGTAACACATAGGACTAGGGCCTATAGGGTAACACATAGGACTAGGGCCTATAGGGTAACACATAGGACTAGGGCCTATAGGGTAACACATAGGACCAGGGCCCATAGGGTAACACATAGGACCAGGGCCCATAGGGTAACACATAGGACTAGGGCCTATAGGGTAACACATAGGACTAGGGCCTATAGGGTAACACATAGGACCAGGGCCCATAGGGTAATACATAGGACCAGGGCCTATAGGGTAACACATAGGACTAGGGCCTATAGGGTAACACATAGGACTAGGGCCCATAGGGTAACACATAGGACTAGGGCCTATAGGGTAATACATAGGACTAGGGCCTATAGGGTAACACATAGGACTAGGGCCTATAGGGTAACACATAGGATTAGGGCCTATAGGGTAACACATAGGACTAGGGCCTATAGGGTAACACATAGGACTAGGGCCTATAGGGTAACACATAGGACTAGGGCCTATAGGGTAACACATAGGACTAGGGCCTATAGGGTAACACATAGGACTAGGGCCTATAGGGTAACACATAGGACCAGGGCCTATAGGGTAACACATAGGACTAGGGCCTATAGGGTAACACATAGGACTAGGGCCTATAGGGTAACACATAGGACCAGGGCCTATAGGGTAACACATAGGATTAGGGCCTATAGGGTAACACATAGGACTAGGGCCTATAGGGTAATACATAGGACTAGGGCCTATAGGGTAACACATAGGACCAGGGCCCATAGGGTAATACATAGGGCTCTGGTCACAAGTGCACTACCGGTATACAGGGAATATGGTGCCATTTGGGACGTACCCCAGAGCTGTTCCATTTTGCCTATAAGGTAGTGTTGGATTCATTACAACATGGCAGGCCAGTGAACACCAGGATGTTACACTCCTACTCCAACCCCCTTCCCTTCTCTGCTCCCCACCCTTACCTGCTCTCCTCCCCCTCCCCTTCCCTGTCCCCCCTCCTACTCCTGCACCCCTTCCCCTCTCTGCTCCCCTTCCCTGTCCCCCCGCTCCCGCTCCTTGTGTTGGAGGGGTTGAGGGGGGGATTGTGTTGGAGGGTTGAGGGGGGATTGTGTTGGAGGGGAAGGGGGATTGTGTTGGAGGGGTTGGGGGATTGTGTTGGAGGGGAGGGAGGATTGTGTTGGAGGGTTGAGGGGAGGATTGTGTTGGAGGGTTGAGGGGGATTGTGTTGGAGGGTTGAGGGGGATTGTGTTGGAGGAGGGGATTGTGTTGGAGGTTGAGGGGGATTGTGTTGGAGGGAGGGGATTGTGTTGGAGGGTTGAGGGAGGATTGTGTTGGAGGAGGGGGATTGTGTTGGAGGGGTTGAGGGGGATTGTGTTGGAGGGAGGGGGATTGTGTTGGAGGGGTTGAGGGGATTGTGTTGGAGGGTTGAGGGGGATTGTGTTGGAGGGGGTGTTGGAGGAGGGGGATTGTGTTGGAGGGTTGAGGGGAGGATTGTGTTGGAGGGTTGAGGGGGATTGTGTTGGAGGGTTGAGGGGGATTGTGTTGGAGGGTTGAGGGGGATTGTGTTGGAGGGTTGAGGGGGATGTGTTGGAGGAGAGGGATTGTGTCCGAGGGTTGAGGGGATTGTGTTGGAGGGAGGGATTGTGTTGGAGGGTTGAGGGATTGTGTTGGAGGGTTGAGGGGGATTGTGTTGGAGGGTTGAGGGGGATTGTGTTGGAGGGTTGAGGGGATTGTGTTGGAGGGTTGAGGGGGATGTGTTGGAGGGAGAGGGATTGTGTTGGAGAGGTTTGAGGGGGATGTGTTGGAGGGGAGAGGGATTGTGTTGGAGGTTTGAGGGATTGTGTTGGAGGGTTGAGGGATTGTGTTGGAGGTTGAGGGGGATTGTGTTGGAGGGTTGAGGGGGATTGTGTTGGAGGGTTGAGGGGGATGTGTTGGAGGGGAGGGGATTGTGTTGGAGGGGTTGAGGGGGATTGTGTTGGAGGGTTGAGGGGGATTGTGTTGGAGGGTTGAAGGGGATTGTGTTGGAGGTTGAGGGGGATTGTGTTGGAGGGTTGAGGGGGATTGTGTTGGAGGGGAGGGGATTGTGTTGGAGGGAGGGGGATTGTGTTGGAGGGTTGAGGGGGATTGTGTTGGAGGTTGAGGGGGATTGTGTTGGAGGGTTGAGGGGGATTGTGTTGGAGGGAGGGGATTGTGTTGGAGGGGTTGAGGGGGATTGTGTTTGGAGGGTTGAGGGGATTGTGTTGGAGGAGGGGGATTGTGTTGGAGGGTTGAGGGGATTGTGTTGGAGGAGGGATTGTGTTGGGGGGTTGAGGGGGATTGTGTTGGAGGGAGGGGGATTGTGTTGGAGGGAGGGGGATTGTGTTGGAGGGAGGGGATTGTGTTGGAGGAGAGGGATTGTATTGGAGGGTTGAGGGATTGTGTTGGAGGTTGAGGGGGATTGTGTTGGAGGTTGAGGGGGATTGTATTGGAGGAGGGGGATTGTGTTGGAGGGTTGAGGGGGATTGTGTTGGAGGGAGGGGGATTGTATTGGAGGAGGGGGATTGTGTTGGAGGGTTGAGGGGGATTGTGTTGGAGGGTTGAGGGGGATTGTGTTGGAGGAGGGGGATTGTGTTGGAGGGTTGAGGGGGATTGTGTTGGAGGGTTGAGGGGGATTGTGTTGGAGGGTTGAGGGGATTGTATTGGAGGAGGGGATTGTGTTGGAGGGTTGAGGGGGATTGTGTTGGAGGGTTGAGGGGGATTGTATTGGAGGGGAGGGGGGATTGTGTTGGGGGTTGAGGGGTTGAGGGGTTGGTTAGCGTGCCACTGTGGTATAGAACAAGCCCCTGTCCCCTCCCTCTCCTGGTAGATAAGTAAAGCTGTAGGAAACAGCAACAGACCCCATCACAGCCACTCTGGATGGGGTCCATCAGACCCGTGCTTTTACACCTGCATTGCTTGCTGTTTGGGGTTTTAGGCTGGGTTTCTGTACAGCACTCTGTGACATCAGCTGATGTAAGGGGGGCTTTATAAATAAATTTGATTTGATTTGATTTGATCACAAATACTATCCAGGCTCTGGAGCCTTCAAAACATTCTGCCACATTCTCCTGTTGTTACAGCTGTCAAACATCTGCAGCAGTTTTCACAAGACAGACGGACGGACGGACAGAGATACACACAAAATATTTCTGTCGCACAAAGGGCTTTGAGAAACTGAGCTTGGACAAACTACAGGCAAACTTTTCACAAAAATAAATGTTTACAATTGAAGTTCAGACATCACATCCTATTCTTATGTCTTCCATGTCTGTGGAGTAACGGATGTTTATAAGTGACACACTAGAACATTCAAACAGTTTCCGCAACCACCACAGACTGACAAGAACCACTATGCTTCAAGAAAGGTATAGTTATATTGACATATATATATATATATTATCAGATATATATTATGACACATTACAAACTCACCTCTCTTCTGCATAAAACTGAAGAGGCCATCAAGAAACTCTTTCCTCTTGACGTCATCATCCAACTCGTACAACTGAAAGAAAACGAGACGATTCACTGGTGAGAACGTGTTAAAAACAGGTTTAAAACTGGCCTACTGGCAAAACACAGTCATATACCATATGGTTTATTCGACTGTATTGGAGTCCTTTCAAACTGAGAGATAGGTGTAATAGAACTTACTATCGATGAATACCTTCAGAACACAACATCTCACAGTACAGTACATTCCACACCGAAAACACATTTAATGGAATGTAGACAAGGAGAAAAAAACACAACAACGAATGTAGACTGTCAGCACTACAATATGTTTCAAACTTCTTGACTTCTAGCAGGTTCAAATAAACCTGTAAAAACAATAGATTGTCTAGTTCGTAGAGAAACAGATGTGGCGTATTGATGATACGATACTAACAGACACCGTGCCTCCTCTGTGAAGGATCAGTATCAGGAAACAGAGTGGCTGGATACTAACAGACACCGGGCCTCCTCTGTGAAGGAACAATATCAGGAAACAGAGTGGCTGGATACTAACAGACACCGTGCCTCCTCTGTGAAGGATCAGTATCAGGAAACAGAGTGGCTGGATACTAACAGACACCGGGCCTCCTCTGTGAAGGATCAGTATCAGGAAACAGAGTGGCTGGATACTAACAGACACCGGGCCTCCTCTGTGAAGGAACAGTATCAGGAAACAGAGTGGCTGGATACAAACAGACACCGTGCCTCCTCTGTGAAGGATCAGTATCAGGAAACAGAGTGGCTGGATACTAACAGACACCGTGCCTCCTCTGTGAAGGAACAGTATCAGGACACAGAGTGGCTGGATACTAACAGACACCGACCTCCTCTGTGAAGGAACAATATCAGGAAACAGAGTGGCTGGATACTAACAGACACCGGGCCTCCTCTGTGAAGGATCAGTATCAGGAAACAGAGTGGCTGGATACTAACAGACACCGTGCCTCCTCTGTGAAGGATCAGTATCAGGAAACAGAGTGGCTGGATACTAACAGACACCGGGCCTCCTCTGTGAAGGATCAGTATCAGGAAACAGAGTGGCTGGATACTAACAGACACCGGGCCTCCTCTGTGAAGGATCAGTATCAGGAAACAGAGTGGCTGGATACTAACAGACACCGTGCCTCCTCTGTGAAGGAACAGTATCAGGAAACAGAGTGGCTGGATACTAACAGACATCGTGCCTCCTCTGTGAAGGAACAGTATCAGGAAACAGAGTGGCTAAATACTAACAGACACCGTGCCTCCTCTGTGAAGGAACAATATCAGGAAACAGAGTGGCTGGATACTAACAGACACCGTGCCTCCTCTGTGAAGGAACAGTATCAGGAAACAGAGTGGCTGGATACTAACAGACATCGTGCCTCCTCTGTGAAGGATCAGTATCAGGAAACAGAGTGGCTGGATACTAACAGACACCGTGCCTCCTCTGTGAAGGATCAGTATCAGGAAACAGAGTGGCTGGATACTAACAGACACCGTGCCTCCTCTGTGAAGGAGAAATATCAGGAAACAGAGTGGCTGGATACTAACAGACACCGGGCCTCCTCTGTGAAGGAGAAATATCAGGAAACAGAGTGGCTGGATACTAACAGACACCGGGCCTCCTCTGTGAAGGAGAAATATCAGGAAACAGAGTGGCTGGATACTAACAGACACCGGGCCTCCTCTGTGAAGGATCAGTATCAGGAAACAGAGTGGCTGGATACTAACAGACACCGTGCCTCCTCTGTGAAGGAACAGTATCAGGAAACAGAGTGGCTGGATACTAACAGACACCGGGCCTCCTCTGTGAAGGATCAGTATCAGGAAACAGAGTGGCTGGATACTAACAGACACCGTGCCTCCTCTGTGAAGGAGAAATATCAGGAAACAGAGTGGCTGGATACTAACAGACACCGGGCCTCCTCTGTGAAGGATCAGTATCAGGAAACAGAGTGGCTGGATACTAACAGACACCGTGCCTCCTCTGTGAAGGAACAATATCAGGAAACAGAGTGGCTGGATACTAACAGACACCGTGCCTCCTCTGTGAAGGATCAGTATCAGGAAACAGAGTGGCTGGATACTAACAGACACCGGGCCTCCTCTGTGAAGGATCAGTATCAGGAAACAGAGTGGCTGGATACTAACAGACACCGGGCCTCCTCTGTGAAGGAACAATATCAGGAAACAGAGTGGCTGGATACTAACAGACACCGTGCCTCCTCTGTGAAGGAACAGTATCAGGAAACAGAGTGGCTGGATACTAACAGACACCGACCTCCTCTGTGAAGGAACAGTATCAGGAAACAGAGTGGCTGGATACTAACAGACACCGTGCCTCCTCTGTGAAGGATCAGTATCAGGAAACAGAGTGGCTGGATACTAACAGACACCGGGCCTCCTCTGTGAAGGATCAGTATCAGGAAACAGAGTGGCTGGATACTAACAGACACCGGGCCTCCTCTGTGAAGGATCAGTATCAGGAAACAGAGTGGCTGGATACTAACAGACACCGGGCCTCCTCTGTGAAGGAACAATATCAGGAAACAGAGTGGCTGGATACTAACAGACACCGTGCCTCCTCTGTGAAGGAACAGTATCAGGAAACAGAGTGGCTGGATACTAACAGACATCGTGCCTCCTCTGTGAAGGAACAGTATCAGGAAACAGAGTGGCTAAATACTAACAGACACCGTGCCTCCTCTGTGAAGGAACAATATCAGGAAACAGAGTGGCTGGATACTAACAGACACCGTGCCTCCTCTGTGAAGGATCAGTATCAGGAAACAGAGTGGCTGGATACTAACAGACATCGTGCCTCCTCTGTGAAGGAACAGTATCAGGAAACAGAGTGGCTGGATACTAACAGACACCGTGCCTCCTCTGTGAAGGATCAGTATCAGGAAACAGAGTGGCTGGATACTAACAGACACCGTGCCTCCTCTGTGAAGGAACAATATCAGGAAACAGAGTGGCTGGATACTAACAGACACATTGGGCCTCCTCTGTGAAGGAACAATATCAGGAAACAGAGTGGCTGGATACTAACAGACACCGTGCCTCCTCTGTGAAGGAACAGTATCAGGAAACAGAGTGGTTGGATACTAACAGACACCGGGCCTCCTCTGTGAAGGATCAGTATCAGGAAACAGAGTGGCTGAATACTAACAGACACCGTGCCTCCTCTGTGAAGGACAAATATCAGAAAACAGAGTGGCTGGATACTAACAGACACCGGGCCTCCTCTGTGAAGGAACAGTATCAGGAAACAGAGTGGCTGGATACTAACAGACACCGTGCCTCCTCTGTGAAGGAACAGTATCAGGAACATACATTTTATCAACGGCAGGGAGGGCACAACGAGAGCTGTTCTCGCACTCCCTGCCTCAGAAGAACAACCTGTAATGGCTAAATAACAGGAGACGGTCACTTTTCATTTCTGAACGCTAAACTGAAGTCACACCGTTGTCATAGCAACAAAATAAAACACCAAACTGAGTATTTGTTGTACTGTAACAGCACAATAGCTGCTAAAAATAACAAAACCAACAACGTGAACAACTTCAACACTCCACTTTGTCCTTGACGGCCAACAGAGGCTCATCATTGTTGAACCAGCCTCTGTTGTGTTGTAGCTTTCCTACACTATCTTCCAGGGTAGCCCGGTGGTTAGAGCGTTGAGCCAAGTAACTGAAAGGTTGCTAGATTGAATCCCCCGAGCTGACAAGGTAAAAATCTGTCGTTCTGCCTCTGAACAAGGCAGTTAACCCACTGTTCCTAGGCCGTCATTGTAAATAAGAATTTGTTCTGAACTGACTTGCCTTGTTAAATAAAGGTTCAATCATTATTTTTTTTAATTTTTTGACATAGCCATTATGTCTCTCCTCAGCCTCTTCTATTCACTGTTCCTTTTATGGAGTCATACAGGCTTTTAAGAGCCAGTGGTAGCAGAGAACTGATGGAAATACTATATATGGGGGGAGATATATATATAAATAAGAGAGAGAGAGAGAGAGAGAGAGAGAGAGAGAGAGAGAGAGAGAGAGAGAGAGAGAGAGAGAGAGAGAGAGAGAGAGAGAGAGAGAGAGAGAGAGAGAGAGAGAGAGAGAGAGTGTGACAGAGACACAAAAAGACAGAGACACAGAGAGAGGCAGAGATAGTTTAACAGGGAGATCAGATAAATACAGGAAGACAGAGATAAGATCTTTGGAACGAGCGGGGGATTATAAAGAGCCCCAGAGATAATACCTGATCATTTAGGAGTGAATTAGCGGTCACCAATATTAAAGAACCCAGGAGGGAGATGAAGGAGGGGACCACGGTGACTCCTGGACTTCAGAACGACCACAGGAAAACAAAAGATCAATCAGGTAATAATGTAAAAAATATTACAAACACAGGCATCTTCAGATTGATTGTGCCGTGTAAAATACACACACACACAGTGTGGATTGATGGATCGACAGGACGGGACCCATGCTGATTAACTTATAAAACTTGATCAGCCTGTTCTCCCAGATTAGATGTTAAACCAGGGGTAAAGGTATTAGATATTAAACCAGGGGTAAAGGTATTAGATATTAAACCAGGGGTAAAGGTATTAGATATTAAACCAGGGGTAAAGGTATTAGATGTTAAACCAGGGGTAAAGGTATTAGATGTTAAACCAGGGGTAAAGGTATTAGATATTAAACCAGGGTAAAGGTATTAGATATTAATCCAGGGTAAAGGTATTAGATATTAAACCAGGGGTAAAGGTATTAGATATTAAACCAGGGTAAAGGTATTAGATATTAAACCAGGGTAAAGGTATTAGATATTAATCCAGGGTAAAGGTATTAGATATTAAACCAGGGTAAAGGTATTAGATGTTAAACCAGGGGTAAAGGTATTAGATATTAAACCAGGGGTAAAGGTATTAGATATTAAACCAGGGGTAAAGGTATTAGATATTAAACCAGGGGTAAAGGTATTAGATATTAAACCAGGGGTAAAGGTATTAGATATTAAACCAGGGGTAAAGGTATTAGATATTAAACCAGGGGTAAAGGTATTAGATGTTAAACCAGGGGTAAAGGTATTAGATGTTAAACCAGGGGTAAAGGTATTAGATGTTAAACCAGGGTAAAGGTATTAGATGTTAAACCAGGGTAAAGGTATTAGATATTAAACCAGGGTAAAGGTATTAGATATTAAACCAGGGGTAAAGGTATTAGATATTAAACCAGGGTAAAGATATTAGATATTAAACCAGGGGTAAAGGTATTAGATATTAATCCAGGGGTAAAGGTATTAGATATTAAACCAGGGGTAAAGGTATTAGATATTAAACCAGGGGTAAAGGTATTAGATGTTAAACCAGGGGTAAAGGTATTAGATATTAAACCAGGGGTAAAGGTATTAGATATTAAACCAGGGGTAAAGGTATTAGACATTGTATTAGGTACCAGCAGGTCACCAGAGGAGAAAGAGCTGTTGGCGGTGAACTTGAAAAGCTGTCTTTCTTTTCTCTCACTCTCAAGGTGACAGGTAGCCTGGAGGTTAGAGCATTGGGCCAATAACTAAAAGATCATTAGTTTAAATCCCTGAGCTGACAAGGTTAAAAATATGTCGATGTGCCCTTGAGCAAGGCACTTAATCCTAATGGCTTGCCGTGACCCCACTGCCGTGACCCCACTGTCTCTCTCTCTCTCTCTGTCTCTCTCTCTCTCTCTCGCTCTCTTTCTCTGCTCTCTGCTCTCTCTCTCTGCTCTCTCTCCTCTCTCTGAGTTTACAGTAATTAAACTATATCTCCTGACACTACCGATGCCCTTACTTTTGAAGCCACACTGTGCCTGGTCCTAACAGCTCCCTCAGCTACGCTGGCTCCCATAACAGCTCCCTCGGCTACGCTGGCTCCCAAAACAGCTCCCTCGGCTACGCTGGCTCCCATAACAGCTCCCTCGGCTACGCTGGCTCCCATAACAGCTCCCTCGGCTACGCTGGTTCCCATAACAGCTCCCTCGGCTACGCTGGTTCCCATAACAGCTCCCTCGGCTACGCTGGCTCCCATAACAGCTCCCTCGGCTACGCTGGTTCCCATAACAGCTCCCTCGGCTACGCTGGCTCCCATAACAGCTCCCTCGGCTACGCTGGTTCCCATAACAGCTCCCTCGGCTACGCTGGCTCCCATAACAGCTCCCTCGGCTACGCTGGCTCCCATAACAGATCTCTCGGCTACGCTGGCTCCCATAACAGCTCCCTCGGCTACGCTGGTTCCCATAACAGCTCCCTCGGCTACGCTGGTTCCCATAACAGCTCCCTCGGCTACGCTGGTTCCCATAACAGCTCCCTCGGCTACGCTGGTTCCCATAACAGCTCCCTCGGCTACGCTGGCTCCCATAACATCTCCCTCGGCTACGCTGGTTCCCATAACAGATCCCTCGGCTACGCTGGCTCCCATAACAGCTCCCTCGGCTACGCTGGCTCCCATAACATCTCCCTCGGCTACGCTGGCTCCCATAACATCTCCCTCGGCTACGCTGGTTCCCATAACATCTCCCTCGGCTACGCTGGCTCCCATAACAGTTCCCTCGGCTACGCTGGCTCCCATAACATCTCCCTCGGCTACGCTGGTTCCCATAACATCTCCCTCGGCTACGCTGTCTCCCATAACATCTCCCTCGGCTACGCTGTCTCCCATAACATCTCCCTCGGCTACGCTGGCTCCCATAACATCTCCCTCGGCTACGCTGGCTCCCATAACAGCTCCCTCGGCTACGCTGGCTCCCATAACAGCTCCCTCGGCTACGCTGGTTCCCATAACAGCTTCCTCGGCTACGCTGGTTCCCATAACAGCTCCCTCGGCTACGCTGGTTCCCATAACAGCTCCCTCGGCTACGCTGGCTCCCATAACATCTCCCTCGGCTACGCTGGCTCCCATAACATCTCCCTCGGCTACGTTGGTTCCCATGACATCTCCCTCGGCTACGCATAACATACACACCGAACACACACACACAGCGCTCAACGCACAGACACTCACACGCTGAGACATGCACACAAGCACACACACACACACACCAACACACACACTAACACACACACCAACGCACGCTTGGCACTGAGGGTTGTGCTGACATGATGCCATGTGTAAAATACTATAAAGAGGTGGTCTGTGTCTCCCTCCTGATGGAGCCTCCAATTAATTATGAAAATATAAAAAATGTCCCTATTGGTGGACCTGGTGGACATGTCCATTCGGTTGGATAACCTGCTGGCTACCTGCGGACGTCCAGAGCGGGCTCTGCGGGCTTCTCAAAGAAGCTCAGCCTGGCGGAGCGAAACTATGACGTGGGGGACCGGGAGCTGTTGGCTGTCGTCAAGGCGTTGAAGTATATCCATCACCAAGTCTCTCTGTCACGTCCAGGCCTGAGATGACAGGCTGGCGTGTTTAGTTTAGTTTTTGGTGTAGGGGTTTTTCTGTTCTAGGTTGTTTATTTCTATGTTGGGTTAATGGTTCCCAATTAGAGGCAGCTGAGTGTCGTTACCTCTAATTGGGAACCATATATATGTTTGTAGTTTTCAGAAAGGTTTTGTGGGTTATTGTTAGGTTCATAGCTTAAGTGTTTAGTCATTGTTATGTTCCATCGTTATTTTCCCCAGTTACGTGTGTAAATAAAGTATGTATACTGGATACCTCGCTGCGCCTTGGTCCGTCACTCAAGGAGATCGTGACACTCTCTCTCTGGTAAATATATCCATCACCATGTCTCTCTCTCTGGTAAATACAGTGAGGGAAAAAAGTATTTGATCCCCTGCTGATTTTGTACGTTTGCCCACTGACAAAGAAATGATCAGTCTATAATTTTAATGGTAGGTTTATTTGAACAGTGAGAGACAGAATAACAACCAAAAAATCCAGAAAAACGCATGTGAAAATTTTTATAAATTGATTTGCATTTTAATGAGGGAAATAAGTATTTGACCCCCTCTCAATCAGAAAGATTTCTGGCTCCCAGGTGTCTTATATACAGGTAACGAGCTGAGATTAGGAGCACACTCTTAAAGGGAATGCTCCTAATCTCAGTTTGTTACCTGTATAAAAGACACCTGTCCACAGAAGCAATCAATCAATCAGATTCCAAACTCTCCACCATGGCCAAGACCAAAGAGCTCTCCAAGGATGTCAGGGACAAGATTGTAGACCTACACAAGGCTGGAATGGGCTACAAGACCATCGCCAAGCAGCTTGGTGAGAAGGTGACAACAGTTTGTGCGATTATTCGCAAATGGAAGAAACACAAAAGAACTGTCAATCTCCCTCGGCCTGTGGCTCCATGCAAGATCTCACCTCGTGGAGTTGCAATGATCATGAGAACGGTGAGGAATCAGCCCAGAACTACACGGGAGGATCTTGTCAATGATCTCAAGGCAGCTGGGACCATAGTCACCAAGAAAACAATTGGTAACACACTACACCGTGAAGGACTGAAATCCTGCAGCGCCCGCAAGGTCCCCCTGCTCAAGAAAGCACATACACGCCCGTCTGAAGTTTGCCAATCTGAATGATTCAGAGGACAACTGGGTGAAAGTGTTGTGGTCAGATGAGACAAATGGAGCTCTTTGGCATCAACTCAACTCGCCGTGTTTGGAGGAGGAAGAATGCTGCCTATGACCCCAACAACACCATCCCCACCGTCAAACATGGAGGTGGAAACATTATGCTTTGGGGGTGTTTTTCTGCTAAGGGGACAGGACAACTTCACCGCATCAAAGGGACGATGGACGGGGCCATGTACCGTCAAATCTTGGGTGAGAACCTCCTTCCCTCAGCCAGGGCATTGAAAATGGGTCGTGGATGGGTATTGCAGCATGACAATGACCCAAAACACACGGCCAAGGCAACAAAGGAGTTGCTCAAGAAGAAGCACATTAAGGTTCTGGAGTAGCCTAGCCAGTCTCCAGACCTTAATCCCATAGAAAATCTGTGGAGGGAGCTGAAGGTTTGAGTTGCCAAACATCAGCCTCGAAACCTTAATGACTTGGAGAAGATCTGCAAAGAGGAGTGGGACAAAATCCCTCCTGAGATGTGTGCAAACCTGGTGGCCAACTACAAGAAAAGTCTGACCTCTGTGATTGCCAACAAGGGTTTTACCACCAAGTACTAAGTCATGTTTTGCAGAGGGGTCAAATACTTATTTCCCTCATTAAAATGCATATTAATTTATAACATTTTTCACATGCGTTTTTCTGGATTTTTTTGTTGTCTGGTAAATATATCCATGACCATGTCTCTCTCTCTGGTAAATATATCCATCACCATGTGTCTCTCTCTCTGGTAAATATATCCATCACCATGTCTCTCTCTCTCTCTGGTAAATATATCCATCACCATGTCTCTCTCTCTGGTAAATATATCCATCACCATGTCTCTCTCTCTCTGGTAAATATATCCATGACCGTGTCTCTCTCTCTCTCTGGTAAATAGAGCAACACGCTACACCCCCTGAGTGCTGCTAGGCCAGCGGAGAGGACAGCGCAACACGCTACACCCCCTGAGTGCTGCTAGGCCAGCGGAGAGGACAGTGCAACACGCTACACCCTCTGAGTGCTGCTAGGCCAGCAGAGAGGACAGCGCAGCACGCTACACCCCCTGAGTGCTGCTAGGCCAGCAGAGAGGACAGCGCAACACGCTACACCCTCTGAGTGCTGCTAGGCCAGCAGAGAGGACAGCGCAACACGCTACACCCCCTGAGTGCTGCTAGGCCAGCAGAGAGGACAGCGCAACACGCTACACCCCCTGAGTGCTGCTAGGCCAGCAGAGAGGACAGCGCAACACGCTACACCCCCTGAGTGCTGCTAGGCCAGCAGAGAGGACAGCGCAACACGCTACACCCCCTGAGTGCTGCTAGGCCAGCAGAGAGGACAGCGCAACACGCTACACCCCCTGAGTGCTGCTAGGCCAGCAGAGAGGACAGCGCAACTGCAGAATCAGCGCAATGCTCAATGACCAGAGTGTCAACACAACAATGCCACAGGAGACGGGGGCGGATGGGGGGCAGGCACGTGGAATCTACTACCATATTTCGGTATCGCTGACACACAGGGGTCACAGCTCAATACACTGGACCCCTGACCTTCCTGGCTGTCCATCCCCTGGCTGGGGGCCACAGGCTGCATCTCAACACTCCAAACTCATTCCTTCCCCTCACTACCTCACAGACTCAGGGGGCCACAGGCCATATCTCGAATATCAGTCTTGGTTACCTTTCCTCAAATCCTTTCCTTGTCTCCTTTCCTTCCTGTGCCCTGACCTGGGAAGGAATCCTACAGCTGTCTGTCTGTCTGCTGCATCAGTTTACTAGGAAACGTAGAGGGGAGTTTTTCTTAAAGGCACAGGGTTAGGGTTAAGGGACAAACCACACACTACTACTAAAACCCCTTTCAGTTGCCTCCTCTGCCCACAGTAACTTGGTATGGAGAAAAACCATTTCATAGGCCTGCGTCTGCCTCCCATCCTCCCTCTTCAGTCTAAATACAGAGCTTAGGACACTCTGCCCTAATACTGGGTGTTAATCAGTGTCACAGAATGAACCATTAAACATTTCATATTAAAATACCTCTTCACACTACTCTCCCATGGAGAATGTTCTGGTGTATCGCCGGTTTGTATTTCCTATCTTCCGGCTGCCTGCTTCAGATGAACCCACCGATCGTCTGGGGTCTTAAATATCTTAACGTAATGTGTCCGATCCGAGCCGAGGAGATGTTCATTTAATATCTTAATTAACGTAATGTGTCTGATCCGAGCCGAGGAGATGTTCATTTAATATCTTAACGTAATGTGTCCGAGCCGAGGAGATGTTCATTTAATATCTTAACGTAATGTGTCTGATCCGAGCCGAGGAGATGTTCATTTAATATCTTAACGTAATGTGTCTGATCCGAGCCGAGGAGATGTTCATTTAATATCTTAACGTAATGTGTCTGATCCGAGGAGATGTTCATTTAATATCTTAACGTAATGTGTCTGATCCGAGCCGAGGAGATGTTCATTTAATATCTTAACGTAATGTGTCCGGTCAGGGCCGAGGAGATGTTCATTTAATATCTTAACGTAATGTGTCTGATCCGAGGAGATGTTCATTTAATATCTTAACGTAATGTGTCTGATCCGAGGAGATGTTCATTTAATATCTTAACGTAATGTGTCCGGTCAGGGCCGAGGAGATGTTCATTAGGATCTTAAAGGGATTCAAACAGTGGCATGGTGAAACAAAGTCCAGGCCAGGTCATGAGATTAAAATGTTCCACGTAGATATATGTTTGGTCACCTTTCTAGACTTCCATGGAAAGCTGACTGTAGATAAGGTGAAATATTACGTTACAAGAAGGCTCCATCAATATCTCATATTACAAAGAGGGTGTGTGTACAAATGCCTAATAGTTGTAAATTGATGTAACCTTTATCTAACCAAGTATATTAGTCTCATTGAGGTCAGAATACCTCTTTCCCCAGGGAGATGGGAACATGGTGGTCTGCGTCAGCGTTGGGGTCAATTAGAATTGAAGTCAGTCAATTCAGGTTGTAACTTGAATATATATATACTGTACCAGTCAAAAGTTTGGACACACCAACTCATTCAAGGGGTTTTCTTTATTTTGACTATTTTCTACATTGTAGAATAATAGTGAAGACTTCAAAACTATGAAATAATACATATGGAATCATGTAGTAACCAAAAAAGTGTTAAACAAATCAAAGTAGTCACCCTTTGCCTTGATGACAGCTTTGCACACTCTTGGCATTCAATCAACTAGCTTCATGAGGAATGCTTTTCCAACAATCTTGAAAGAGTTCCCACATATGCTGAGCACTTTTTGGCTGCTTCACTCTGTGGTCCAATTCATCCCAAAACATCTCAAATAGCCCGTACACAGCCTGGATGTGTGTTGCGTCATTGATAGTCAAATAGTCAAATGATAGTCCCACTGAGCGCAAACCAGATGGCATGGCGTATCACTGCAGAATGCTGTGGTAGCCATGCTGGTTAAGTAGTGCCTTGAACTCTAAATAAATCACAGACAGTGTCACCAGCAATGCACCCCCACACCATCAAACCTCCTCCTCCATGCTTCACGGTGGGAACCACATATGCAGAGATCATCCGTTCACCTACTCTGCGTCTCACAAAGACACGGCGGTTGGAACCAAAAATCACAAATTTGGACTCATCAGACCAAAGGACAGATTTCCACTGGGTTATTGTCCATTGCTGGTGTTTCTTGGCCCAAGCAAGTCTGTTCTTCTTATTGGTGTCCTTTAGTAGTGGTTTCTTTTCAGCAATTTGACTGATTCTCCTCTGAACAGTTGATGTTGAGATGTGTCTGTTACTTAAACTCCATGAAGCATTTATTTGGGCTGCAATCTGAGGTGCAGTTAACTCTAATGAACGTATCCTCTGCAGCAGAGGTAATTCTGGGTCTTTCTTTCCTGTGGCGGTCCTCATGAGAGCCAGTTTCATCATAGCGCTTGGTGGTTTTTGCGACTGCACTTAAAGAAACTTTCAAAGTTCTTCAAATTTTCCGGATTGACTGACCTTCATGTCTTAAAGTAATGATGGACTGTCGTTTCTCTTTGCTTATTTGAGCAGTTCATGCCATAATATGGACTTGATCTTTTACCAAATAGGGCTATCTGTATACTACCCCTACCTTGTCACAATACAACTGACTGGCTCAAACACATTAAGACAGAATGAAATTCCACAAATTAACTTTTAACAAGGCACACCTGTTAATTGATTGATTGTTAATTGTCATCAAGGCAAAGGTTGGCTACTTTGAAGAATCTCAAATATAAAATATATTTGTTTAACACTTTTTTGGTTACTACATGATTCCAAATGTGTTATTACACAATTTTGAAGTCTTCAACTATTATTCTACAATGTAGAAAATAGTAAAAATAAAGAAAAACCCTGGAATGAGAAAAAACCCTGGAATGCCTGGTACTGTATATATGTATATTTTTTTTATGAATAACTTTGGAATAAATATTCCCAATTTTCAGTTTATAGACAAATCATTGAAAATAAATCCCTTTTTTGCGATTATTGAACTGGAATTTCAGTTAGCCTTCGATTAGAATTGACCCCAACCCCAGTCTGTGTTGCTCACAGTATGGAGAGGGAGATCTCCACCCTAATGCTCTAGTTGGCCAGATGAAACAACACAAGGGCAACACTCAATGTTTCTTACCTGTGAGGTGGAGCCAGATCCAACAGGAGGAAGGGACGACACAGAAACATGAAGGAAAGAGAGAACAACAGAACATTATAGACCGATATACACTAAGTGAAAAAGCAACAAGCTGAACTGAAATACAGTGAGACACTTGATGTTGAGGACAATTACATGTTCGCTACAGTGCTGTTCGACTCTTGCGAATGTTAGTTTTCATCAAAAATGTAATAAAAGAGTATTGAGATGAATTTGTTTCAAGTGACTGTCTTAGGGACTCAAATAAATGGCTGTATTTGCTTTCATGAAACACCTTATAGTTAGAAGGAGACCTTAAGACCTTATAGTTAGGAGACCTTGAGACCTAATAGTTAGAAGGAGACCTTGAGACCTTATAGTTAGGAGACCTTGAGACCTAATAGTTAGAAGGAGACCTTGAGACCTTATAGTTAGAAGGAGACCTTGAGACCTTATAGTTAGAAGGAGACCTTGAGACCTTATAGTTAGAAGGAGTTGCTATTCTGCTATTCAGACTATAAGTGTAGAAGTCGGCACTTCATCTCTTTCTGCCGGTGACTCAGTGTTAAACCCACTGCACTACAGAGTCAGGGTGTCACAGGCATACATAATACAGCACTCAGCAAACACACAAATTCTTTATTGTGTAGCTTATATCACAAGCAACAGTTACAAAATGAAGAAGTGGTTTTTTTGTAAGATGCCAGGGTGGTGTTATTACAGAAGCTGGTTTATGGCAGCAATGGTAATAGTGGTATAACTGTGAAAAGCTCATCTTCCTTTAACACTGTGGGTGTAACTGACAATGCTTCACATACACTACCGTTCAAAAGGTTTGGGGTCACTTAGAAATGTCCTTGTTTTTGAAAGAAAAAGCAAATTGTTTGTCTATTAAAATAACGTAAAATTGATCAGAAATACAGTGTAGACATTGTTAATGTTGTAAATGACTATTGTAGCTGGAAACGGAAGATTCTTTATGGAATATCTACATAAGCGTACAGAGGCCCATTATCAGCAACCATCACTCCTGTGTTCCAATGGCACGTTGTGTTAGCCTTTAAAAACGATAAACTTGGATTAGCTAATTGATTGTTAGAAAACAATTTTTCAATTACGTTAGCACAGCTGAAAACTGTAGTCCTGATTAAAGAAGCAATAAAACTGGCCTTCTTTAGACTAGTTGAGTATCTGGAGCATCAGCATTTGTGGGTTCGATTACAGGCTCAAAATGGCCAGAAACAAAGACCTTTCTTCTGAAACTCATCAGTCTATTCTTGTTCTGAGAAATGAAGGCTATTCTATGCGCGAAATTTCCAAGAAACTGAAGATCTCGTACAACGCTGTGTACTACTCCCTTCACAGAACAGCGCAAACTGTCTCTAACCAGAATAGAAAGAGGAGTGGGAGGCGCCGGTGCATAACTGGGCAAGAGGACAAGTACATTAGAGTTTGAGAAAGACACCTCACAAGGCCTCAACTGGCAGCTTCATTAAATAGTACGCGCAAAACACCAGTCTCAACGTCAACAGTGAAGAGGCGACTCCGGGATGCTGGCCTTCTAGGCAGAGCTGCAAAGAAAAAGCCACATCTCAGACTGGCCAATAAAAATAATAGATTAAGATGGGCAAAATAACACAGAAACTGGACAGAGGAAGATTGAAAAAAAGTGTTATGGACAGACGAATCTAAGTTTGAGGTGTTCGGATCACAAAGAAGAACATTTGTGCGACGCAGAAAAAATGAAAAGATGATGGAGGAGTGGTTGACGCCATCTGTCCAGCATGGTGGAGGCAATGTGATGGTCTGGGGGTGATTTGGTGGTGCTGAAGTGGAAGATTTGTACAGGGTAAAAGGCATCTTGAAGAAGAAAGGCTACAGCTCCATTTTGCAACGCCATACCCTGTGGGCGGCGCTTAATTGGAGCCAATTTCCTCCTACAACAAGGACAATGACACAAAAGCACAGCTCCAAACTATGCAATAACTATTTAGGGAAGAAGCAGTCAGCTGGTATTCTGTCTATAATGGAGTGGCGAGCACAGTCACCGGATCTGTTGTGGGAGCAGCTTGACCGTATGGTACGTAAGAAGCGCCCATCAAGCCAATCCAACTTGTGGGAGGTGCTTCAGGAAGCATGGGGTGAAATCTCTTCAGATTACCTAAACGTATTGACAACTAAAATGCCAAAGGTCTGCAAGGCTGTAATTGCTGCAAATTGAGGATTCTTTGATGAAAGCAAAGTTTGAAGGACACAATTATTATTTAAATTAAAAATCATTATTTATAACCTTGTCAACATCTTGACTATATTTCCTATTCATTTTGCAACTCATTTCATGTATGTTTTCATGGAAAACAAGGACATTTCTAAGTGACCTGCAACGATGTGTGCTGAGAGTCGGGAAGCAAGTTCGGGGAGTGAGTGTTTTAATAAAATAAACAGAACATAATGCAAAACAAGAAACACTAACAGCGCACAGACATGAAACTGAAACAGAAACAATGACTCCTGGGAAAGGAACCAAAGGGAGTGACATATATAGGGAAGGTAATCAGGGAGGTGATGGAGTCCAGGTGAGTGTCGTTATGCGCTGATGCACGTAACGATGGTGACAGGTGTGTGCCATAACGAGCAGCCTGGTGACCGAGAGGCCGGAGAGGGAGAACATGTGACATGACCCAAACTTTTGAACAGTAGTGTACATTCTAATATTTTAACACTGTGGGTGTAACTGACAACGCTTCAGATACATTCTAATATTTTAACACTGTGGGTGTAACTGACAACACTTCAGATACATTCTAATATTTTAACACTGTGGGTGTAACTGGCAACGCTTCAGATACATTATGATATTTAACACTGTGGGTGTAACTGACAACGCTTCAGATACATTATGATATTTAACACTGTGGGTGTAACTGACAACGCTTCAGATACATTATGATATTTAACACTGTGGGTGTAACTGACAACGCTTCAGATACATTATAATATTTAACACTGTGGGTGTAACTGACAACGCTTCAGATACATTATGATATTTAACACTGTGGGTGTAACTGACAACGCTTCAGATACACCCACAGTGTTAAATATCATAATGTATCTGAAGCGTTGTCAGTTACACCCACAGTGTTAAATATCATAATGTATCTGAAGCTTTGTCAGTTACACCCACAGTGTTAAATATCATAATGTAACTGACAACGCTTCAGATACATTATGATATTTAACACTGTGGGTGTAACTGACAACGCTTCAGATACATTATGATATTTAACACTATGGCTGTAACTGACAACGCTTCAGATACATTATGATATTTAACACTGTGGGTGTAACTGACAACGCTTCAGATACATTATGATATTTAACACTGTGGCTGTAACTGACAACGCTTCAGATACATTATAATATTTAACACTGTGGGTGTAACTGACAACGCTTCAGAAACATTATGATATTTAACACTGAAATAG